>CM038679.1:505148953-505561428 GCA_021605205.1 Aegilops longissima
ATTCAATTGCAAGATCTAAAGATATACCTTCAAGCACTCACCTCCCCGGCAACGGCGCCAGAAAAGAGCTTGATGTCTACTA
This sequence comes from Aegilops longissima, assembly GCA_021605205.1. NCBI lineage: Eukaryota > Viridiplantae > Streptophyta > Magnoliopsida > Poales > Poaceae > Aegilops > Aegilops longissima. The sequence continues at coordinate 505,149,036 of CM038679.1, forward strand.
CGCAACCTTCTCCTTGTAGACGTTGTTGGGCCTCCAAGTGCAGAGGTTTGTAGGACAGTAGCAAATTTCCCTCAAGTGGATGACCTAAGGTTTATCAATCCGTGGGAGGCATAGGATGAAGATGGTCTCTCTCAAACAACCCTGCAACCAAATAAAAAAGAGTCTCTTGTGTCCCCAACACACCCAATACAATGGTAAATTGTATAGGTGCACTAGTTCGGCGAAGAGATGGTGATACAAGTGCAATATGGATGGTAGATATAGGTTTTTGTAATCTGAAAATATAAAAACAGCAAGGTAACAAGTGGTAAAAGTGAGCGTAAACGGTATTGCAATGCTAGGAAACAAGGCCTAGGGTTCATACGTTCACTAGTGCAAGTTCTCTCAACAATAATAACATAATTGGATCATATAACTATCCCTCGTAATGCAACAAAGAGTCACTCCAAAGTCACTAATAGCGGAGAACAAACAAAGAGATTATGGTAGGGTAAGAAACCACCTCAAAGTTATTCTTTCCAATCAATCCGTTGGGCTATTCCTATAAGTGTCACAAACAGCCCTAGAGTTCGTACTAGAATAACACCTTAAGACACAAATCAACCAAAACCCTAATGTCACCTAGATACTCCAATGTAACCTCAAGTATCCGTGGGTATGATTATACGATATGCATCACACAATCTCAAATTCATCTATTCAACCAACACATAGAACCTCAAAGAGTGCCCCAATGTTTCTACCGGAGAATCAAGACGAAAACGTGTGCCAACCCCTATGCATAGGTTCATGGGTGGAATCCGCAAGTTGATCACCAAAACATACATCAAGTGAATCAATGGAATAACCCATTGTCACCACGGTTATCCCAGGCAAGACATACATCAAGTGTTCTCAAATCATTAAAGACTCAATCCGACAAGATAACTTCAAAGGGAAAACTCAATCCATTACAAGAGAGTAGAGGGGGAGAAGCAACATAAGATCCAACTATAATAGCAAAGCTCGAGATCGTGCCAAATCAAGAACACGAGAGAGAGAGAGAGAGAGAGAGAGAGAGAGAGAGATCAAACACATAGCTATTGGTACATACCCTCAGCCCCGAGGGTGAACTACTCCCTCCTCGTTATGGAGAACGCCGGGATGATGAAGATGGCCACGGTGAGGGTTCCCCTCCAGCAGGTGCCTAACAGGGTCCCGATTGGTTTTTGGTGGCTACAGAGGCTTGCGGCGGCGGAACTCCAGATCTATTCTCGTCTTCGGAAGTTTTAGGGTACGTGGGTATATATGGGCGAAAGAAGTACGTCGGTGGACCTCCGGGTTGTCCACGAGGCAGGGGGCACGCCCTAGGGGGGTGGGCGCGCCCCCCACCCTCGTTGGCAGCCCGGGACTCCCCTGGTGAGCTTCCGGTACTCCGTGGGCTTCTTCTGGTCCAAAAATAAGTTCCATGGAGTTTCAGGTCAATTGGACTCCGTTTGATATTCCTTTTCTTCGAAACACTGAAATAGGCAAAAAACAGCAATTCTGGGATGGGCCTCCGGTTAATAGGTTAGTCCCAAAAATAATATAGAAGTGGATAATAAAGCCCAATATTGTCCAAAACAGTAGATAATATAGCATGGAGCAATCAAAAATTATAGATACGTTGGAGACGTATCAATTTCCGCAAACTAAATAAAGCTACTAAAAAATATCATTACCCTTTTCCTTTCATTGATCAAATGCTAGAAAGATTATCGAAACATACACATTTTTGCTTTCTAGATGGTTACTCTGGCTTCTCTCAAATACCTGTGTCAGCTGATGATCAAGCAAAGACCACTTTTACTTGCCCTTTCGGTACTTTTTCTTATAGATGTATGCCTTTTGGTTTATGTAATGCACCTGCTACCTTTCAAAGATGCATGATGGCCATATTCTCTGACTTTTGTGAAAAGATTTGTGAGGTTTTCATGGATGATTTCTCCGTTTATGGATCCTATTTTGATGATTGCTTGAGCAACCTTGATCGAGTTTTGCAGAGATGTGAAGAAACTAACCTTGTCTTGAACTGGGAGAAATGTCACTTTATGGTTAACGAAGGAATTGTCTTGGGGCATAAAATTTCTGAAAGAGGTATTGAAGTTGATAAAGCTAAAGTTGATGCTATTGAAAAGATGTCGTGTCCCATGGACATCAAAGGTATAAGAAGTTTCCTCAGTCACGCCGGTTTTTATAGGAGGTTCATTAAGGACTTCTCAAAAAATTCTCGGCCTCTGACTAATCTATTACAAAAAAGATATCCCTTTTGTCTTTGATGATGATTGTGTAGAAGCATTTGAAATACTTAAGAAAGCATTAATCTCTGCACCTATTGTTCAGCCACCTGATTGGAATTTACCCTTTGAAATTATGTGTGATGCTAGTGATTATGCTGTAGGTGCTTTTCTAGGGTAAAGAGTTGATAAGAAATTAAATGTTATTCAATATGCTAGTAAAACTCTAGACTATACCTAGAGAAATTATGCTACTACTGAAAAAGAATTTTTAGCAGTTGTTTTTGCTTGTGATAAGTTCAGACTTTATATTGTTGATTCTAAAGTAACTATTCACACTGATCATGCTACTATTAAATACCTTATGGAAAAGAAAGATGCTAAACCTAGACTTATTAGATGGGTTCTCTTGCTACAAGAATTTGATTTGCATATTATTGATAGAAAGGGAGCTGAGAACCTCGTTGCAGACGACTTGTCTAGGTTAGAGAATGTTCTTGATGACCCACTACCTATTGATGATAGCTTTCCTGATGAACAATTAGCTGTCATAAATGCTTCTCGTACTGCTCCATGGTATGCTGATTATGCTAATTACATTGTTGCTAAATTCATACCACCTAGTTTCACATACCAACAAAAGAAAAAGTTTTTCTATGATTTGAGACATTACTTTTGGGATGACCCACATATTTATAAAGGAGTAGATGGTGTTATTAGACGTTGTGTACCCTGATCATGAACAGGAATAGATCCTACGCAAGTGTCACTTCGAGGTTTATGGAGGACACCACGCTGGAGATAGAACTGCACATAAGGTATTGCAATCCGGTTTTTATTGGCCTACTCTCTTCAAGGATGCTCGTAAGTTTGTCTTATCTTGTGATGAATGTCAAAGAATTGGTAATATTAGTAGACGTCAAGAAATGCCTATGAATTATTCACTTGTTATTGAACCATTTGATGTTTGGGGCTTTGATTACATGGGACCGTTTCCTTCCTCTAACGGGTATACACATATTTTAGTTGCTGTTGGTTACGTTACTAAGTGGGTAGAGGCTATTCCAACTAGTAGTGATGATCATAACACTTCTATTAAGATGCTTAAGGAAATTATTTTTCTGAGGTTTGGAGTCCCTAGATATCTAATGACTGATGGTGGTTCACATTTTATTCATGGTGCTTTTCGTAAAATGCTTGCCAAGTATGATGTTAATCATAGAATTGCATCTCCTTATCACCCACAGTCTAGTGGTCAAGTAGAATTGAGTAATAGAGAGCTCAAATTAATTTTGCAAAAGACTGTTAATAGATCTAGAAAGAATTGGTCCAAGAAACTTGATGATGCATTATGGGCATATGGAACGACATATAAAAATCCTATGGGTATGTCTCCGTACAAAATGGTTTATGGAAAAGCATGTCACTTACCTCTCGAGCTAGAACATAAGGCATATTGGGCTATTAAAGAGCTCTATTATGATTTAAAACTTGCCGGTGAGAAAAGGTTATTAGACATTACCTCACTTGATGAATGGGGAACCCAAGCATATGAAAATGCCAAATTGTTTAAGGAAGAGGTTAAAATATGGCATGACAAAAGGATACAAAAGCGTGAGTTTAATATAGGTGATTATGTATTGTGATACAACTCTCGTTTAAGATTTTTTGCAGGAAAACTTCTTTCTAAATGGGAAGGTCCTTACGTTATCGAGGAGGTCTATCGTTCCGGTGCCATAAAAATCAACAACTTCGAAGGCACAAATCCGAAGGTGGTGAATGATACGTCTCCAACGTATCTATAATTTTTGATTGCTCCATGCTACTTTATCTACTGTTTTGGACTATATTGGGCTTTATTTTCCACTTTTATATTATTTTTGGGACTAACCTATTAACCGGAGGCCCAACCCGAATTGCTGTTTTTTGCCTATTTCAGTGTTTCAAGAAACGGAATATCAAACGAAGTCCAAACGGAATGAAACCTTCGAAACGTGATTTTCTCACCGAACGTGATCGGAGACTTGGACCCTACTCCAAGAAGTAACAGAGGCGGTCACGAGGGTGGGGCGCCCCCTAGGGCGCCCCGCCTAGTGGGCCCCTGTTGCTCCACCGGCGCACTCCTTCCTCCTATATATACCTCGCACCCCAAACGATCGACACGGAGCCAAAACCTAATTCCACCACCGCAACTTCCTGATCCACGAGATCCCATCTTGGGGCCTGTTAGGAGCTCAGCGGAGGGGCATCCACCACGGAGGGCTTCTACATCATCACCATAGACCCTCCGATGAAGTGTGAGTAGTTTACTTCAGACCTTCGGGTCCATAGCTAGTAGCTAGATGGCTTATTCTCTCTTTTTGGATCTCAATACAATGTTCTCCCCCTCTCTCGTGGAGATCTATTCGACGTAATCTTATTTTTGCGGTGTGTTTGTTGAGACCGATGAACTGTGGGTTTATGATCCAGTTTATCTATGAATAATATTTGAATCTTCTCTGAATTCTTTTATGTATGATTGCTTATCTTTGCAAGTCTCTTCGAATTATCTGCTTGGTTTGGCCAACTAGATTGGTAGTTCTTGCAATGGGAGAAGTGCTTAGCTTTGGGTTCAATCTTGCGGTGTCCTTACCTAGTGACAGAAAGGGTTGCAAGGCACGTATTGTATTTTTGCCATCGAGGATAACAAGATGGGGTTTTTATCATATTGCATGAATTTATCCCTCTACATCATGTCATCTTGCTTAAGGCGTTACTCTGTTTTTAACTTAATACTCTAGATGCATGCTGGATAGTGGTCGATGACTGGAGTAATAGTAGTAGATGCAGAATCATTTCGGTCTACTTGTCTCGGACGTGATGCCTATATACATGATCATACCTAGATATACTCATAACTATGCTCAATTCTGTCAATTGCTCTACAATAATTTGTTCACCCACCGTAGAATACTTATGCTCTTGAGAGAAGGCACTAGTGAAACCTATGGCCCCCGGGTCTATTCTCATCATATCAATCTCCATTACTTTAATACTTGCTTTGTTTTTACTTTGCCTTTTACTTTTCACTTTGCATCTCTATATCAAAAATACCAAAAATATTATTTATCATCTCTATCAGATCTCACTCTCATAAGTGACCGTGAAGGGATTGACAACCCCTAATCGCGTTGGTTGCGAGGAGCTATTGTTTTGTGCAGGTACGAGGGACTTGTGCGTGGCCTCCTACTGGATTGATACCTTGGTTCTCAAATCTGAGGGAAATACTTACGCTACTTTGCTCCATCATCCTCTCCTCTTCGGGGAAATCCAACACAGTGCTCAAGAGGTAGCAAGAAGAATTTCTGGCGCCGTTGCCGGGGAGGCTCACGCAAGAGCAAGTCAACCATACCAAGTACCCAGCACAATCCCTATCTCTCGCATTACATTATTTGCCATTTGCCTCTCGTTTTCCTCTCCCCCACTTCACCCTTGCCGTTTTATTCGCCCTCTCTTTCCCAATCTCCTCCTCTTTTCCCGTTGCCTTTTCCTCGTCCGCTTGTTTGCTCGTGTGTTAGTTTGTTTGCTTGTCGTCATGACTAGTCTCATATCTTCTCCGTTATCTCCCGAGAATGAAGTTCTAAATTTTAAGCAAAGGGAGGAGAAAATCTAAAAGACGCTTGGTATAGAATTTGCAATGCTCAAAATAGATCTACCAGAAGCAATCTACTTCAGTTCTTCTTCGTAATTTTTACGTAGGTGCTAATCCTTGGTATAGATATATCCTTGATACCATTACCGGAGGGAATTTCTTGGGTAGCCATACTTTTGATTCTTATAATGCTTTAATAGATTTATTTGGCTCACCGCCTCTTTTGGTTAATGGAACTATGTTAACTTTGGAGCATGTTATGCAAAGACTTGAAATTATTGAGAATAAAGTTGCTACCATTGAATCAATTGAAAATCTTGATAAAAAGATCCACAATCAAATTACCCAATATGGATCTAAGGTAGGAATGACTTTGAAAAATATTAAAGAAAAGGAAATGAGAAAATAAATCTAGATTCCACAAGAATCGATAAACTTGAGGGTATCATTACCAACTTGGGAACCGCTTTTTCTTCCGTAAAAAATACTCCAAGTTCGTCTACTAAATATTCTAAGCTTATTTATGTTCCTAAGAATAAGGGTGAATCATCTAGTAAGGAAACTGCGGATCTTAAATCTATAAGTGTTCATCCCAATCTTTTTGCCATCATTAAGGAACCGTTTGCTATGAATGAATTTTTCGATATTTTGCCTAAAAAATTGATAATTACTAGAAAGAAAGAAAATTCTAAAGAAGGTAGATGCCTCATTGAAGAATTGCCTACCAAAGACGACACTACCTAGATCTATCCTTGCTTTTATGCCCAGCTAGGGGCGTTAAACGATAGCGCTTGTTGGGAGGCAACCCAATTTTATTTTTAGTTTTTTGTTTTTTGCTTATGTTTAGGAATAAATAATCCATCTAGCCTCTGTTTAGATGTGGTTTTATGTTTTAATTAGTGTTTGTGCCAGGCTAGACCTATTGGATCTTCTTGGATGATAGTTATTTGATCTTGCTGTAATTTCCAGAAACTTTGCGTTCAGTGCCCGAATTGTTAAAACTCACCAGAACGTGATAAAATAGTGATTCCAATTTTTGCTGATCAATAAACAAATTTTCTAGGTCGTCTAATTTTGGTAGATTTTTGAAGTTCTAGAAGTTTGCGTTAGTTACAGATTACTACGGACTGTTCTGTTTTTGACAGATTCTGTTTTTCGTGTGTTGTTTGCTTATTTTGATGAATCTATAGCTAGTAAAATATTTTATGATCCATAGAGAAGTTGGAATACAGTAGGTTTAACACCAATATAAATAAATAATGAGTTCATTACAGTACATTAAATTAGTCTTTGTTTTCTTTCTCAAACGGAGCTCACGAGATTTCTATTGAGTTTTGTGTTGTGAGGTTTTCAAGTTTTGGGTAAATTCTTTTGATGGATTATGGAACAAGGAGTGGCAAGAGCCTAAGCTTGGGGATGCCCATGGCACCCCAAGATAATCCAAGGACACCAAAAAGTCAAAGCTTGGGGATGCCCCGGAAGGCATCCCCTCTTTCGTCTACTTCCATAGGTAATTTACTTGGAGCTATATTTTTATTCACCACATGATATGTGTTTTGCTTGGAGCGTCTTGTATTATTTGCGTCTTTGCTTGTTAGTTTACCACAATCATCCTTGCTGTACACACCTTTTGAGACAGCCATACATGAATTGGAATTTGATAGAATGCTCTATGTGCTTCACTTATATTTTTTTTAGCTTGATAGTTTTGCTCATAGTGCTTCACTTATATCTTTTGAGCGTGATAATTTTCTAGTGCTTCACTTAGATCTTTTAGAGCACGGTGGTGGATTTCTTTTAAAGAAACTATTGATCTCTCATGCTTCACTTAGATTATTTTGAGAGTCATTAATAGCATGGTAATTTGCTTAATGTTAATATACTTGGTATTCAAGATATGTGAAACTTTCTTTTGAGTGCGTTGAATACTAAGAAAAGTTTGATGCTTGACAATTGTTTTGAGATATGAAGATGGTGATATTAGAGTCATGCTAGTTGAGTAGTTGTGAATTTAAAGAATACTTGTGTTGAAGTTTGTGATTCCCGTAGCATGCACGTATGGTGAACCGTTATGTGATGAACTCGGAACATGATTTATTTATTGATTGTCTTCCTTATGAGTGGCGATCGGGGACGAGTGAGGGAGTCCTGGATTAGGGGGTATCCGGACAGCCGGACTGTGTACAAACGTCCGGACTATTGAAGCGTGAAGATACAAGACTCAAGACTTCGGCCCGTGTCCGGATGGGACTTTCCTTGGCGTGGAAGGTAAGCTTGGCGATCCGGATATTATATTTCCTTCCTTGTAACCGACTCCATGTAAACCCTAGCCCTCTCCGGTGCCTATATAAACCGGAGAGGTTGGTCCTTAGAAGGCCGATCACAATTACAATCATACCATCATAGGCTAGCTCTTAGGGTTTAGCCTCTACGATCTCGTGGTAGATCTACTCTTGTACTACCCATATCATCAATATTAATCAAGCAGGAAGTAGGGTTTTACCTCCATCGAGAGGGCCCGAACCTGGGTAAACATCTGTGTCCCTTGCTTCCTGTTACCATCAGCCTTGATGCACAGATCGGGACCCCCTACCCGAGATCCGCCGGTTTTGACACCGACATTGGTGCTTTCATTGAGAGTTCCTCTGTGTCGTCGCCACCGGGCTCGATGGCTCCTTCAACCATCGTCAATAATACGATGCCGGACAGTCACGACGAGCATGGCTTAGACCTGCTGTCAGACGAAGATCGGGGTATCACCCCCACATTAGCCTCGGACCTAAATTTGGAGCAGGCTGCGTTGCCTGAGGACGGAGGGCTGGACCCCGCCCCACAGGTCGCGCACTCATCGGTGTTGGAGCCAAACACGGCCCTTACCTCTGTGGTGGCCTGTGACTCCGGACCCTCGGATTCGTATCCGGATGTTGGGTCCGGCCCGCGCACTCCCGAACCGGTCGAGCCAGGTTGGGCCCCGGTAATGGAGTTCACCGCCGCGGATATTTTTCGGCACTCGCCCTTTGGCGACATGCTGAACTCGTTGAAAACCCTCTCTTTGAAAGAAATTTCTGGGCCAAACTACGTCCGGTTCGAGTGGGAAGCAGGCGACGAAGAAATCCGTTGCCCACCCACCACCCACTTCATAGCCACGGTCGATGATTTATCCGACGTGCCTGACTTCGACTCCGAAGACATCGACGGTATGGACGACGATGCAGGAGAAGATGCGGAATCTATGGGGCGCCGGACTTCCCCCTCGTCACACGACGTTTACATGGTGGATACGCCCAAAGAGGACAAAAGCGACAATCCGGACGATAAAACCACCGGACAAAAGCCAAAGCGACGGCGCAGACGCCGTTCTAAGTCCAGCAACAGTAAAAATAGCGACAAGAGCGCCAGAGGGATCGATGCTACAACCAACTCCGAAGGCAACAACGACCATACGGACCCAGCGATGGAGCAGGACGAACCAGGTCACCCCGAACACAGTTCGGAGCAGACGCCCGAGGAGAATGATCCCGACGGACGAGGTCATCAAGCCAAACCAGCACAGGAAAACAGTCCGGATAATGATGTAATCCCGAAAAAACATGCGGAATGAGATAACCTCCACAGAAAGCTTACGGCCACCGCAAGAAGCCTAAAGAAGCAGAAGCAATGGCTCAAAGCCGCATAGGAAACGCTCAACCGTAGATGGAACAAAGTGCTAGACACTGAAGAAAGATACGGCGATGATCGCCGTACAAAGAGCTATCCAAAATGCAAGCTACTACCAGAATTCGACGACGAAGCCATACCACTTCATAACCGCAACAAAGCAGGTACCGATCCACATGAACACCCGAATAAGAAAGCTGGCGCGGCCAGGTCCATTTATGGATCCAAAGGACGCACCCCGGCGAAGGACTATGGTCGCCAAAACGATTACGCCAATCGAATACCAGTCCGAAATAAAGACCGGACACAACAACAGCCGATGACATGCCACAACACGTCCAGATACAGAGGGGTTGCTCACCCCCTGTGCTTTATAGATGAAGTACTGGACCACGAATTCCCACAGGGCTTTAAACCTGTGAACATAGAGGCATACGACGGAACAACAGACCCAGGGGTCTGGATCGAGGACTTTATCCTACACATACACATGGCTCGTGGGGATGACCTTCACGCCATCAAATACCTCCCCCTCAAACTGAAGGGACCAGCTCGGCACTGGTTGAAAGGCCTCCCCGAAAATTCAATTGGGAGCTGGGAGGAACTCGAGGACGCTTTCAGGGCCAACTTTCAAGGGACCTATGTCCGGCCTCCGGATGCTCACGACTTAAGTCACATAGTCCAGCAGCCCGGAGAATCCGCCCGCAAGTTTTGGAACAGATTCCTCAGTAAGAAGAATCAAATTGTTGACTGTCCGGACGCCGAAGCCTTAGCAGCATTCAAACACAGCATCCGTGACGAGTGGCTCGCCAGACACCTCGGCCAAGAAAAGCCAAGGACAATGGCAGTCCTAACAAGCCGTATGACCCGCTTTTGCGCGGGAGAAGACAGTTGGCTAGCCCGTAAAAGCACCAGCGACCCCAGCACATCTGAAATAAGGGCTGGCAACGGGAAGCCACGGCGTCATAAAAACAAATGCCAAAACAAGGAAGAGAGCCCGGATAGCACGACGGTTAATGCCGGATTCAGGGGCTCTCGACCTAATCACCAAAACAAGCCATCTAAAGGCAGCAAAGAGGGACCGTCCGGTCTGAATAGAGTCCTAGACAGACTATGCCAAATTCATGACACCCCTGACAAACCACACGCACAGAGAGTGATGGGTCTTCAAGCAGGCCGGGAAATTAAATGCCGAACACAAGGAAAGGGAAACACCAAGTGAAGACGAGGACGAACCTCGCTGGCCGAACACTGAAGGACAGAAAAAATTCAAGCCAGAGGTCAAAACAGTGAACATGATCCACGCGACTCAAACATCCATGAAGAGGCACGAAAACGCGCATAGGGACACGCTCGATATAGAGCCCATCGTACTCACACCTAACCACTGGATGCCTTATCCGATCACTTTCGATAACTTGGATGACCGAACTAGTATTCGGCGCAGAGGATCAAAGGCCTTGGTGCTCGACCCGATAGTCGACGGATACCGACTCACCCACGTCCTTATGGACGGCGGCAGCAGCCTCAATCTAATATATGAGGACACTGTCCGCAGGATGGGGATAGACCCATCCAGAATTAACCAAATCAACACCACCTTTGAAGGGGTGATACCAGGCGTTGAAGCCCACAGCAGGGGCTCCGTCACACTGGAGGTAACATTCGGCTCACCAGGCAAATCTGGAAGCGAAGAATTACTCTTCATCATTGCACCCTTCCAAAGCGAGTATCACGCAGTGCTCGGAAGACCGGCCTTCGCCCGCTTCAACGCATTGCCGCACTATGGCTACCTTACACTTAAGATGCCCGGTCCATGTGGCGTCATCACCGTTAGCGGACCAACAGAGCGCTCGTCACGCGCAGAGGAACACGCGACGGCCCTCGCGGCCGGACTATAAGCGGCCTCCAATATCAGAAAACATGGCTGGTCCTTAAAGACCACAGACTCGGCTAGACAAGTCCGGTCGCCCGGATAAAATTGAACCAGGGCACCGTACATATAATCCCATAGTGGACACCAGGGGCTATAAATACTTAACACAGTCCCACAGTTGGCTCAACCTTATGGGCAGGCCAACATCTCACTCTTTTATTATCCATCGCATACTTACGTTGCACTCTTCTACAAGCTTTCCCTCTTCCCACAGACAACGTTCGCGCGATACCCTTCCAGGATACGGCACAACAGAGACAAAGGCGCAGACGTGCAACAGGGCCCCGCTCAACAGGTTTCTTTTTAGATTAAGCCCATGTGTAAACCTTTTTTATTGCCTCTTGTTGTTTAACCATCCCATGGGTTCCATACCCACAGAGGATACTGCCGTTTTTGGCATCTCGCCACGACAGATTAACGCACGTACCTGGAAAAACAGGGTTTATAACGAATGGGCATTCTTGAGCCCATCGACTATTATAAAGTCCGAATACCCTCGGGAGTGTTTGGCGTCACGAGTTTGACCTTATATGCAGCAGCTCTGAATCATGTCTTTGGTCAAATGTTGGGTTTGCCCGGCTCCTGGGTTTGTCGCCTTACGTTCCGTTACTATCGGCTAAGGTGGCCAAAGGAGAACTACTGCGATTGTGCCCTGGTTATTCCGGACGAGCACCTCAGTAGAGAAAGCCGAAAACTGACTGTCATGATACAGCGAGAGACTGTTCAACCACTCGAAGACCTATCAGGGTCTTTAGGATCCCTCCGCATTAACGAAGGACCGCGGTCATGTACACACGCGCCCGTATTCGGATGCACGCGAAGGTACCAGGGGCTACATAGTAGCCCCAACATTCGACTCCCATGGCTAAGCGAAAGTGTTACAGCTATATAGTTCGGTTGCCTAGTTCGACATGCGATCACCTCCTTCATGGACCAAGACGTTGGATCAAGTGTGATTAAGCATATCTTTTGCGAACACCCCCGCATTGCCTGCGTGGGGGATGAAGCCAACGATCGCTATCTTCGGATTAAACATTCATATATATATATATATATATATATATATATATATATATATATATATATATATATATATATATATATATATATATATATATATATATATATATATATATATATATATATATGTATGTATGTATGTATGTAAACGACCATACAGGGGACACAATAATACTTTCGGGCAAAAAGTATAAATATAGCCTTACAATCAAACTAACATTGTTTGTTACAATGATTTGATTCATCACTCAAATAAGACATTCTTCGAGCACTGCGCCTCTATTAGGCGGGCACCTTCTGTGACCTGCGCCAAGTAGTGCTCGGCCGGATACAGGCCCCCCGCCGGATCTTGGGTCGCTATAATGTTGGCCTCCATATCCGTCCAATAGGCTTTAACGCGGGCGAGAGCCATCCGTGCACCCTCTAGGCACGCCGACCTCCTCATGGCTTCGACCCGAGGCAAGGCCCCAAGGAACCGCTACACCAAGCCAAAGTAACTGTCCGGCTTAGGCCCTTCCGGCCATATATGGTCTATCACAGATCGCATTGCAAGACCGGACAGCCTGTGAAGCTCCGCTACAGCAGCCATCTTGTCATTTAACGGCAGCGGTTGAGTGGGAGCATTGAATTGCGACCAGAAAATCTTCTCCACCTCCTTATTACCTTTACCATCGAAGAACTCGGCAACGTCAGCCGTACTCTTCGCCAAATCCGCATATGCGCCCGCGAGACTCCAGCGCCCATCCAGGGGAGCGTACTTCGGATCGAAAAACTTCGTCCGCAGCAAGTAGGAACCTCCAGCCACGATTTTACCGGCCTGTTGAAGCTCCTCCCGCCCCGAGCTCGGTCCGTATTTCCTTGGTGGCATTATGTGCCTTGTCCAGCTTGGCTGTTATCTTTATGCTCCTTTTAAGGAGCTCATACCGTCAGCGGCATTTTTTAACTCAATAGCCATTTCAGCCATCTTTTCTTTGCTTCGGCGATGAGCGGCCTATTCGGCTCTCAGTTCCTCGGTCGCCTTTAGGGCAGCCGCATTGCTATTCCGAGCTTGTTCCTTGGCTTGGACAAGCTCTGCCCTCAGGGCCTCCACGACAGCAGCACCATCTGCAGACCGAACATATTACATTAATATCATGCCGCCTCCATATTTTCTTACACAAAGGAAGGCAGAGCACATACCTTGTGACTTTTCTAGCCGCTCGTTCACCAGCGTGATATTGGCATCAATCGATCGAATCTGCTTGGTCAGTTTGGACACTTCCACGGACTGGTTGGCGGCCGGACTCACAGGTACCTGCACATATTTATAGCGCAATCATTGATTTATGATCCCCTGTTTGCCCTCTAGGGTGGGCAACCAGTGTCTCAGGGGCTACTATCTATATGGAGCACACCTAACGCGTGCCTCACAGCCAAAAAACAGTGTATTCTTCACTACATACCTCAAAGCCTCTGAGCAGACTTGCAAATGCTTCATTCAAACCGCTTGTAGCGGTCGAAATTTTCTGGAGCACCATGCTCATTAAAGAGTGTTGCTCCTCCGAGAGCGCAACCCGCTCCAGTAGGCCTGTCAGTATGTCCGGCCGGACATCGAACTGCGCCGGACCCTTCCCATCGCCCCTTGCGGGAGCCAAACGCCCCGAGCTCAGGCTGGCTGACGTGTTGGCCTCCGCCTTCGGCAGATCCGGACTCCTCCGTGACGACACTTCGGTGTCACCCGCTTCGCGAGCCGGAGAGGTAGGTGGGGTTTCGCTCTCCATCATCTCCGGAGGAAGGTCCCCCGAAGACGAACTCTGGTGAGAGGGGCTGCTAGCCAAACTGCGAAAGACGAATCCTGGTTATTGATCTAGGAGGAACGCAACATCTTCGAATTAAAAATTAACTTACAGCTCGGTGGAGGGCTGGCCCGTTGTCGGGCACGATGTGGTGAGGGTACCCGTTGGGGTAGAGCCCCCTGGTGTTATCTTTTTCCCGGGTTTGGGCATCTCCGTCTCCGGGTCTTCGGAGGCGGCCCTCTTCTTCCCGCGAGGGGAGGAGGCCTTAGCCTCCCCCTCCCGACTATCCTCCTTAGGGGAGGTAACAATTCCCCCGGTTCGGATGCGTAGCGTGTGGGGTTCGGATTCTTCGTCCTTCTCCTTGTCCTTCCCCGGGGGCATCCTGTTGAGTACTCGGTCAAGCATCTTGGCCATGGTGGGGGCGGGCGAGCCTTCGGGAAGTGGCGCCGGACACCTAATTCTCTCCGCCTTGCTGAGCCATTCCTGGACGCGGATGATTTTTAGAATAAACAATCATAACAGATATGAAACACGGTGTCCGGTATCAAGTTTACTTACTTGGGTATCTAGGCAATTACAGCTTAGGCCCGCACCCTCAGTGGTGTCCGGACACTTTACTTTCCATCCGAAGAATAATTTGCACATCTCTTCGAGCTTCAGGCCGAAGAAGTGCTTGACGGTCCGCGGACCCTCCGGGTTGAAATCCCACATCCGGAGAGGCCGGCGTTGGCATGGCAACATCCGCCGGATCAACATCACTTGCATTATGCTGACAAGATTAATGTCCCTTGCAAGAAGTTCCCGGATGCGATTCTGCAATACGGGTATGTCACCAGCGGGTCCCCAATTCCGTCCTACGTCCGTCCAAGATGCCAACTGTGATGGAGGGCCCGAACGAAACTCGGGGGCGGCCACCCACTTTGTGCCCCTAGGAGCTGTGACATAAAACCACCTCCGCTGCCATACATCGGATACTTCTGGGAAAGAACCCTCTGGCCACGAGGCATCGCTGTTCCTGCTTATTACGGCACCTCCGCACTCCACATGTCGCCCCTCGATATCTTCGGCGTCACATTGAAGGTCTTGAGCCATAAGCCGAGGTGTGGGGCGATATGTAGAAAAGCCCCGCACACGATAATAAACGATGAGATATGGAGGATAGCGTCAGGAGCCAGATCGTGAAAATCCAACCCATAATAGAACATGAGCCCCCTCACGAAGGGATCGAGGGTGAAACCCAGACCGCGGAGGAAGTGCGGGACGAAAATGACACACTCATTGGGCTCCGGCATAGGGATGATCTGCCCTGGAGCAGGGACCCTGTTCTGGATATCTGCAGTCAGGTATCTGACCTCCCTAAGCTTTGCAATGTCCTTCTCTTCAATCGAGGAGGCCACCCACCGGCCTTGAGGGTCAGATCCGGACATGTTGGAGGATTCCGGAGGGGTGGAGCTTAGGTTTTTGGGTGTTAGAACTCGAGGTGCGAGAAGGCGCGATGAAGGT
Source organism: Aegilops longissima (assembly GCA_021605205.1). NCBI lineage: Eukaryota > Viridiplantae > Streptophyta > Magnoliopsida > Poales > Poaceae > Aegilops > Aegilops longissima. The sequence continues at coordinate 505,164,813 of CM038679.1, forward strand.
GAAAAAAGAGGCGTAGGTCTCGACCCCTTTATAAAGAGGGTGAATATCAAGAGTCCCCAGTGTGATCGCTTGAGGCTTATCTAAAAAACACACGGGTTATACCAACAGCCGTCGTGGGGTCACGCGTGCTCATATTGATGGAAAATCCCGTAATAAGTGGAACACGATCTCTGCCTCGACGGGGCGTGCCAATAAAACCGCCTCGCAACACGAGTCGTTATGGGGCAGGAAACGTCGGTTCGCGATGGACCAAGCCCCGACGCGAGGGCACGGCGCACGAAGATTGCCAGCGAATCAGATCTATACCATACGGGGATCATCTTGCAGATCCGGACACGGTCTACATGTTCGATTACCACTTTGGAGTATTCGGAGGAGGAACCCGCCCTGTAATGCCGAAGATAAGACTGCACGCCGGACTCATCGTCATTGAAGCCTCGTTCAGGGGCTACTGAGGGAGTCCTGGATTAGGGGGTATCCGGACAGCCGGACTGTGTACAAATGTCCGGACTATTGAGGCGTGAAGATACAAGACTCAAGACTTCGGCCCGTGTCCGGATGGGACTTTCCTTGGCGTGGAAGGCAAGCTTGGCGATCCGGGTATTATATTTCCTTCCTTGTAACCGACTCCATGTAAACCCTAGCCCTCTCCGGTGCCTATATAAACCGAAGAGGTTGGTCCTTAGAAGGCCGATCACAATTACAATCATACCATCATAGGCTAGCTCTTAGGGTTTAGCCTCTACGATCTCGTGGTAGATCTACTCTTGTACTACCCATATCATCAATATTAATCAAGCAGGAAGTAGGGTTTTACCTCCATCGAGAGGGCCCGAACCTGGGTAAACATCTATGTCCCTTGCTTCCTGTTACCATCTGCCTTGACGCACAGATCGGGACCCCCTACCCGAGATCCGCCGGTTTTGACACCGACAACGAGCGATGGTCTTTTCCTACCAATCTATCCCCCTAGGAGCATGCGCGTAATACTTTGCTTTGACAACTTCTAGATTTTTGCAATAAGTATATGAGTACTTTATGACTAATGTTGAGTCCATGGATTATACGCACTTTTTCCCATCCTTCCACCATTGCTAGCCTCTCTAATACCGCACACTTTTTGCCGATATCATACACCCACCATATATCCTTCCTCAAAACAGACACCATACCTACCTATTATGGCATTTCCATAGCCATTCCGAGATATATTGCCAAGCAACTTTCCACCATTCCGTTTATGACACGCTCCATCATTGTCATATTGCTAGCATGATCATGTAGTTGGCATCGTATTTGTGGCAAAGCCACCTTTCATAATTCTTTCATACATGTCACTCATGAATCATTGCATATCCCGGTACACCGCCGGAGGCATTCATATAGAGTCATACTTTGTTCTAAGAATCAAGTTGTAATTCTTGAGTTGTAAGAAAAATAAAAGTGTGATGATCATCATTTTTTAGAGCATTGTCCCAAGTGAGGAAAGGATGATGGAGACTATGATTCCCCCACAAGTCGGGATGAGACTCCGGACGAAAAATTAAAAAAAATGAAAAATGAAAAAAAGAGGCCATAAAAAAAGGAGAAAAGGCCCAAATAAAAAAATGAAAGAATAAGAGAGAAGGGGCAATGTTACTATCCTTTTACCACACTTGTGCTTCAAAGTAGCACCAAGATCTTCATGATAGAGAGTCTCTCATTTTGTCACTTTCATATACTAGTGGGAATTTTTCATTATAGAACTTGGCTTGTATATTCCAATGATGGGCTTCCTCAAATGCCCTAGGTCTTCGTGAGCAAGCGAGTTGGATGCACACCCACTTAGTTTCTTTTGTTGAGCTTTCATATACTTATACCTCTAGTGCATCTGTTGCATGGCAATCCCTACTCACTCACATTGATATCTATTGATGGGCATATCCATAGCCTGTTGATACGCCTAGTTGATGTGAGACTATCTTCCCTCCTTTTGTCTTCTTCACAACCACCATTCTATTCCACATATAGTGCTATATCCATGGCTCACGCTCATGTATTGCGTGAAGATTGAAAAAGTTTTGAAAATGTTAAAGTATGAAACAATTGCTTGGCTTGTCATCGGGGTTGTGCATGATTTAAATATTTTGTGTGGGGAAGATGGAGCATAGCCAGACTATATGATTTTGTAGGGATAACTTTCTTTGGCCATGTTATTTTGAGAAGACATAATTGTTTAGTTAGTATGCTTGAAGTATTATTATTTTTTGTCAATATGAACTGTTGTCTTGAATCTTTCGGATCTGAATATTCATACCACAATTAAGAAGATTTACATTGAAATTATGCCAAAGTATCACTCCGCATAAAAAATTCTCTTTTTATCATTTACCTACTCGAGGATGAACAGGGATTAAGCTTGGGGATGCCTGATATGTCTCCAACGTATCTATAATTTTTGATTGCTCCATGCTACTTTATCTACTGTTTTGGACTATATTGGGCTTTATTTTCCACTTTTATATTATTTTTGGGACTAACCTATTAACCGGAGGCCCAGCCTGAATTGCGTTTTTGCCTATTTCAAGTTTCAAGAAACGGAATATCAAACAAAGTCCAAATGGAATGAAACCTTTGGAAACGTGATTTTCTCACCCAACGTGATCCGAGACTTGGACCCTACTCCAATAAGTAATAGTGGCAGTCGAGAGGTGGGGCGCCCCTAGGGCGCCCCGCCTCCTCGTGGGCCCTGTTGCTCCACCGACGCATTCCTTCCTCCTATATATACCCACGCATTTCCCCCAACGATCGATCACGGAACCAAAACCTAATTCCACCGCCGCAACTTCCTCAGATCCACGAGATCCCATCTTGGGGCCTGTTCCGAGCTCACGGGGGGGCATCCACCACGGAGGGCTTCTACATCATCACCATAGCCCCTCCGATGAAGTGTGAGTAGTTTACTTCAGACCTTCGGGTCCATAGCTAGTAGCTAGATGGCTTCTTCTCTCTTTTTGGATCTCAATACAATGTTCTCCCCCTCTCTCGTGGAGATCTATTCGATGTAATCTTCTTTTTGCGGTGTGTTTGTTGAGACCGATGAATTGTGGGTTTATGATCCAGTTTATCTATGAATAATATTTGAATCTTCTCTGAATTCTTTTATGTATGATTGGTTATCTTTGCAAGTCTCTTCGAATTATCCGTCTGGTTTGGCCAACTAGATTGGTAGTTCTAGCAATGGGAGAAGTGCTTAGCTTTGTGTTCAATCTTGCGTGTCCTTACCCAAAGGATGTAAAGGGTTGCAAGGCACGATTGTATTGTTGCCATCAAGGATAACAAGATGGGTTTTTATCATATTGCATGAATTTATCCTCTACATCATGTCATCTTGCTTAAGGCGTTACTCTGTTTTTAACTTAATACTCTAGATGCATGCTGGATAGCGGTCGATGAGTGGAGTAATAGTAGTAGATGCAGAATCGTTTCGGTCTACTTGTCTCGGACGTGATGCCTATATACATGATCATACCTAGATATACTCATAACTATGCTCAATTCTGTCAATTGCTCAACAGTAATTTGTTCACCCACCGTAGAATACTTATGCTCTTGAGAGAAGCCATTAGTGAAACCTATGGCCCCCAGGTCTATTCTCATCATATCAATCTCCATTACTTTAATACTTGCTTTGTTTTTACTTTGCCTTTTACTTTTCACTTTGCATCTCTATATCAAAAATACCAAAAGTATTATTTATCATCTCTATCAGATCTCACTCTCGTAAGTGACCGTGAAGGGATTGACAACCCCTAATCGCGTTGGTTGCGAGGAGCTATCATTTTGTGCAGGTACGAGGGACTTGTGCGTGGCCTCCTACTGGATTGATACCTTGGTTCTCAAAAACTGAGGGAAATACTTACGCCACTTTGCTGCATCATCCTCTCCTCTTCGGGGAAATCCAACGCAGTGCTCAAGAGGTAGCAGTGAACGGTAAAAGGATCAAACATTATATCTCAGGTAATCCTATAAATGTTGAAACCAATATTATTGAAACCGTAACCCCGGAGGAATACATAAGAGACACTTTCCAGAATGTTCCAGACTCCGAAAAGGAATAGATATGCGGTACAGTAAGTAAACCGACTCCAAAATAGTTCTAATGGCAATTTTTCTCCGTTTTGGAATATTTAGAAAAATAGGAAAATAAGAAGCAGTCCGGGAAGGACACGAGGCTTCCACGAGGGTGGGAGGCGCGCCCTACCCCCTGGGCGCGCCCCCTGCCTCGTGGGCACCTCGTGTGCTCCCCGGACTCCGTTTTCTTGCACGATACTTCTTTTGGTCAGTAAACATTCATTATATAATCTCCCGAAGGTTTTGACCACTGTATCACACAAATATCCTCTGTTTTTGTTTCAAGCTATTTTCTGTCAGAGTCGTGAAGGCCAGGCATCATGTCGTCCCCCTCCTCCAACAATCAGGGCAACGATGCTTGGCTAGTGAAGATAGAGCTGAAGAGAGAAGAACCCGGGGAGATCAACAAGGATGATGGGATCAAGAAGGCCATGGAGGATCAGGCCCCGGCAGCAGAAGAAGAAGACATCCTTCCACCTCTTTACTCCCACTGAGATTGAAACTTTCAAGATGATTGAGTTAGCTCGTATACAAGACAAGTATTTCACATGTGAAAATATTTTGTTGAAGGAGCATATCGTCGCACTCAAGGGCATTATCCGTAAGCTGGAAGATCTGCTATGCTCGATGTGCGACTATCCATCATCACCACCATCTTAAATTCGTCGGCAAAAGAGATATAATCACATGGGTATGGGCACTCCCCTTGGCAACTGCCAAGCTTAGGGGAGGTGCCCCGGTATCGTATCACCATCACACTCCTATCTTTACCGTTTTTCTTAGTTTGATCCTTTTAGTAATATCTTGATCTAGTAGAATAAAGTTTTAGTATGATTTAGTTTTGAGTTTTGCCTTATGATCCCTTCTATGTAATCGAGTCCGTGAGCTATATATAATAAAGATTAGTGTTGAGTCAAGGGCTTGATTACTATGCTTTGATCTTGAGGGAATAAAAGAATAATAAAGAAATAAAAAGAAACAAAGAGATCATATGGAGCTTATGGAGAGTAATGACTTCACATATAAAGAGTATGATGATTAAAAGTTGTTGAGAGTTGGCAAACATAGTCTTGGTCATCGTTGCAATTAATAGGAAGTAATAAGGAAAGAGAGGTTTTCACATATAAATACACTATCTTGGACATCTTTTATGATTGTGAGCACTCATTAAAATATGACATGCTAAAGAGTTGATGTTGGACAAGGAAGACAACGTAATGGGTTATGTTTTCTTATATCTGAAATAAAGTATATTGTCATGGATCATCCAACATGTTGAGCTTGCCTTTCTCCCTCATTCTAGCCAATTCTTTGCACCAAGTAGAGATACTACTTATGCTTCTGAATATCCTTAAACCCAGTTTTGCCATGAGTGTCCACCATATCTACCTATGATTGAGTAAGATCCCTCAAGTAAGTTGTCATCGGTGCAAGCAATAAAATTGCTCTCTAAATATGTATGATTTATTAGTGTGGAGAAAATAAGCTTTATACGATCTTGTGATGTGTAAGAAATAAAAGCGAAGGACTGCATAATAAAGGTCTATATCACAAGTGGCAATATAAAGTGACGTTCTTCTGCATTAAGATTCCGTGCATCCAACAAAAAGCGCATGACAACCTCTGCTTCCCTCTGCGAAGGGCCTATATTTTACTTTTATCTTTTACCCTTATGCAAGAGTCATGGTGATCTTCACCTTTCCTTTTTACATTTTATCCTTTGGCAAGCACATTCTGTTGGAAAGATCATGATATATATATCCAATTGGATGTAAGTTGGCATGAACTATTATTGTTGATGTTACCCTTGAGGTAAAAGGTTGGGAGGCGAAACTATAAGCCCCTATCTTTCTCTGTGTCCGACTAAAACTCCATAACCACAAGTACTGCGTGAGTGTTAGCAATTGTGAAAGACTAAATGATAGTTGAGTATGTGGACTTGCTGAAAAGCTCTTATATTGACTCTTTCTGATGTTATAATAAATTGCAATTGCTTCAATGACTGAGATTATAGTTTGTTGGTTCTCAACAAAGTTTCTGATTCATACTTGACATTGTGAATAGATTATTACTTGAGCATAAGAAATAATATGACAATATCCATATATGTTACTGTTATAAGAATGATCATGATGCCCTCATGACCGTATTTTATTTTATCAACACCTCTATCTCTAAACATGTGGACATATTTATCGTTATCGGCTTCCGCTTGAGGACAAACAAGGTCTAAGCTTGGGGGAGTTGATACGTCCATTTTGCATCATGCTTTTATATCGATATTTATTGCATTATGGGCTGTTATTACACGTTATGTCACAACACTTATGCCTATTCTCTCTTATTTTACAAGGTTTACATGAAGAGGAGAATGCCGCAATTGGAATTCAGGTTGGAAAAGGAGCAAATATTAGAGACCTATTCGCACAACTCCAAAAGTCCCAAACTCCACGGAAGTCATTTTGGAAATAATAAAAATACTGAGCGAAGAAAATACCAGAGGGGGCCCACACCCTGGCCACGAGGGTGGGGGGCGAGCCCTACCCCCTGGGCGCGCCCCCTTGCCTCGTGGGCCCCCTGCAGCCCTCCGGTGTCCATCTTATGCTATATGAGGTCTTTTACCCTGGAAAAGGTCATAAGAAAGCTTTCGGGAAGAAACTCCGCCGCCACGAGGCTGAACCTTGGCGGAACCAATCTAGGGCTTCGGGAGAGCTGTTCTGCCGGGGAAACTTCCCTCCGGGAGGGGGAAATCATCGCCATCGTCATCACCAACGATCCTCTCATCGGGAGGAGGTCAATCTTCATCAACATCTTCACCAGCACCATCTCCTCTCAAACCCTAGTTCATCTCCTGTATCCAATCTTTGTCCCAAAGCCTCAGATTGGTACGTGTGGGTTGCTAGTAGTGTTGATTACTCCTTGTAGTTGATGCTACTTGGTTTATTTGGTGGAAGATCATATGTTCAGATCCTATATGCATATTAATACCCCTCTGATTATGAACATTAATATGATTTGTGAGTAGTTACGTTTGTTCCTGAGGACATTGGAGAAGTCTTGCTATTAGTAGTCATGTGAATTTGGTATTCGTTCGATATTTTGATGAGATGTATGTTGTCTTTCCTCTAGTGGTGTTATGTGAACGTCGACTACATGACACTTCACCATTATTTGGGCCTAGAGGAAGGCATTGGGAAGTAATAAGTAGATGATGGGTTGCTAGAGTGATGAAGCTTAAACCCTAGTTTATGCGTTTCGTAAGGGCTGATTTGGATCCATATGTTTCATGCTATGGTTAGGTTTACCTTAATACTTCTTTTGTAGTTGCGGATGCTTGCAATAGGAGTTAATCATAAGTGGGATGCTTGTCCAAGTAAGGACAACACCCAAGCACCGGTCCACCCACATATCAAATTATCAAAGTACCGAACGCGAATCATATGAGCGTGATGAAAACTAGCTTGACGATAATTCCCATGTGTCCTCGGGACTGCTTTTCTCTATATAAGAAATTGTCCAGGCTTGTCCTTCGCTACAAAAAGGATTGGGCCACCTTGCTGCACTTTATTTACACTTGTTACTTGTTACTCGTTACAAATTACCTTATCACAAAACTATCTGTTACCGATAATTTCAGTGCTTGCAGAGAGTACCTTGCTGAAAACCGCTTATCATTTCCTTCTGCTCCTCATTGTGTTCGACACTCTTACTTATCGAAAGGACTACGATAGATCCCCTATACTTGTGGGTCATCAGGTATTTTATGAAGCGAGCCTTGACTGCTTGGAAGTGGCTATCACCGCCGACTACCCCCGCCTCTATCCCTTCTGCATCGTAAGTATTCGGAGGACTCTTTAAAAGGAAGATCATGTCTGTATCTTTGTCTAATATACTGATCCGGATTTTAATAGGATCAACGCTCGGCGGACCGTACCTCCTCACGGGCGGCCCCTACGCAGGGTAGTCATTCAAAACGGAAAGGGACCAGGAGCGTTGCAGAAACCTCATAGTCTTCCAAGAGGTATGTCCGCTCAATACATGCCTGGGTACGAGTCCGGATTGTTTAAAGTATCCTTTTATCCTTGATGTGAGGAGAAACACGCTCCAGACGGTGGGAAAACGCCCTGTTAGCCGAATGTCCACCAATCCGGTGCCAGACCCGCCAACGAGAGCCGATGCAATGCCAGCTCCGCCGTCATTAGGATTCGGACGACGTATCTGTCACGAATTCCAAAATGGAGAGCGTGATGAATCATCGTTGATTGAAAGAGGCCATGCGTGCTCCGGCCTTTTCCGAGCAAGAATTTACCACACTCAGCTCAGTGGATGCATATATCCGAGCCGCTCGAGACGGACTTGCCGGAGTCACCCAGTTATTCTCAAAGGATATACAGGTAAAAGTTTAAGCAAATTTGATAGTCATATGCCAGTAGCCCCCGAGACTTGAAGCGGTGCAGCAAACCGATTTAAGGATCAGTATGACCCGCAGGTTCTCAAAGAGAAAAATACAACGCTATCCCAGGAGCTAGAGGTAAACCGGATGCAGCTTAATGCTGTCACCGCCGAACTGGCGGAGATGAAAAAGGCCGCACAGAGCCCTTCTGGGAAGAAAAATCACGAGGAGGAAAAAGACAAACAATCCAAAGAAATAGAGAGCTTAAAGGCTCAGTTATTAGCCGTGCAGAAAGAAAATGAGAAGTTGAAGGGCGGCATGTTCGGTATGTCTTCCTTGATTTTTATTAAAATCACCCTGAGGGCTCATATGTAGTCCATAATTCGGAATGTCATGACTCTATTGCGACAAGCCTGTTGACTGGTCGACCGGAGGAAGAAGTATCCGGATTTCAAGGTGACGTGCTGAAGGAACTGTCCATGGTACATGCTCGAGCCCGGAAAGCCATGAGTAGTATGGTCAAGGCATTATGGCCAGCCGATACCCCTCCAGAGAGTATGGAGAGCCTGACAAACCTATTCAGAGGTGCTCGGCACCGATTTGAGCTATGGAAGACATCCGCCTGCCGTGAAGGCACACGAGAAGCCTGGGCCATAGTGAAAACGTGCTTCACCAAGCTAGACCCGAATCATCTGGCCCGAGTGGGACCACATGGACCAGACGAAAAAGAAATTCCAATGAATTTGGTGTATGACCAAGTAATGGTCGCTGTGAAGTATTCGCAGGAAGACTGTAGTTTAGACAGTATTATAGATGGAATAGATAAGGAATAGGTAGTTGATTTAATGTATAACGTTCTTGAAGATCAACCTGTGCCTCTATCCGAACATACGGAAAATTTGTCATCGCATGCTTTCGGCTTTATCCTCCGAACCAATATGGTGGAGTGTTTCCGGACACCATTTAGAACGGAAGGAAGCATTTAGTATGTTCGGAAACCAGGCAACCCAGTCATAACGCTCGAACGGACAAATTTTTCAATTTGGGGTGTATGTTATATTACATATGTAAGAAACATTTTCCAGGGAGAATAGTTCCGTTAAGGGTTCCTTTCCTTGGGGCGGCACGCTGTAATTGTGTGTGCCTTGACTTTGATCCGTATGACGAAGAAACCGTCCCAAAGTGTTAGGCTTCGTTTGGATGTCTCCATTGGAGAGCTCTGTATTGAATTGGCCTGAATTCCAAATCAGTGAGGAAACTGAAATGGAACGAATACGAATTCACCTGTTTGGTTATCCAGCGAATTGGCCCTTGAAATTCCTCTGAGATTTCAATACAGAATCTTGTTTGGATGACAAACTTTGGAATTGCATAGCTACATTACCAGGTTATACCTTGTTCTACATCACTCAAAAATGAAATCTGACTATGAATGAATATATAGCAATAAAATAATTAAATATTCTAGAAATGCATTAGGAAACACAAATGGTGATACAATGACAACAATATTTTTTTACGATAACATAACACAAAATTAGAAACAATAAAAAATAGCACGTACTCTCAAATATGGTCTCGTACATGACATAAATCACAACAATTTAGAAGATAGGTCCAAGTGCTTGACATAAATAGTGCGTGGCAGTACATACATAGTTCCAAGTTCAACAAGGCAGTACATACATAGTTCCAAGTTCAACATGACATAAAATAGATGGTTCAAAGTTCAACAGCACATAAAAGCATTGATTTTCAAGGCAACATTAGCAGCCATGTCTTCCTCATGGTAATGAGCAGCTCCTTTAGAGCTTGAAATAGGCGATCATTGAGTACCAACATCCCGTAACATCGAAGCATATCTTGCTCATCTAAATCAGGTATCAACCTAAGTGCATCAAGTATTTCAGTGGGTGTGGTAACCTTTGGTAGTGGAATGGGCTCAGTTGTCTTGAAAGCATCAACTAAGTCATTCTTCATATCTCCAAGCATGCAAAGAATAGTATCACCTATTCACTGCATCTTTGGTGCTACTTCTGGAGAGACTTCAATTGGTTCTTCTAATGGCTCTGCAACAATCTCAGCACCTGTCTTCGCACCCTCGTGATACGTCTCCAACGTATCTATAATTTTTGATTGCTCCATTCTATATTATCTACTGTTTTGGACCATATTGGTCTTTATTATCCACTTTTATATTATTTTTGGGACTAACCTATTAACCGGAGGCCCAGCCCAGAATTGCAATTTTTTTGCCTATTTCAGAGTTTCGAAGAAACAGAATATCAAACGGAGTCCAAACGGAATGAAACCATCGGGAACGTGATTTTCTCACTGAACATGATCCAGGAGACTTGGACCCTACGTCAAGCAACCAACAGGGAAGGCACAAGGTAGGGGGCGCGCCCTCCCCCCCCCCCCTCCCCGGCGCGCCCTCCACCCTCGTGGGCCCCCTGTTGCTCCACCGACGTACCTCTTCCTCCTATATATACCTACGTACCCCCGAACGATTAGATATGGAGCCAAAAACCTAATTCCACCACCGCAACTTTCTGTATCCACGAGATCCCATCTTGGGGCCTGTTCCGGAGCTCCGCCGGAAGGGGAATCCACCATGGAGGGCTTCTACATCATCATAGCCTCTTCGATGAAGTGTGAGTAGTTTACCTCAGACCTTCGGGTCCATAGTTAGTAGCTAGATGGCTTCTTCTCTCTTTTTGGATCTCAATACAATGTTCTCCCCCTCTCTTGTGGAGATCTATTTGATGTAATCTTCTTTTTGCGGTGTGTTTGTTGAGATCGATGAATTGTGGGTTTATGATCAAGATTATCTATGAGCAATATTTGAATCTTCTCTGAATTCTTTTATGTATTATTGGTAATCTTTGCAAGTCTCTTTGAATTATCCGTTCGGTTTGGCCAACTAGATTGGTAGTTCTTGCAATGGGAGAAGTGCTTAGCTTTGGGTTCGATCTTGCGGTGTCCTTTCCCAGTGACAGAAGGGGCAGCAAGGCACGTATTGTATTGTTGCCATCGAGGATAACAAGATGGGGTTTTTATCATATTGCATGAATTTATCCCTCTACATCATGTCATCTTGCTTAAGGCGTTGCTCTGTTTTCATTAACTTAATACTCTAGATGCATGCTGGATAGCGGTCGATGAGTGGAGTAATAGTAGTAGATGCAGGCAGGAGTCGGTCTACTTGTCTCGGACGTGATGCCTATATACATGATCATACCTAGATACTCTCATAACTATGCTCAATTCATCAATTGCTCAACAAGAATTGTTCACCCACCGTAAAATACTTATGCTCTTGAGAGAAGCCACTAGTGAAATCTATGGCCCCCGGGTCTATTCTCTATCATATCAATCTTCCATCACTTTATTATTGCTTTGCTTTTTACTTTGCTTTTTATTTTACTTTGCATCTTTATACCAAAAATACCAAAAATATTATCTATCATCTCTATCAGATCTCACTCTCGTAAGTGACCGTGAAGGGATTGACAACCCCTAATCGCGTTGGTTGCGTTGAGCTATTTGTTTTGTGTAGGTACGAGGGACTTGCGCGTGGCCTCCTACTGGATTGATACCTTGGTTCTCAAAAACTGAGGGAAATACTTACGCTACTCTGCTGCATTATCCTATTCTCTTCGGAGAAATCCAACGCAAGCTCAAGAGGTAGCAAGAAGAATTTCTGGCGCCGTTGCCGGGGAGTCTACGCAAAAGTCAACATACCAAGTACCCATCACAATCCCTTATCTCTCGCATTACATTATTTGCCATTTGCCTCTCATTTTCCTCTCCCCCACTTCACCCTTGCCGTTTTATTCGCCCTCTCTTTTCCGTTTGCCTTTCTTTGCGCTTGCTTTTTGTTTGCTTGTGTGTTGGTTTGCTTGCTTGTCACGATGGCTCAAGATAATACCAAATTGTGTGACTTTACCAATACCAACAATAATGATTTCCTTAGCACTCCGATTGCTCATCTTGCCAATACTGAATCTTGTGAAATCAATACTGCTTTATTGAATCTTGTTATGAAAGATCAATTCGTCGGCCTTCCTAGTGAAGATGCCGCTACTCATCTAAATAGCTTCGTTGATTTATGTGATTTGCAAAAGAAGAGGGATGTTGACAATGGTGTTGTTAAATTGAAGCTATTTCCTTTTTCGCTTAGAGACCGTGCTAAAGCTTGGTTTTCGTCTTTGCCTAAAAATAGTATTGATTCTTGGAACAAGTGCAAAGATGCTTTTATCTCTAAGTATTTTCCTCCCGCTTTTATCATCTCTCTTAGAAACGATATTATGAACTTTAAGCAACTTGATCATGAACATGTTGCACAAGCTTGGGAGAGGATGAAATTAATGATACGTAATTGCCCTACTCATGGTTTGAATTTGTGGATGATTATACAAAAAAATTATGCCGGATTGAATTTTGCTTCTAGAAACCTTTTAGATTCGGCCGCGGGAGGCACTTTTATGGAAATCACTTTAGGAGATGCTACTAAACTCCTAGATAATATTATGGTTAATTATTCTCAATGGCACACTGAAAGATCTACTAATAAAAAAGTGCATGCGATAGAAGAAATTAATGTTTTGAGTGGAAAGATGGATGAACTTATGAAATTATTTTCTACTAGGAGTGTTTCTTCCGATCCTAATGATATGCCTTTGTCTACTTTGATTGAGAATAATAATGAATCTATGGATGTGAATTTTGTTGGTAGGAATAATTTTGGTAACAACGCATATAGAGGAACTTTAATCCTAGGCCTTATCCTAGTAATCCTTCTAATAATTATGGAAATTCCTACAACAACTCTTATGGAAATTTTAATAAGATGCCCTCTGAATTTGAGACTAGTGTTAAAGAGTTTATGAATTCGCAAAAGAATTTTAATGCTTTGCTTGAGGAAAAATTGCTTAAAGTTGATGAATTAGCTAGGAACGTTGATAGAATTTCTCTTGATGTTGATTCTTTAAAGCTTAGATCTATCCCTCCTAAGCATGATATCAATGAGTCTCTCAAAGCCATGAGAATTTCCGTTGATGAGTGCAAGGAAAGAACCGGTAGGATGCGTGCTACGAAAGATGCCTTTATTAAAGCATGTTCCCAATTTCCATGAAAATAAAGATGAAGATCTAAAAGTTATTGATGTATCTCCTATCAAATCTTTGTTTTGCAATATGAATCTTGATAATGATGGGACTGATTATGATCCACCTTTACCTAGAAGGCGTTCTAAAAATTCGGAGTTTTTAGATCTTGATGCTAAAATTGATAAAAGTGGGATTGAAGAAAGTAAAACCCTAGATGTTGCTAAACCCACTATTTTGGATCTCAAGGAATTTAATTATGAAAGTTTCTCTTTAATTGATTGTATTTCCTTGTTGCAATCCGTGCTAAATTCTCCTCATGCTTATAGTCAAAATAAAGCGTTTACCAAACATATCGTTGATGCCTTGATGCAATCTTATGAGGAAAAACTTGAGTTGGAAGTCTCTATCCCTAGAAAACTTTATGATGAGTGGGAATCAACTATTAAAATTAAGATTAAGGATCATGAATTTTATGCTTTTATGTGATTTGGGTGCTAGTGTTTCCACTATTCCCAAAACTTTGTGTGATTTGCTAGATTTCCGTGATTTTGATGATTGCTCTCTAAACTTGCACCTTGCAGATTCCACTATTAAGAATCCTATGGGAATAATTAATGATGTTCTTATTGTTGCAAATAGGAATTATGTGCCCGTAGATTTTATCGTTCTTGATATAGATTGCAATCCTTCATGTCCTATTATTCTTGGTAGACCTTTCCTTAGAACGATTGGTGCAATCATTGATATGATGGAAGGGAATATTAGATTCCAATTTCCTTTAAGGAAAGGCATGGAACACTTCCCTAGAAAGAAAATAAAACTACCATATGAATCTATTATGAGATCCACTTATGGATTGCCTACCAAAGATGGCAACACCTAGATCTATCCTTGCTTTTATGCCTAGCTAGGGACGTTAAACGATAGCGCTTGTTGGGAGGCAACCCAATTTTATTTTTAGTTTTTTTGTTTTTTTTTCTGTTTAGGAATAAAATCCATATACCTTCTATTTAGATGTGGTTTTATGTTTCAATTAGTGTTTGTGCCAAGTTAAACCTATATCTTCTTGGATGATAGTTATTTGATCTTGCTGTAATTTCCAGAAACTTTCGGTTCACGAAAACAATTGTTAAAAATCACCAGAACGTGATAAAATAGTGATTCCAATTGATGCGGATCAATAAACAAATTGCCTAGGTCTTCCTATTTTTGCTGAATTTTTGGAGTTCCAGAAGTTTGCGTTAGTAACAGATTACTACAGACTGTTCTGTTTTTGACAGATTCTGTTTTTCGTGTGTTGTTTGCTTATTTTGATGAATCTATGGCTAGTAAAATAGTTTATAATCCATATAGAAGTTGGAACACAGTAGGTTTAACACCAATATAAATAAATAATGAGTTCATTACAGTACCTTGAAGTGGTATTTTGTTTTCTTTCACGGAGCTCATGAGATTTCTGTTGAGTTTTGTGTTGTGAAGTTTTCAAGTTTTGGGTGAAATCTTTTGATGGATTATGGAACAAGGAGTGGCAAGAGACTAAGCTTGGGGATGCCCATGTCACCCCCAAGATAATCCAAGGACACCAAAAAGTCAAAGCTTGGGGATGCCCCCGGAAGGCATCCCCTCTTTCGTCCACTTCCATCGGTAACTTTACTTGGAGCTATATTTTTATTCACCACATAATACGTGTTTTGCTTGGAGCGTCTTGTATGATTTGATTCTTTGCTTTTTAGTTTAACACAATCATCCTTGCTGTACACACCTTTTGAGAGAGCCATACATGCAATGAAATTTGATAGAATACTCTATGTGCTTCACTTATATCTTTTGAGCTATATAGTTTTGCTCTAGTGCTTCACTTATATCTTTTAGAGCACGGTGGTGGATTTGTTTTATAGAAACCATTGATCTCTCATACTTAACTTATATTATTTTCAGAGTCTTAAATAGCATGGTAATTTGCTTAATAATAATAATATGCTTGGTATTCAAGATTTGTAAAACTTTCTTTTGAGTGCGTTGAATACTAAGAAAAGTTTGATGCTTGATAATAGTTTTGAGATATGGAGGTAGTAATATTAGAGTAATGCTAGTTGAGTAGTTGTGAATTTGAGAAATACTTGTGTTAAAGTTTTTTATTCCCGTAGCATGCACATATGGTGAACCGTTATGTGATGAAGTCGGAGCATGATTTATTTATTGATTGTCTTCCTTATGAGTGGCGGTCGGGGACGAGCGATGGTCTTTTCCTACCAATCTACCCCCCTAGGAGTATGCGCGTAATACTTTGCTTTGATAACTTGTAGATTTTTGCAATAAGTATATGAGTTCTTTATGACTAATGTTGAGTCCATGGATTATACGCACTTTTCTCACCCTTCCACCATTGCTAGCCTTTCTAATACCGCGCACTTTTCGCCGGTATCATATACCCACCATATACCTTCCTCAAAATAGCCACCATACCTACCTATTATGGCATTTCCATAGCCAATCCGAGATAGATTGCCATGCAACTTTCCACCGCTCCGTTTATTATGACACGCTCCATCATTGTCATATTGCTTACCATGATCATGTAGTTGACATCGTATTTGTGGTAAAGCCACCATTCATAATTCTTTCATACATGTCACTCATGAATCATTGCATATCCTGCACACCACGGAGGCATACACATAGAGTCATATTTTGTTCTAAGTATCGAGTTGTAATTGTTGAGTTGTAAGTAAATAAAAGTGTGATGATCATCATTTTTAGAGCATTGTCCCAAGTGAGGAAAGGATGATGGAGACTATGATTCCCCCACAAGTCGGGATGAGACTCCGGACGAAAAATAAATAAATAAGTAAAAAAGGGGGAAAGAAAAGAGGCCATAAAAAAGGAGAGAAGGCCCAAATAAAAAAATAAAATGAGAGAAAAAGAGAGAAGGGACAATGTTACTATCCTTTTACCACACTTGTGCTTCAAAGTAGCACCATGATCTTCATGATAGAGAGTCTCTCATTTTGTCACCTTCATATACTAGTGGGAATTTTTCATTATAGAACTTGGCTTGTATATTTCAATGATGGGCTTCCTCAAATTGCCCTAGGTCTTTGTGAGCAAGCGAGTTGGATGCACACCCACTTAGTTTCTTTTGTTGAGCTTTCATATACTTATAGCTCTAGTGCATCCGTCGCATGGCAATCCCTACTCACTCACATTGATATCTATTGATGGGCATCTCCATAGTCCGTTGATACGCCTAGTTGATGTGAGACTATCTTCTCCCTTTTTGTCTTCTCCACAACCACCATTCTATCCCACATATAGTGCTATATCCATGGCTCACGCTCATGTATTGCGTGAAGATTGAAAAAGTTTTGAGAATGTCAAAAGTACGAAACAATTGCTTGGCTTGTCATCGGGGTTGTGCATGATTTAAATACTTTGTGTGGTGAAGATAGAGCATAGCCAGACTATATGATTTTGTAGGGATAACTTTCTTTGGCCATGTTATTTTGAAAAGACATGATTGCTTTGTTAGTATGCTTGAAGTATTATTATTTTTATGTCAATATTAAACTTTTGTCTTGAATCTTTCGAATCTGAATATTCATACCACAATTAAGAAGAATTACATTGAAATTATGCCAAGTAGCACTCCGCATCAAAAATTATCTTTATCATTTACCTACTCGAGGACAAGCAGGAATTAAGCTTGGGGATGCCTGATATGTCTCCAACGTATCTATAATTTTTGATTGCTCCATGCTATATTATCTACTGTTTTGGACCATATTGGGCTTTATTATCCACTTTTATATTATTTTTGGGACTAACCTATTGACCGGAGGCCCAGCCCAGAATTGTTGTTTTTGCCTATTTCAGAGTTTCGAAGAAACGGAATATCAAACGGAGTCCAAACGGAATGAAACCTTCGGGAACGTGATTTTCTCACCGAACATGATCCAGAGACTTGGACCCTCGTCAAGCAACCAACAGGAAGGCACGAGGTAGGGGCGCGCTCCTCCCCACCCCCCAGTGCGCCTCCACCCTCATGGGCCCCTGTTGCTCCACCGACGTACTTCTTCCTCCTATATATACCTCACGCACTTCAATGATCGATAATGAGCAAAAACCTAATTCCACCGCCGCAACTTTCTCAGATCCACGAGATCCCATCTTGGGGCCTGTTAGAGCTCCGCGAAGGGGAATCCACCATGGTGGGCTTCTACATCATCATAGCCTCTCCGATGAAGTGTGAGTAGTTTACCTCAAACCTTCGGGTCCATAGTTAGTAGCTAGATGGCTTCTTCTCTCTTTTTGGATCTCAATACAATGTTCTCCCCCTCTCTTGTGGAGATCTATTCGATGTAATCTTCTTTTTGCGGTGTGTTTGTTGAGATCGATGAATTGTGGGTTTATGATCAAGATTATCTATGAGAAATATTTGAATCTTCTCTGAATTCTTTTATGTATGATTGGATATCTTTGCAAGTCTCTTCAAATTATCCGTTCGGTTTGGCCAACTAGATTGGTAGTTCTTGCAATGGGAGAAGTGCTTAGCTTTGGGTTCAATCTTGCGGTGTCCTTTCCCAGTGATAGAAGGGGCAGCAAGGCACGTATTGTATTGTCGCCATCGAGGATAACAAGATGGGGTTTTTGTCATATTGCATGAATTTATCCCTCTACATCATGTCATCTTGCTTAAGGCGTTACTCTGTTTTCATTAACTTAATACTCTAGATGCATGCTGGATAGCGGTCGATGAGTGGAGTAATAGTAGTAGATGCAGGCAGGAGTCGGTCTACTTGTCTCGAACGTGATGCCTATATACATGATCATACCTAGTTACTCTCATAACTATGCTCAATTCATCAATTGCTCAACAAGAATTGTTCACCCACCGTAAAATACTTATGCTCTTGAGAGAAGCCACTAGTGAAATCTATGGCCCCCGGGTCTATTCTCTATTATATCAATCTTCCATCACTTTATTACTGCTTTGCTTTTTTACTTTGCTTTTTATTTTACTTTGCATCTTTATACCAAAAATACCAAAAATATTATCTATCATCTCTATCAGATCTCACTCTTGTAAGTGACCGTGAAGGGATTGACAACCCCTAATCGTGTTGGTTGCGTTGAGCTATTTGTTTTGTGTAGGTACGAGGGACTTGCGCGTGGCCTCCTATTGGATTGATACCTTGGTTCTAAATAACTGAGGGAAATACTTACGTAACGATGTTGCATTATCCTCTCCTCTTCGGGGAAATCCAACGCAAGCTCAAGAGGTTGCACCTCGCCATTAGCATGATCTTTTGAATATACGATACATATGGACTCCTAGTTCTTCATTACTTTGGTCTTGTAAGACTTTATCTCCTTGCTTGCCTTGTTAGCCTGCACAATAAACACAAACTTGTAAAGCTACTGCCTTGTTATTCTACATATGCAAACTACATACAGAATGTGTATTCATGATGCATGGTTACCTCCACATATTTAGCCCAAACATCATCACTATCCATTGATAGCCTATTATTGGTCCAATCCCAGCCGAAACCACTTTGAGAAAGGATTTTGCTAACGACCTCATAGTGATGATCCAAAGTCCTCATCCTTCCACTTATGTTATCCTTTGTGATATCCTTATTGCACTTGTCCTTCACATTCCTTATGGCATGCGTGTACACATGTGGTTTCCATCCATTTTGGGCATGGTCACTCTTGTTGTGATGCTCAATTAAGACTTCAAGCAATGCATCATCCATCTCATCATCCCATGTGTAGTAATTCCTCCTCCTTGTACTTACTTCTTCGGCCATGGTTCTACAAAGAAATAAAAATTATACATAATAGAAAAAACAAATACAATATTAAGTTTGAGAAACATCATGAAACATAATGTCATTCATTAGTTGCATAAAGATGATGCATATACGAAATACCACATGCATCATCACATTAGGCAGTAGCTAGCTATACAAAAGAAGACCACCGCAACTAGCTATACAAAAGAAGACCACCACCGCAGCTAGCTATACAAAAGAAGACCACCACCACAGCTAGCTATACAAAAGAAGACCACCGCCACAGCTACATATCATACTCTCATCCTATTCCATCTCTTGTTCTCCTTGCGTCACAAGGTACTCAGCAAACATATCATCAGCTAGTTGTCGCCTAAAGTTGGACCATTCAGTAGTGACTTGCACACTTCTAGTGAAGTTGTCATCATCTGGATCATCATTTGGCGCATTGCTAATTCACTATCCACTTCAGGCAATAACAAATCATCCATGACATGCTGCCTATCCCTTGCAAAGTTGTGCAACACACAACAAGCACTAATAATTCGAATCTGCAATGATATTTTAGTTCATAGTAAGCAATTTTCATCTCACATACTAATTTTATTTAACAACATATTTACCTTTTGTACCTGATCCTTTATGTCAAAGAAGGTTTGGGAACACAAGATAGCCCATTTTTTCTTGAACAAGCCAAATGTTCGCTCCACTACATTCCTAGCACGAGAATGGCGCAAGTTATATAACTCTTTAGCTGTTTGAGGCTGTTGTGCACTTGCAGCCCATTCTTTTAGATGATACTGAGTGGACCTGAATGGAGCAAAAAATCCTCCTCCATTGGTATAACCAGCATCAACTAAATAATATTTCCCTATATCAATAAGTTAGTTAGCTAACAATCAAATCAAAGAAACTACATGCCAAGAGTAAGAGTCATACCCTTAGGTATAACAAAAGCATCTTGGCGGTTTGTCCTCATTGCATCACGCAAAACTCTCGAGTCTGAAACTGAACCCTCCCAGCCAGGTAACACATAAAGAAACTTCATGTTTCAATCAACAACACCTAGCATGTTAGTGGTAATGGCGTGTTCCTATACCTTCCTTGGTCAGCCACATCAACAAGCACGTCAATATGACAACCATCTAGTGCTCCAAGTGCATTATCAAACCACTTCCATTTGTAATCATCAGGAGCTTGAGCGGTAGCGGAAGGTAGCTTAATGAACTCCCCATATAGAGAGAGTAGGGCTGTTAGGACAACAGAGAAGTGTGTACTAATGGTCCATAAAGAACGCTTGTAGGTGCCACGCAACATCCTCATCTTGATACTATGGCCAACTACAAGTAAGAACATTGCAACTTTCTCTTCCACGGTCACATATACACTATCACGGAGGCCACATCTCTCCCATAACATGGTGCAAAGGTCATGAAAGTTTCATTTTGTTAGACGCAATTGATCATAGCATGCCACTTCAGATCCATCATACATGGTTGTAAGCAAATATTTCCTAAGCCTATGCTTGTCCTCATCATCATTAAAACTTCCCAGGTCCCTTGGTCCCATATCCCTTTGTGTAGTAACAAATGCTAATGCAAGAGCACATGTTTCAACAAAAATTTAGTTAAAACAATTCTTTTCCTTTTCCGTCTTTTATTTTCTTCATTTATCCACTCAATCAACTCCAATTGATCCGACATTGTGATGTACAAATTACAATTCAATTGTCTAGTGGTAAGGCAATCAAAGAGACATCACATACACAAATGCATAGAAAAAACAAAGGGGATTCATCCATATACCTTCAACAGGCCTGCAGATCGATGAACACTTCACAAATCTGCAATGTTGAACAAAAAAAATAGTCTTGGTGCAGCTGATTAGGGAACAAAAAAATCTGCAGTGTTGGTTCAGACTACAAAGAACAAAAAAATTGTGGGTTCAGGGGTTCAGAGAGATTTAGAACAGAGGGCAGCTATAGTGGGCGGAGGGGTGGTGGTGTTGCTCTCGTCGATGTACATGCAGGTGCCCGAGACGCAGTAGACGGGGACTAGGGAGGGAGCCGCGAGCATGGGAGGAGGTGACGCGACCCGGGAGGACGAGTCACAGCGACCCGGGACTGCGGAGGGAGCCGCGAGCTAGGAACCGACCGGAGACGGGGGAGAGAGCCGCGACCCACGAGCAAGTCGACCGGAGACGGGGACGAGGCCGCGACCTAGGACGAGGACCTAACCGGATATGGGAACGGAGCCGCGGCCTAGGAGGAGGACGGAGGAGGGTGGCGCGGTCTAGGAGATGCGGCGAATGAGGATGGACCAGGGGAGATGCGGCGGCGTCAGAGGTTGCTGCAGTAGGAGGGGGTCGGGGAGGGAACGCACCTGAGCACCGCCACCAGCCCTGTCGATGTCGCCGCCCTCTTGTTCCTTCTCTCCTTATCTGTTCGGCAGGGGGGCGGGGGTGGGGGGGAGAGGCTGAAGCGGTACATTTTGCGGGATCGAGCCATTTCAGAGCAATTCGCAACGGGAGGCCTCCGTGTTGTGGGCGGGTACTTTGGGTGGAAGCGATTTCGCCCTGAATTTGGTTTCGTTACGGAGTGCCAATTCGGTGTCCAACCAAACATGTGAATTGAAAGTTTACCAATACGAGTTTAGATTCCAGCCTTCCAATGGAGACATCCAAACGCAGTGTTAGGGTAGTTACAATAATGTAACAATCTGTCGTTTGGTTGCCGATCAATTATTCTCTTAAGAACGCTAGCTTTCGGCTTCACCCGTCTGAGGTACATGTCCGGATGACCCGGTAGTAACAATCGCAGAGGTGCTCCCTTTATGCTCTAGCCGAACAATCGGGAACGTAGGGCATAAACACAGGAGCAAGGCAATCCATCTTGGCAAAAACTTAAGTCATAAAGGTGCATATAATGGCAAAAAGGGGTGTATAGAAACAAACGACACATATATTGAAGATGTTGAAAAAAGGCGGGGAAGATGATGAAGATGTTGGTGAAGACGGTGATATTGATGAAGACGATCGCCGGGATGATGGTTCCCCTGGCCGCACTCCGGTGCCACCAGAAGGGAAAAGAGGCTCCCTCCGACTTCTTCCTCCATGGCCTCCCTCCTAGATGGGGAGAGGTTACCCCCTCTGGTCTTTGGCCACCATAGCTCCCAAAGGGGCGAGAGACCCTTCGAGATGGGATCTCCCCTCCTCTTTTTTCCTCTGTTTCAGTTCTATTCTCTGGCCGAACACCGTTTCTTTTATAGCCGAGATCCATAACTTCGATCGGGCTGAAATTTTGAGGGTATTACCCCCATAAAATGTCGGGGAACGTAGTAATTTCAAAATTTTCCTACGCACAAGCAGGATCATGGTGATGCATAGCAACGAGAGGGGAGAGTGTGTCCACGTACCCTCGTAGACCGAAAGCGGAAGCATTAGCACAACGCGGTTGATGTAGTCATACGTCTTCACGATCCGACCGATCCAAGTACCGAACGCACGGCACCTCCGAGTTCAGCACACGTTTAACTCGATGACGTCCCGCGAGCTCCGATCCAGCAGAGCTTCGCCGAAGAGTTTCGTCAGCACGACAGCGTGATGATGGTCATGATGATGCTACCGACGCAGGGCTTCGCCTAAGCACCGCTACGATATGATCGAGGTGGATTATGGTGGAGGGGGGCACCGCACACGGCTTGGAACAATCAACTTGTGTGTATTTGGGTGCCCCCCGCCCCCGTATATAAAGGAGCAAGGGGGAGGCCGCCCAGCCTTGGTGCGCGAGGAATCCTCTTCCTACTAGGAAGAGGATTCATCCTTTCCTAGTCCAACTAGGAAGAGGGAAGGGGGAAGGAAAGAGAGGGAGAGGGAGAGGGAAAGAGGGGCCGCACCCCCCTCCCCTAGTCCAATTTGGACTCCTCATGGGAGGGGGCGCGCCACCTCCTGGGCTGCTGCCCTCTCTCTCTCCCCTCAGGCCGACTAAGGCCCAATACTTCCCCGGGGGGTTCCGGTAACCCCTCTGGCACTCCGGTTTTCTCCGAAATCACCCGGTACACTTCCGATGTCCGAATATAGTCGTCCAATATATCGATCTTTCGGTCTCGACCATTTCGAGACTCCTCGTCATGTCTGTGCTCATATCAGGGACTCCAAACTACCTTCAGTACATCAAAACACAAAAAGTCATAATACCGATCGTCACCGGACTTTAAGCGTGCGGACCCTACGAGTTTGAGAACTATGTAGACATGACCGAGACACGTCTCCGGTCAATAACCAATAGCGGAACCTGGATGCTCATATTGGCTCCCACATATTCTGCGAAGATCTTTGTCGGTCAAACCGCATAACAACATGCGTTGTTCCCTTTGTCATCGGTATGTTACTTGCCCGAGGTTCGATCGTCGGTATCTCAATACCTAGTTCAATATCGTTACCGGCAAGTCTCTTTACTCGTTCCGTAATACATCATCCCGCAACTAACTCATTAGTTACAATGCTTGCAAGGCTTATAGTCATGTGTATTATCGAGTGGGCCCAGAGATACCTCTCCGACAATCGGAGTGACAAATCCTAATCTCGAAATACGCCAACTCAACAAGTACCTTCGGAGACACCTGTAGAGCACCTTTATAATCACCCAGTTACGTTGTGGCGTTTGGTAGCACACAAAGTGTTCCTCCGGTAAACGGGAGTTGCATAATCTCATAGTCATAGGAACATGTATAAGTCATGAAGAAAGCAATAGCAACATACTAAATGATCAAGTGCTAAGTTAACGGAATGGGTCAAGTCAATCGCATCATTCTCCTAATGATGTGATCCCGTTAATCAAATGACAACTCATGTCTATGGCTAGGAAACATAACCATCTTTGATCAACGAGCTAGTCAAGTAGAGGCATACTAGTGACACTCTGTTTGTCTATGTACTCACACATGTATCATGTTTCCGGTTAATACAATTCTAGCATGAATAATAAACATTTATCATGATATAAGGAAATAAATAATAACTTTATTATTGCCTCTAGGGCATATTTCCTTCAGTCTCCCACTTGCACTAGAGTCAATAATCTAGATTACACAGTAATGATTCTAACACCCATGGAGCCTTCGTACTGATCTTGTTTTGCTCGTGGAAGAGGCTTAGTCAACGGGTCTGCAACATTCAGATCCGTATGTATCTTGCAAATCTCTATGTCTCCCACCTGGACTTGATCCCGGATGGAGTTGAAGCGTCTCTTGATGTGCTTGGTTCTCTTGCGAAATCTGGATTCCTTTGCCAAGGCAATTGCGCCAGCATTGTTACAAAAGATTTTCATTGGACCCGATGCACTAGGGATGACACCTAGATCGGATATGAACTCCCTCATCCAGACTCCTTCATTCGCTGCTTCCGAAGCAGCAATGTACTCCACTGTTCACAGGTAGATCCCGCCACGACGCTTTGTTTAGAACTGCTTCAACTGACAGCTCCACTGTTCAATATAAACACGTGTCCGGTTTGCGATTTAGAATCGTCCAGATCAGTGTCAAAGCTTGCATCAACGTAACTATTTACGATGAGCTCTTTGTCACCTCCATAAACGAGAAACATATTCTTAGTCCTTTTCAGGTATTTCAGGATGTTCTTGACCGCTGTCCAGTGATCCACTCCTGGATTACTTTGGTACCTCCCTGCTAAACTAATAGCAAGGCACACATCAGGTCTGGTAAACAGCATTGCATACATGATAGAGCCTATGGCTGAAGCATAGGAACATCTTTCATTTTCTCTATCTTCTGCGGTGGTCGGGCATTGAGTCTTACTCAACTTCACACCTTGTAACACGTGCAAGAACCCTTTCTTTGCTCGATCCATTTTGAACTTCTTCAAAACTTTGTCAAGGTATGTGCTTTGTGAAAGTCCAATTAAGCGTCTTGATCTATCTCTATAGATCTTGATGCCCAATATGTAAGTAGCTTCACCGAGGTCTTTCATTGAAAAACTCATATTCAAGTATCCTTTTATGCTATCTAGAAATTCTACATCATTTCCAATCAACAATATGTCATCCACATGTAATATTAGAAATGCTACAGAGCTCCCACTCACTTTCTTGTAAATACAGGCTTCTCCAAAAGTCTGTATAAAACCATATGCTTTGATCACACTATCAAAACGTTTATTCCAACTCCGAGAGGCTTGCACCATTCCATAAATGGATCGCTGGAGCTTGCACACTTTGTTAGCACCCTTTGGATCGATAAAACCTTCAGGTTGCATCATATACAACTCTTCTTCCAGAAATCCATTCAGGAATGCCGTCTTTACATCCATTTGCCAAATTTCATAATCATAAAATGCGGCAATTGCTAACATGATTCGGATAGACTTAAGCATCGCTACGGGTGAGAAGGTCTCATCGTAGTCAACTCCTTGAACTTGTCTAAAACCTTTCGCAACAAGTCGAGCTTTGTAGACAGTAACATTACCATCAGTGTCTGTCTTCTTCTTGAAGATCCATTTATTTTCGATGGCTTGCCGATCATCCGGCAAGTCAACCAAAGTCCATACTTTGTTCTCATACATGGATCCCATCTCAGATTTCATGGCCTCAAGCCATTTTGCGGAATCTGGGCTCATCATCGCTTCCTCATAGTTCATATGTTCGTCATGGTCTAGTAACATGACCTCCAGAACAGGATTACCGTACCACTCTGGTGCGGATCTTACTCTGGTTGACCTACGAGGTTCGGTAGTAACTTGATCTGAAGTTTCATGATCATCATCATTAACTTCCCCACTAATTGGTGTAGGTGTCACAGGAACCGGTTTCTGTGATGAACTACTTTCCAATAAGGGAGCAGGTACAGTTACCTCATCAAGTTCTACTTTCCTCCCACTCACTTCTTTCGAGAGAAACTCCTTCTCTAGAAAGGATCCAAATTTAGCAACAAAAGTCTTGCCTTCGGATCTGTGATAGAAGGTGTACCCAACATTCTCCTTTGGGTATCCTATGAAGACACATTTCTCCGATTTGGGTTCGATCTTATCAAGTTGAAGCTTTTTCACATAAGCATCGCAGCCCCAAACTTTAAGAAACGACAACTTTGGTTTCTTGCCAAACCATAGTTCATAAGGCGTCGTCTCAACAGATTTAGATGGTGCCCTATTTAACTTGAATGCAGCCGTCTCTAAAGCATAACCCCAAAATGATAGCGGTAAATCAGTAAGAGACATCATAGATCGCACCATATCTAGTAAAGTACGATTACGACGTTCGAACACACCATTACGCTGTGGTGTTCCGGGTGGCGTGAGTTGCAAAACTATTCCACATTGTTTCAAATGAAGACCAAACTCGTAAATCAAATATTCTCCTCCATGATCAGATCGTAGAAACTTTATTTTCTTGTTACGATGATTTTCCACTTCACTCTGAAATTCTTTGAACTTTTCAAACGTTTCAGACTTATGTTTCATTAAGTAGATATACCCATATTTGCTCAAATCATCTGTGAAGGTGAGAAAATAACGATACCCGCCACGAGCCTCAACATTCATTGGACCACATACATCAGTATGTATGATTTCCAACAAATCTGTTGCTTGTTCCATAGTTTCGGAGAACGACGTTTTAGTCATCTTGCCCATGATGCATGGTTCGCAAGTACCAAGTGATTCATAATCAAGTGATTCCAAGAGTCCATCGGAATGGAGTTTCTTCATGCGCTTTACACCAATATGACCTAAATGGCGGTGCCACAAATAAAATGCACTATCATTATCAACTCTGCATCTTTTGGCTTCAATATTATGAATGTGTGTATCACTACTATCGAGATTTAATATAAATAGACAACTCCTCAAGGGTGCATGACCATAAAAGATATTACTCATATAAATAGAACAACCATTAATCTCTGATTTAAATGAATAATCGTCTCGCATCAAACAAGATCCAGATATAATGTTCATGCTCAACGCTGGCACCAAATAACAATTATTTAGGTCTAAAACTAATCCCGAAGGTAGATGTAGAGGTAGCATGACGACCGCGATCACATCGACTTTGGAACCATTTCCCACGCGCATCGTCACCTCGTCCTTAGCCAATATTCACTTAATCCGTAGCCCATGTTTCGAGTTGCAAATATTAGCAACAGGACCAGTATCAAATACCCAGGTGCTACTGCGAGCATTAGTAAGGTACACATCAGTAACGTGTATATCACATATACCTTTGTTCACCTTGCCATCCTTCTTATCCGCCAAATACTTGGGGCAGTTCCGCTTCCGGGACCAGTTTGCTTGCGAGAAGCACTCGGCCTCGTGCTTAGGTCCAGACTTGGGTTCCTTCTCCTGAACGGCAACTTGTTTGCCGTTCTTCTTGAAGTTCCCCTTCTTATTCCCTTTGCCCCTTTTCTTGAAACTGGTGGTCTTGTTGACCATCAACAATTGATGCTCTTTCTTGATTTCTACCTCCGCAGCCTTTAGCATCGCGAAGATCTCGGGAATCGTCTTATCCATCCCTTGCATATTATAGTTCATCACAAAGCTCTTGTAGCTTGGTGGCAGTGATTGAAGAATTATGTCAATAACACTATCATCCAGAAGACTAACTCCCAGTTGAATCAAGTGATTATTATACCCAGACATTTTGAGTATATGTTCACCGATGAAACTATTCTCCTCCATCTTGCAGTATGTAGAACTTATTGGAGACTTCATATCTCTCAATCCGGGCATTTGCTTGAAATATTAACTTCAACTCGTGGAACATCTCATATTCTCCATGACGTTCAAAACGTCGTTGAAGTCCCGGTTCTAAGCCGTAAAGCATAGCACACTGAACTATCGAGTAGTCATCAGCTTTGCTTTTCCAGACGTTCATAACATCTGGTTCAGCTCCTGCAGCAGGTTTGGCACCTAGCGGTGCTTCTAGGACGTAATTCTTCTATGCAGCAATGAGGATAATCCTCAAGTTACGGACCCAGTCCGTGTAATTGCTTCCATCATCTTTCAACTTTGCTTTCTCAAGGAACGCATTAAAATTCAACGGAAAAACATCACGGGCCATCTATCTACAACAACATAGACATGCAAAATACTATCAGGTACTAAGTTCATGATAAAGTAAAGTTTAGTTAATCAAATTATTAAAGAACTCCCACTTAGATAGACATCCCTCTAATCATCTAAGTGATCATGTGATCCATATCACTAAACCATCTCCGATCATCACGTGAGATGGATTAGTTTTCAATGGTGAACATCACTATGTTGATCATATCTTCTATATGATTCACGCTCGATGTCGGTGTCAAAACCGGCGGATCTCGGGTAGGGGGTCCCGAACTGTGCGTCTAAGGCGGATGGTAACAGGAGGCGGGGGACACGATGTTTACCTAGGTTCGGGCCCTCTCGATGGAGGTAACACCCTACTTCCTGCTTGATTGATCTTGATGATATGAGTATTACAAGAGTTGATCTACCACGAGATCGTAGAGGCTAAACCCTAGAAGCTAGCCTATGGTATGATTGTTGTTGTCCTACGGACTAAACCCTCCGGTTTATATAGACACCGGAGGGGGCTAGGGTTACACAGAGTCGGTTACAAGGGAGGAGATCTACATATCCGTATCACCAAGCTTGCCTTCCACGCCAAGGAGAGTCCCATCCGGACACGGGACGAAGTCTTCAATCTTGTATCTTTGTAGTCCAACAGTCCGGCCAAAGGATATAGTCCGGCTGTCCGGAGACCCCCTAATCCAGGACTCCCTCAGTAGCCCCCGAACCAGGCTTCAATGACGATGAGTTCGGCGCGCAGATTGTCTTCCGCATTGCAAGGCGGGTTCTTCTCCAAATTCCGAATACCTATTTAAGTAGTGTCCGGCTCCCCATAAATGTTACACTTCTTGGCTTCCGCGCCCAATAATGGCTATCTTCCACGTGTCGAGCGAATGCGAGAAGCCAGTGCATTTTTACATTTGCCACCCTAGCCATGCAAGTAAACTGTCGATTAAAGAGATGGGGATTCTTAGATCCAGATCACACCATTCTCCCTCGGCGAGTATCCATCGAAGCGCGCCCGAAAAAATCCATTCCAACGTGGCTGGCCATCGCAGCTCCTCTTCTCGCTCCCGTAGCCCTAAGCCCGGTGATTGGAAGAAGTGTTCCGTCCCGCACAGCCAATTAGTAGAGTTACAGACCCAGTGATTTCTCCCTCCAGCGTATATGGTCCCCATTCGAGTCGGGCTTGCCACCTATAATGGCGGGGAACAAGCGGAGAGCTTTCCTAATCCCTCCAAGGGGGAGCGGGTATGCCTTGTCCCTTATTTATTAATGGGACTCAGATTTCCAATTCATCCGTTCCTCCGCGGGCTCCTGGAGTTTTATGGCCTCCAGCTGCATAATCTCACCCCTGCTTCCATATTACACATCGCTGGTTATGTTGCCCTTTGTGAGCTATTTCTGGGCTGCGAAGCTCATTTCGAGCTGTGGAAGAGGCTATTTTGCCTTGTGCCCCGTACACAGAAGGTGTCAATATATCAAGTGGGCGGGGCCGAAATATGGTGCATCACCGGGACCGGATACCTGCCCGGTACCCCGAAGAAGACGTCCGAAGACTGGCCTTCGGAATGGTTTTTATATGGAGGACGTCCCCCTTCCAGACCCTATTCGGATTGGTCTTCCCGAGTTCGACAATGCCCCTTTGAAGAAACGCCGAAGTTGGCGCCCACGGAGCCCTCGGGAGGAAGATAATGGAGAAGTCCTTTACCTGATGGGTCGGATAAAGGTGTTGGCTCAATCAGGACTGTCCATAATCGAGGTTATGTCAATATGCATAATGCGGGGGGTGCAGCCACTTCAATATCGAGGGCACCCCATGTGGCACTTCAATGGGGAAGATGATTCCACCCACTGCGGTCGTAAGGGACCGGACTCAGTTGCTGCTCTAGCAAAAATTCTGTCCGATTTGTACAAGGAAGAGGAAGAGGAGTTCATCTGCATTAAGCCACGGGATGGATTCTCCATGTACAACCCTCCAAGCTGGGTGAGTTGTCACTTTTTACTCCTATCCTTCCCGCATTCATCGTCATATACCTTGCCATTTCATGGCAGGAACTACGAAAAGCTGTAAGGGAGGTCAACAGCCCGCCTCCACAACCGGAGGACCCTGAACGGGCCCTCGATCCCGGACTCGAGGAGGATCCGGACATATTTGTGGAGCTGATCGACAGGATATTCTATCAATTAAGCTGTGATGATGCCATGGTGGCCATTATAGCTGACTATCCTGGGCTACTCCCCGCATCGCATGTAAGTAAAACCAGAGTCCCAACTTCCTAGAAGGATCCCCTTTTATGCACTTCACCCATCGTACACATATGGTGTCTTACAGGTAAGGCCCTCGGGATGCCATGCCAAACCCGCAGCGACTCACCAACAAGGGGCACCAAAGCCGGGTAGGCTGAAAAGGAAGGTGGTCAGGACTGAGACGCTGGCGCAGAGGTATGATACAGAACCTCGCTCCGTGGTTGTCGTCTTTTAAAATATAATAACAACCACGTTTCCTAGTAGGAAAAACGCTCACCGGACTATATCCGGAGAGGTTGCCGAGCACGCCTCCACAAGTCGGGCTCCAAGGCCGGACACAGAGGCGGAAGCTAACACGAGGCGAACGCCCGATGCTCCTCCTACAGAGGATGCGGATAGACTGTCCACTACAAATTCTGAAGTAGAGAGCGCCATGAATCACAGGCGTCGCCGGGCCGTACTCCGTGACGCTTGTTTCTCCCAAGAGGCGTTTGATGCCTTTAACTCAGGAGACGCGTATGTCCGTGCTGCTCAAAATGGCCTTGCCAGAGCCACGGACCAGTATGTAAAGGATATACGGGTAAGAAAATCTGATGATTATATGTATCAGTAGCCCCTGAGACTTGAAACAGTTGACACAACTGATTTAAGGATCATCATTTGTGCAGGTTCTTACAGAGAAGAATACCCGATTGTCTCAAGAGTGCAAAGTCCAACTACGGGCCGTGGTTGCCGCATTGAAGGAGTCCGAGAAGGGCCCCTCTGGTAATACTGGTTTCCATTGTAAAGAATGACAGGTACCAGAGAATGTGCGGCATGCATGCAAATCTAACAATAGATGTTCCAGATGAATCCGGAGTGAATCCGGAAGCCGTGCCAGGGGATGCGCAACGTGCCAATCGACAGCTAAATGCTGGCGGGCGCGTGCTTACACGCGTCATTTGGGAGAAAAATGATCTCCAAGACGCCAATATTTAGCTGGGCGTGGAACTGAAAGATGTTCGAGCCCAGCTTGCGGACTCTGTGAAGGAGAATAAGCGGCTTCGACGCGGCATTTTTAGTAAGTGCTTGAACGAACTTTTGAAAGAGTTCGGCGAAGAAGCCAGCTGACAGAGTTATGTCTGTAGGTATGCTGACGGGTCGTCCCGCGGAGGGGATGCCCGGGTCTGCGGGTGATCTTCTACCGAAGCTCTCACTACTGCACGAGTAAGTTCGGCAGGTGATGCAGGGCATTGCCCAAGCCTTGTGGCCATCCGCCTCCCCGCCAGGAGGCATGGGGGAGCTTATAGAGAAGCTCCAGGGAGCGCGGCGGCGTTTCTGATTATGGAAGATATCAGCCTGCCGAAAAGGTGCAAGGGAAGCCTAGGCCATGGTGAAGACGCGATATACCAAGGCTGACCCAAACCACATGGCCGAGGTCGGACCTGTGGGGCCCGATGGGAAAGAGATCCCTGATGTCTACTACACAACCTTCTTCTTGTAGACGTTGTTGGGCCTGCAAGTGCACAGGTTTGTAGGACAAGAGCAAATTTCCCTCAAGTGGATGACCTAAGGTTTATCAATCCGTAGGAGGCGAGGATGAAGATGGTCTCTCTCAAGCAACCCCGCAACCAAATAACAAAGAGTCTCTTGTGTCCCCAACACACCCAATACAATGGTAAATTGTATAGGTGCACTAGTTCGGCGAAGAGATGGTGATACAAGTGCAATATGGATGGTAGATAAAGGTATTTGTAATCTGAAAATATAAAACAGCAAGGTAACTAATGATAAAAGTGAGCGTAAACGGTATTGCAATGATAGGAAACAAGGCCTAGGGTTCATACTTTCACTAGTGCAAGTTCTCTCAACAATAATAACATAGATAGATCATATAACAATCCCTCAACATGCAACAAAGAGTCACTCCAAAGCCACTAATAGCGGAGAACAAACGTAGAGATTATGGTAGGGTACGAAACCACCTCAAAGTTATTCTTTCGGATCAATCTATAAAAGAGCTTGTACTAGAATAACACCTTAAGACACAAATCAACCAAAACCCTAATGTCACCTAGATACTCCATTGTCACCTCAAGTATCCGTGGGCATGATTATACGATATGCATCACACAATCTCAGATTCATCCAACCAACATAAAAGTACTTCAAAGAGTGCCCCAAAGTTTCTACTAGAGAGTCAAGAACGTGTGCCAACCCCTATGCATAGGTTCATGGGCGGAACCCGCAAGTTGGTCACCAAAACATACATCAAGTGGCACATGATATCCCATTGTCACCACAGATAAGCACGGCAAGACATACATCAAGTGTTCTCATAAAAGACTCAATCCGATAAGGTAACTTCAAAGGGGAAACTCAATTCATCACAAGAGAGTAGAGGGGGAGAAACATCATAAGATCCAACTACAATAGCAAAGCTCGGGATACATCAAGATCGTGCCATAGAGGGAACACGAGAGAGAGAGGTCAAACACATAGCTACTGGTACATACCCTCAGCCCCGAGGGTGAACTACTCCCTCCTCGTCATGGATAGCGCCGGGATGATGAAGATGGCCACGGTGATGGGTTCCTCCCTCAGGTGCCTAACGGGCTCCCGAGAGGTTTTTGGTGGCTACAGAGGCTTGCGGCGGAACTCCCGATCTATCTTCTGTTCTGGAAGTTTTAGGGTACGTAGGTATATATGGGTGAAAGGAGTACGTCGGTGGACCGAAGGGGGCCACAAGGCGGCGCGCGCTTCAGGGGTGGGCGCCCCCCACCCTCGTGAGCACCTCCTTCTTTCCCCGACGATGCACTCCAAGTCCATCGGGTGGCTTTCCTTCCAAAAACTCTTCTCCAGCTTGATTTCGTTCCGCTTTGACTCCGTCCCGTATTCCTTTTCCTCAAACACCAAATAGGCATAAAACAACAAATCTGGGCTGGGCCTCCGGTTAATAGGTTAGTCCCAAAAGTAATATAAAAGTGGAAAATAAAGCTCAATATTTCCTAAAACAGTAGATAATATAGCATGGAGCAATCAAAAATTATAGATACGTTGGAGACGTATCAATCCCCGTCAGTTTGGTGTATGACCAAGTAGAATTAGCCGCAAAGTATTCCCAACAGGATTGTAGGCTAGACATCCTGTTGGATGGCATAGAAGAAGAATTTAGTCAGTCTAAGTGACTGCGTAATTTAAGTGACATATATAATGTCCCTAGTCGGATTGTAAATCATTTGTCATGGCGGACCTTTTCGCTTCGACCTCTGGACCCGATAGTCTGGAGTGTATCCGAATACCTGCTCAGTTATGTAAAAACCGAGGTATGCGTGGAAACCAGGCGTAGGGGTCATAAGTGCAAGTACCCAACTAGCTATGTTATATTACATGGATAGTAAGAAACATATTCCAGGGAGAATAGTTCCGTTAAGGGTTCCTTTCCCTGGGTACGCATACCCTAATGTGCATGTCAGAACTGCGAAAAGAGGCGCAGGTTATAAACATCTGGGGGCATGTATCAAAAATAGATAAAAGTCATCTTTTGTTCACCGACCGAATATTCCCTTAAGAACGCTAGTTTTCGGCTTCACCCAGTCTGAGGTACACATCCGGCTGACCCGGCAGTAACAATCGCAGAGGTGCTCCCCTTATGCCCTAGCCGAATTAACGGGAACGTAGGGCATAAATACAAGAGCCAGGCAACCCAGCTTGGCCAGAACTTAAGTCACATCGATGCATATAATGGCGAAAAAAGGTGTATGCGGAAGATAACACATGCGTGGGGCATGAAGCCCAGAAAATAGTTATATTAAGCTTCTGTATAAGAAGCCCCCAGGTATAATGAGCGCGGTTAGCGCGTCAATACTGTGTAGTCAAGACACAAGTTAGCCTTTTAAGGCCTTGAGGAGAAAGAAAAAGAAGAAGAAAGAGAGAAAATACAGATAACGGATGTGCAAAAATGGACGGGGGTAAGGAGACGAACACAGAGTCCGGCGCTAGGCATAGAATCTTCGGAGTCTGGCTGCGTTCCATGGGTTTGGCTCGAGTCGATTGTCCGATGCATCCCGCAGACGGTACGCTCCACCGGTCAGAACCTGGTCAATAATGAAGGGACCTTCCCATTTGGGCTTGAGTTTGTTCTTTTTCTTCTCCGGCAGGCGTAGAACTAGTTCGCCAACGTTATAAGTTTTGGCTCGTACTTCTCTGCTTTGGTACCTTCGAGCCTGTTGCTGATAGAATGCGGAACGGGCTTTTGCCACGTTGCGCTCCTCCTCCAGGGCGTCCAAACTGTCCTGCCGATCAAGCTCGGACTCTTTTTCTTCATACATGCGCACTCGAGGTGAGTCATGAATTATGTCGCAGGGCAGAACCGCCTCTGCGCCGTACACCATAAAAAATGGTGTGTATCCGGTAATGCGATTCGGCGTGGTCCGTAGCCCCCATAGTACGGAGTCGAGCTCCTCTACCCAGTGCGTGTTGGACTCCTTTAAGGACCGCAGTAATCTGGGTTTGATGCCGCTCATGATAAGACCATTTGCTCGCTCGACTTGACCGTTAGTTTGCGGGTGGTAGACAGAAGCATAATCGATCTTGATGCCCATGTTCCTGCACCAAAGTTTTACCTCGTCGGCTGTAAAGTTCGTGCCATTGTCGGTGATGATGTTGTGGGGGACGCCATAACGGTGTACAACCCCAGATATGAAGTCTATCACCGGTCCGGATTCAGCCGTTTTAACGGGGTTGGCCTCTATCCATTTGGTGAATTTATCCACCATGACCAGTAAGTATTTTTTCTTATGGGTTCCCCCTTTGAGGGGTCCGACCATATCAAGCCCCCAGACCGCAAAGGGCCAAGTGATGGGGATTGTGTGGAGAGCGGTAGGCGGCATATGGCTTTGGTTTGCGAAAAGCTGGCAACCGACGCAACGTTGGACCAGGTCCTGTGCATCTGCCCGGGCCGTCGGCCAATAGAAACCTGTACGGAAGGCCTTGCTTACAAGGGCCCGGGCTGCGGCGTGGTGGCCGCCGAGTCCAGCGTGGATTTCTGCCAAAAGCTTACGCCCTTCCTCTTTGGAGATGCACCTTTGAAGGACTCCGGTAGTGCTTTTCTTATAAAGCTCTCCCTCGTGGACCTTGTAGGCTTTAGACCGCCGCACTATGCAGCGTGCCTCATTTTGGTCCTCGGGTAGTTCCTGCCTAGTTAGGTAGGCCAGGAATGGTTCTGTCCACGGGGCGATGACGGCCATTATCACGTGGGCTGAAGGTGTTATTTCGATGGCAGAGCCTCCGATTATGTCAGAGTGTTCGGTATCTGGTGTTGTGGCCGGGTCTGGACTATTGTTACCGGTGTCCCCTTCCCATACCACGAATGGCTTAAACGGACTTTCCAAGAAGATGTTAGGTGGGACAGTGTCGCGCTTAGCACCGATACGGGCGAGGATATTCGTCGCCTGATTGTTTTCCCGAGCCACATGGTGAAATTCAAGCCCCTCGAACTGAGCTGACATTTTGAGGACAGCGTTACGATATGCCGCCATTTTGGATCCTTGGCGTCGAAGTCTCCATTTATTTGGGATATTGCGAGGTTCGAGTCCCCACGCACCTCCAGGCGTCGAATGCCCATAGAAACTGCCATCCGAAGACCATGTAACAGGGCCTCGTATTCGCTGCGTTGTTGGAGTCTGTGTACATATTTGGAGTACATATTGACTGTATCTCCGGTGGGGGCGCCGAGACGACGCCAGCCCCAGCACCAGCCAGCATTTTAGAGCCGTCAAGTGCATGATCCAATTGAGTACGTGCTGCACTCTTTAGGGAGTTCGCTTCATCCACTCGGTGATGAAATCGCCGATTTGCGACTTAATGGCTCGCCGAGGTTTATATGTTATGTCGAACGGGAGGAGCTCGATGGCCCATTTGTCAATCCAGCTCGTGGCATCGCGGTTGTTTACTATGTCGTTGAGTGGTACTTCCGAGGCCACCGTGATTGAACACTCTTGAAAGTAGTGTCATAGTTTTCGGGATGCCATAAATACCGCGTATGCTATCTTTTGATAATGTGGGTACCGTGATTTGCATGAACTGAGGACAATGGATACATAATATACCGGTTTTTGGAGTGGGAATTTATGTCCGTCCGTCTCTCGTTCGACGACGAGCACTGTGCTTACAACTTGATGAGTTGCCGCGATATATAACAGCATTGGTTCGCCGGCATTTGGCGCGGCCAAGATTGGGTTCGTGGCAAAGATGGCTTTTATTTCTTCCAATCCGGCCGTGGCCGCGTCCGTCCACTCGAAGTGTTTGGTGCGCCGAAGAAGGCGATAAAGGGGTAATGCCTTTTCTCCTAATCGGGAGATAAAGCGGCTTAAGGCCGCCACGCATCCAGATAACTTCTGGATTTGCTTGAGGTCAGTTGGGATAGCCAACTGCGACAGAGCTCGGATTTTAGCTGGATTTGCTTCGATTCCTCTACTGGAGACAATGAAGCCTAGGAGCTTTCCGGCAGGCACGCCGAAAACGCATTTTTCCGGATTAAGCTTAATGTCGTATGTTCGGAGATTGTCGAACGTGAGCCTCAAGTCGTCTATTAAGGAGTCGACGTGTCTGGTTTTAACGACCACATCGTCTATGTATGCCTCCACTGTTTTGCCGATCTGCTTTTCCAGACATGTCTGAATCATGCGTTGATACGTAGCGCCGGCGTTTTTGAGCCCGAAGGGCATTGTGTTGAAACAGAAGGGGCCGTACGGAGTAATAAATGCCGTTGCGGCTTGCAGACTCCGCCATCTTGATTTGGTGGTAGCCGGAGTATGCGTCGAGGAAACACAGTGAGTCGTGTCTGATACGTCTCCAACGTATCTATAATTTTTTATTGCTCCATGCTACTTTATCTACTGTTTTGGACTATATTGGGCTTTATTTTCCACTTTTATATTATTTTTGGGACTAACCTATTAACCAGAGGCCCAGCCCAGAATTGCTGTTTTTTGCCTATTTCAGTGTTTCGAAGAAACGAAATATCAAACGGAGTCCAAACGGAATGAAACCTTCAGGAACGTGATTTTCTCACCGAACATGATCCAGGAGACTTGGACCCTACTCCAAGAAGTAACAGAGGCGGTCACGAGGGTGGGGGGCGCGCCCCCCTGCCTCGTGGGCCCCCTATTGCTCCACTGACGTATTCCTTCCTCCTATATATACCTACATACCCCAAACGATCGTAACAGAGCCAAAACCTAATTCCACCACCGTAACTTTTCAGATCCATGAGATCCCATCTTGGGGCCTGTTCCGAGCTCCCATGAGGGGGCATCCACCATGGAGGGCTTCTACATCATCACCATAGCCCCTCCGATGAAGTGTGAGTAGTTTACTTCAGACCTTCGGGTCCATAGCTAGTAGCTAGATGGCTTCTTCTCTCTTTTTGGATCTCAATACAATGTTCTCCCCTCTCTCGTGGAGATCTATTCGATGTAATCTTCTTTTTGCGTGTGTTTGTTGAGACCGATGAATTGTGGGTTTATGATCAAGATTATCTATGAACAATATTTGAATCTTCTCTGAATTATTTTATGTATGATTGGTTATCTTTGCAAGTCTCTTCAATTATCCGCTTGGTTTGGCCAACTAGATTGGTAGTTCTTGCAATGGGAGAAGTGCTTAGCTTTGGGTTCAATCTTGCGGTGTCCTTTCCGAGTGATGAAGGGGCAGCAAGGCACGTGTTGTATTGTTGCCATCGAGGATAACAAGATGGGGTTTTATCATATTGCATGAATTTATCCTCTACATCATGTCATCTTGCTTAAGGTGTTACTCTGTTTTTAACTTAATACTCTAGATGCATGCTGGATAGCGGTCGATGAGTGGAGTAATAGTAGTAGATGCAGGCAGGAGTCAGTCTACTTTGTCTCGGACGTGATGCCTATATACATGATCATACCTAGATATACTCATAATTATGCTTAATTCATCAATTGCTCAACAAGAATTTGTTCACCCACCGATAATACTTATGCTCTTGAGAGAAGCCACTAGTGAAACCTATGGCCCCGGGTCTATTCTCATCATATCAATCTCCATTACTTTAATACTTGCTTTGTTTTTACTTTGCCTTTTACTTTTCACTTTGCATCTCTATACCAAAAATACCAAAAATATTATTTATCATCTCTATTAGATCTCACTCTCGTAAGTGACCGTGAAGGGATTGACAACCCCTAATCACGTTGGTTGCGAGGAGCTATTGTTTTGTGCAGGTACGAGGACTTGTGCTTAGCCTCCTACTGGATTGATACCTTGGTTCTCAAAAACTGAGGGAAATACTTACGCTACTTTGCTGCATCATCCTCTCCTCTTCGGGGAAATCCAACGCAGTGCTTAAGAGGTAGCAGTGTCCCGCGGTAGCATCGATAAATTGATCGATGCGAGGGAGGGGGAAGGGATCCTTTGGGCAAGCCTTATTAAGGTCCTTAAAGTCGACGCATAG
Organism: Aegilops longissima; assembly: GCA_021605205.1. Lineage (NCBI taxonomy): Eukaryota > Viridiplantae > Streptophyta > Magnoliopsida > Poales > Poaceae > Aegilops > Aegilops longissima. The sequence continues at coordinate 505,204,005 of CM038679.1, forward strand.
GCGCCAGGATTTGTCCTTCTTTGGTACCATCACCAGGTTTGCTAGCCAGTCTGGATGTTTTATTTCCCTAATTCCCATGGCTTGTCGCTTAGGTTCAGAGAAACACCGAAGAGTCTGCTTGACCAGCTTGAATCCCTTTAGAATGTTAAGGCTATGCCCGGCCAGCCTGTGTGGGATTCCTGGCATGTCTGAAGGATGCCAGGAGAATATGTCCCAATTCTCACGCAGGAACTCCTGTAGTGCGGCATCTACAGCGGGGTTTAACTGTGCCCCGATTGATGCTGTTTTTGTAGGGTCCGTTGGGTGGACTTGGAATTTGACTATTTCATCCGCTAGCTTGAAAGAGGTGGACTTGGGTCTTTTGTCGAGTATCACGTCGTCCCTGTCCACTGTGGAGCGCAGCGCAGTTAGTTCCTCCGCCGCAAGGGCTTCGGATAATGCCTCGAGGGCTAGTGCTGCTGTTTTTTTTTCGGCGCGGAGTGCTATGTCCGGATCACTAGCGAGAGTGATGATTCCATTGGGCCCGGGCATTTTGAGCTTCATGTACCCGTAATGGGGTATGGCTTGGAAGATCGTGAATGCCTCCCGTCCTAAAAGGGCGTGGTATCCGCTACCGAATGGGGCCACTTGGAATGTAATTTCTTCGGACCTGTAATTCTCCAGAGTGTCGAATACTACATCTAGTGTGATTTTCCCAGCGCAACGTGCCTCCCGACTGGGGATGATTCCTCTGAAGGTCGTGCTGTTTTGCTCAATGCGGTTTCTGTCTATTTCCATTTTTTGAAGAGTCTCTTCATAAATGAGGTTTAATCCGCTGCCGCCGTCCATGAGTACTTTAGTAAGCCGAAAGTCATCCACAATTGGGCTGAGGACCAAGGCGGGCTGGTGCTCGGGCTGTTCAGAATTTAGGTTCGTCACTGGCATTGAAGGTGATAGCCGTGTCGCTCCATGGATTTATTGTTGCCATGTGGCAGATTTCGGCAAGGCTGCGGAGTGCTCGCTTACGCCTATTATTTGAGGCGAAGGTCTCGAAGACTGTCAATATTGTATTGTTATCCACGGGATGGTGCTCTGCGGTGTTTTGAATGAGGAGATCCTCACCGCTCTTGGCCACCTTCCGAAGTACCCAACATGCTCTAAGGCTGTGTGTTGGTGTGGTATCCGCCGTACTGTGAATTTTGCAGGGCCCGTTAAGCCATACCTCCAATACGGTTCCACACCCTGTAGTGGACTTTTGCTTCTTTGTAATTGAGTCAGGCGACTTGTGAGAGTGCACCCTTTTAATCCGGACTGGATGTTTAGTCAGAGCCGGATTATCCCAAAATTTTGCTTGGGTTTTCAGGCGCTTTCCATCGCACAGTACTTCCGTACTATGGCCGCCAAGTCTGCGAAGCGTGTTATATCACGGCGACTTATGGCGTTGAGGATTCCCTTGTCCGTGCAATTATTGCAAAAGAATGAAATTGCGTCTTCCTCGCGACAGTCCTTGACCTTGTTCATTACAAGGAGGAATCTGGCCCAATAGTGATGTACTGTTTCCTGGGGCTCTTGCCTAATGTGGGAAAGATCGTTTGTATCTGGGTGGGTGGGTGGATTTAAGTCTGAACTTTGACCCGATCTGGGACCAAGGGGCGGAGGAGATTCCGATCTTGGAAGTTCGGGCTCCGGGATGTTGCCCAATAGGTCCGGCCCGCTGCCTGATTCTAGGTTCAGGGTTTGGCGATGTCCTCCCGTAGACGGGTATCCGGCTCGGAGAGCTCGGGAATCCGGATATAGTTTGTCCTCAAGATAGAGGAAGAATCGCCGCATTGCTCCTCCACCACCGCTATCTGATGGGCGACCGGCGGAGAGTTAATCTCCCTTTGGTCGGGTTTAAGCCCAATCCGATCATAGTTCGTAGCGACTCCCAAAGCGGCGATGCGGTCCAAGAGCTCGTTCAAAGAGGAGAGCTCCATTGGGTTCATCCGCTCGGTAAACTCCGAGCCAATGTGAAGGCTGTTTTCGATGACCCGAGAAGTCATCGTCGGCGTAGCGGCCGAACGGGCGGTCATAACGAAGCCGCCTAGTCGGAGAGTTTGGCCTATAGCCAAGGCTCCCCCAGACGTGATGTCGTCCCTGACAAAGAGACGAGCCATCCTTCCTTACGGTGACGGCACAGTGGAACTCTCAATGAAAGCACCAATGTCGGTGTCAAAACCGGCGGATCTCGGGTAGGGGGTCCCGAACTGTGCTCCTAAGGCGGATGGTAACAGGAGGCGGGGGACACGATGTTTACCCAGGTTCGGGCCCTCTCGATGGAGGTAACACCCTACTTCCTGCTTGATTGATCTTGATGATATGAGTATTACAAGAGTTGATCTACCACGAGATCGTAGAGGCTAAACCCTAGAAGCTAGAGTATGGTATGATTGTTGTTGTCCTACGGACTAAACCCTCCGGTTTATATAGACAACGGAGGGGGCTAGGGTTACACAGAGTCAGTTACAAGGGAGGAGATCCAAATATCCGTATCGCCAAGCTTGCCTTCCACGCCAAGGAGAGTCCCATCCGGACACGGGATGAAGTCTTCAATCTTGTATCTTCATAGTCCAACAGTCCGGCCAAAGGATATAGTCCGGTTGTCCGGAGACCCCCTAATCCAGGACTCCCTCACTCGACCTTTCAGTCTCAATGTTCCGAGGCCATATGTGCATATGCTAGGCTCGTCAAGTTTAACCTGAGTATTCCGCGTGTGCAAAACTGTCTTGCACCCGTTGTATTTGAACGTAGAGCTTATCACACCCGATCATCACGTGGTGTCTCAGTACGAAGAACTTTCGCAATGGTGCATACTTAGGGAGAACACTTATACCTTGAAATTTAGTGAGAGATCATCTTATAGTGCTACCGTCAGTCTAAGCAAAATAAGATGCATAAAAGATAAATATCACATGTAATCAATATAAGTGATATGATATGACCATCATCATCTTATGCTTGTGATCTCCATCTCCGAAGCACCGTCATGATCACCATCGTCACCGGCGCGACACCTTGATCTCCATCGTAGCATCGTTGTCGTCTCGCCAACTATTGCTTCTACAACTATCGCTACCGCTTAGTGATAAAGTAAAGCAATTACAGGGCGATTGCATTGCATATAATAAAGCGACAACCATATGGCTCCTGCCAGTTGTCGATAACTCGGTTACAAAACATGATCATCTCATACAATAAAATATAGCATCATGTCTTCACCATATCGCATCACAACATGCCCTGCAAAAACAAGTTAGACGTCCTCTACTTTGTTGTTGCAAGTTTTACGTGGCTGCTACGGGCTGAGCAAGAACCGTTCTTACCTATGCATCAAAACCACAACGATAGTTCATCAAGTTAGTGCTGTTTTAACCTTCTCAAGGACCGGGCGTAGCCACACTCGGTTCAACTAAGGTTGGAGAAACTGACACCCGCCAGCCTGTTGGGGAACGTAGTAATTTCAAAAAATTTCCTACGCACACGCAAGACCATGGTGATGGCATAGCAACGAGAGGGGAGAGTGTCGTCCACGCACTCGTGAGACCGAAGCGGAAGCGTTATAACAACGTGGTTGATGTAGTCGACGTCTTCACGATCCGACCGATCCAAGTACCGAACGTCGACACCTCCGTGTTCAGCACACGCTCAGCTCGATGACGATCCCCGGCTCCGATCCAGCAAAGCGCGGGAATGAGTTCCGTCAAGACGACGGCGTGGTGATGATGATGATGCTCCACCGATGCAGAGCTTCGCCTAAGCTCCGTGGCGATATTACTTCACCGGCGCAGGGCTTCGCTTAAGCTCATGACGATATGACCGAAGTGGAATATGGTGGAGGGGGCACCGCACACGCTAAGGAACGATCCGTAGATCAACTTGTGTGTCATGGGGTGCCCCTGCCCCTGTGATATAAAGGAGCAAGGGAGGAGGTGGCCGGCCTAGGAGGGGCGCATTGGGGGGAGTCCTACTCCCACCGGAGTAGGACTCCTCCTTTCCTAGTAGGAGTAGGAGAGTAGGAAGGGAAGGGAGGAAGGGTGCGGCCTCCCTAGTCCACCCGGACTAGGCCTTGGGCGCGCGGCCTGCCCTAGGCAGCCCTCTCTTTTCCTTGAGGCCCAATAAGGCCCAATACTTCTCCCCGGCGAATTCCGTAACTCTCCCAGACTCAAAATACCCAATCATTCGAACCTTTACGAACTCCGAATATAGTCGTCAAATATATCGATCTTTATGTCTCGACCATTTCGAGACTCCTCGTCATGTCCCCGATCTCATCCGGGACTCAACTCCTTCGGTACATCAAAACTCATAAACTCATAATATAACTCACATCGAAACCTTGTTGCGTGCGGACCCTACGGGTTCGAGAACTATGTAGACATGACCTAGAACTATTCTCGGTCAATAACCAATAGCGGAACCTGGATGCCCATATTGGCTCCTACATATTCTACGAAGATCTTTATCGGTCAAACCGCATAACAACATACTTTGTTCCCTTTGTCATCGGTATGTTACTTGCCCGAGATTTGATCGTCGGTATCCAATACCTAGTTCAATCTCGTTACTGGCAAGTCTCTTTACTCGTTAGTAATGCATCATTCCGTAACTAACTCATTAGCTACATTGCTTGCAAGGCTTATAGTGATGTGCATTACCGAGAGGGCCCAGAGATACCTCTCCGACAATCGGAGTGACAAAACCTAATCTCGAAATACGCCAACCCAACATGTACCTTTGGAGACACCTGTAGTACTCCTTTATAATCACCCAGTTACGTTGTGACGTTTGGTAGCACCCAAAGTGTTCCTCCGGTAAATGGGAGTTGCATAATCTCATAGTTACAGGAACATGTATAAGTCATGAAGAAAGCAATAGCAACATACTAAACGATCAAGTGCTAGGCTAACGGAATGGGTCATGTCAATCAGATCATTCTCCTAATGATGTGATCCCGTTAATCAAATGACAACTCATGTCTATGGTTAGGAAACATAACCATCTTTGATTAACGAGCTAGTCAAGTAGAGGCATACTAGTGACACTCTGTTTGTCTATGTATTCACACATGTATTATGTTTCCGGTTAATACAATTCTAGCATGAATAATAAACATTTATCATGATATAAGGAAATAAATAATAACTTTATTATTGCCTCTAGGGCATATTTCCTTCACAGCCACCTGTGTGCAAAGCACGTCGGTAGAACCAGTCTCGTGTAAGCGTACGCGTAATGTCGGTCTGGGCTGCTTCATCCAACAATACCGTCGAACCAAATTATGACATGCTGGTAAGCAGTATGACTTGTATCGCCCACAACTCACTTGTGTTCTACTCGTGCAAATAACATCTACGCATAAAACCTGGCTCGGATGCCACTGTTGGGGAACGTAGTAATTTCAAAATTTTCCTACGCACACGTAGGATCATGGTGATGCATAGCAACGAGAGGGGAGAGTGTGTCCACATACCCTCGTAGACCGAAAGCAGAAGTGTTAGCACAACGCGGTTGATGTAGTCATACGTATTCACGATCCGACCGATCCAAGTACCGAACGCACGGCACCTCCGAGTTCAGCACACGTTCAACTCAATGACGTCCCGCGAGCTTGGGTCTAGCAGAGCTTCACCGGAGAGTTTCGTCAGCACGACAGCGTGATGACGGTGATGATGATGCTACCGACGCAGGGCTTCGCCTAAGCACCGCTACGATATGATCGAGGTGGATTATGGTGGAGGGGGGCACCGCACATGGCTTGGAACAATTAACTTGTGTGTCTTTGGGTGCCCCCCCCCCCCCCCCGCCCCGTATATAAAGGAGCAAGGGGGGAGGCCGGCCAGCGTTGGTGCGCCCCAAGGAGAGGAGGAATCCTCTTCCTATTAGGAAGAGGATTCATCCTTCCTAGTCCAACTAGGAAGAGGGAAGTGGGAAGGAAAGAGAGGAGAGGAGAGGAAGAGGGCCGCGCCTCCCCTAGTCCACCGGACTCGATGGGAGGGGCGCCACCTCCGGGCTGCTGCCCTCTCTCCCCCTCAGCCCACTAAGGCCCAATACTTCCCGGGGTTCCGTAACCCTCCGGCACTCTGGTTTTCTCCAAATCACCGAACACTTCCGGTGTCCGAATATAGTCGTCCAATATATCAATCTATACGTCTCGACCATTTCGAGACTCCTCGTCATGTCCGTGATCATATCCGGGACTCCGAACTACCTTCGGTACATCAAAACACAAAAACTCATAATACCGACCGTCACCGAACTTTAAGCGTGCGGACCCTACGGGTTCGAGAACTATGTAGACATGACCGAGACACGTCTCCGATCAATAACCAATAGCGGAATCTGGATGCTCATATTGGCTCCCACATATTCTATGAAGATCTTTATCGGTCAAACCGCATAACAACATACGTTGTTCCCTTTGTCATCGGTATGTTACTTTCCCGAGGTTCGATCGTCGGTATCTCAATACCTAGTTCAATCTCGTTACCGGCAAGTCTCTTTACTCGTTCCGTAATACATCATCCCGCAACTAACTCATTAGTTACAATGCTTGCAAGGCTTATAGTCATGTGTATTACCGAGTGGGCCCAGAGATACCTCTCCGACAATCGGAGTGACAAATCCTAATCTCGAAATACGCCAACTCAACAAGTACCTTTGGAGATACCTGTAGAGCACCTTTATAATCACCCAGATTCGCTATACCGCGTTTGGTAGCACACAAAGTGTTCCTCCGGTAAACGGGAGTTGCATAATCTCATAGTCATAGGAACATGTATAAGTCATGAAGAAAGCAATATCAACATACTAAACGATCAAGTGCTAAGCTAACGGAATGGGTCAAGTCAATCACATCATTCTCCTAATGATGTGATCCCGTTAATCAAATGACAACTCATGTCTATGGCTAGGAAACATAACCATCTTTGATCAATGAGCTAGTCAAGTAGTGGCATACTAGTGACACTCTGTTTGTCTATGTATTCACATATGTATCATGTTTCCGGTTAATACAATTCTAGCATGAATAATAAACATTTATCATGATATAAGGAAATAAATGATAACTTTATTATTGCCTCTAGGGCATATTTCCTTCGTAAAATTCTTGCGGCGAAAGAAGGGCTCCAACCGACTTAAGGAACTGCCACACTGCCTCCCAGCTCACAGGGCTCGGCACGTTCCCTGGGCACCTTCTTGCGTTGATGCATACGCCCGAAAATCACATATATTCCAAAAAAAATCATATTAAATCGTTGGTGTATTTTGACCTTCCTAGATATCGATTTTCTAAAAAACCAAAAACATGCAAAAAACATGAACTCGCACAAGGCACTAGATTAATAGGTTAGTTTCGAAAAGTAGTACAAATTGATGCCAAAAATATGTAAAAATGGTATGATAATAACATGAAGCGTGAAAAATTGCAGATACGCCAAAGACATATCGATTTCTCCCCTTTCTTTTTGTTTATAATTAGACCACAATATTGGTATGGACATGTGATATCTAAACTAATTGAATGCAACATCACTTAGAAACAACATATAAAGAAATAATACATTAGGGTAGTTGTTTCTAACAATATATCACCACGTAGGGTGACGAGTTAAAGGCCAATGCATTGGAAGTGCTCTTAACAGTTTAGCAAACAGTGTTGACATCTAATTCAGATTCCAGATTCTCTTTGTGCACATGTTTTGAGTGCTAAATATTATTTAGATGAGAATTTTTTAGAGACTGGATCGAACGAGAGATAGTCGTACACATTCTATTGGTGTGCTTATCACCGGTGGAGGGTGTGTGGAGTCATGTCCCCTTTCGGGATCCAGTCGATTTAGGTTTCGGATGGATCATCTAGATTCAGCCGGTCTTTGTAGTTTTTACAAGCCTTCATCGACGTTTTCTTTTCCTGGACGGCGATTTACTTCACAGATCGCAGTCATCGACGTCCCCTAGTCTGCATCGACAACTTTCAGGTCAGTGCTTCCACAAACTCTTTCTTTTTCGGGGTTATATAGAGGTTGCTCTGCCAAGGCGGCATCGAAATACATTCATGACACGGCTGGTGGATGAAAGAGGAAGAAGACTTCAACACAACCAAGGATTTAAATAGAACTATATTTGTATGTATGAGTGTGTATGTATGGACTTGTGATACTTAATACTCCTATGTAGGATCTTAGGCCTTTTCCAAAAGAAAAGACTGTAATACTCCCTCCGTGCCGGTGCATAAGTCATATTACAAAACCAAATAATCTCAAAACACTTAGGCGCGGTGCATTAACTCTCACCTTGTTTCTTATTTCTCGACATGAATAAAGGAATCTACCAATAAGAAACATGGGTCGTGTATGTTTTTAACGACTTACACTACCTAGCGTGGCATGCAGTGGTTAGTTCAATGCACGTGATGGTATTAATTAGCAAATAAACATTAAGTTCTTTTGTTTTCCCCTCCGCTTGGTTGGGGTGCACAACGTAAGATGACTTAGACTAGCCACAGTGGGAGTAACTTCAGTAATAACATCGAGTCCAACTCATCAAATTTGCTTATGTGTCAATGAGTTAATGAGGAGAGAGGTAGTTTGAGTAACTTAGCTAGTTACTATAACATCACATGTCCCAATGCAATATGGGTCTATAACCTACTCCCTGCGTTTCCAAATATTTGTCTTCTTAGAGATTGCAGCAAGTGACTACATATGAAGTAAAATGAGTGAATCTACACTCTAAAAAATGTCTACATACATCCATATGTTTAGTCTATTTAAAGTGCCTAGGAAGACAAATATTAAATAACAGTGGAAGTAATAAATAAAACTTTGCATGTTACCACACTTATATTACTACCCACTGTGAAGGCAGTACTTATTATATGTATATTATTAGTATACGTTACTCTCCACTGTGGCTAGTCTTATGCACCCGTATGGAGGGAGTACTCATTCTCACGATTTTTTTTTGAGCGAGTACTCATTCTCACATTTTTTTATCAGAAAACTAATAAGACCGCTCATTTCTGGTAGAAGTGAGTGCGTGGCTAATTGAGCCAAAGCTGGTTTGGCTGAACCATGCACATGCGACCGCGTCTGAATCGATGCTTCCGGAGGAAAACCAAACTGAACCAGACATTTCGGGCTCCCTTCCCAGTCCCCATGGGATCCTCCTCGCCTTCCCCTTCGCCGGAGCCGCCGCAGTCGTCCGCTCCTGCCGGTGGAGCCTCCAATGCCAGCCTGCGGTGGCACATCCTCCGCCGCGCCCTGCTCTCTCGCTCCGCCTCTCCCCACGCATCAGGTCCTGCCGTTTCCGTCCTCTTCTCGCCCCACAGCAGATTTTGTACTCGGATCGATTTCGTTTAGCTCCCGGTTCCACTTGATCTGCCGCTGTCAGGCGTACCATTAGACGAGATAGCTTCCACATAGGAAAGGACGGTGAATAAGTCTTTGCGCCGTAATTATCTTCACTCTCGACACCTCGTAGCACCGATACTTGGGCTATACCAAGAGTGTAGGTGGATCTCTTGATTTACTAGTTCTGTTATGCAAGAGGAGCATTGGCGTTTATGCTACTATCGACTTGCATTTCAGAAGATCGAGATACAACACGATTGCTGTCAACTGCTTATTATGTTATTCCAGCTCTGAATTCATGTGCCTGCAAACTCTTAATTCAGGCAAAATGTTTAACACACATATTGATTGTGGCACATGCCATTTATGTGTAGAACTGAGTACGTTAAAAAAATTGCAGAGGAAGTTCCTGCATTATAATAGAAACCTAAATTTGCATCCGTCAGGACTTGAACCCAGCTGGTGGGATTGTAGATCCAGTCCCTCAACTGAATGAGCTTGGCCCATTTCCCTTATATCCGAGTACTTGATTAAAAGAAATAGTTCTAGCTTGCTCTGGAGTATGATTTTTTGCTTGAATGAGATGGTGCATGAGGTTCTTGCTTTAAAACCATATGCTGTTATACATATGGCAATTATTATGCTCACAGCTTATCCTTTTGATATTAGCAGTACTGTATGAAATTGTGAATGCCGAATGCACACTTAGATAGCCATACCAAGATAATCATCTTTTTCATCTGGGTAGACCCTGTTTAACTGTAAGGAACATGTTTACAGTCCATGTTAGCTGTTTTATAGGACACAACACCATGGTAATTTCCTTTCATTTCAATGTCGTTCTGGTCCCTGTAATGTTGCTGGCTTTCTTTGTCAGTGTTGTTTCTATTTAACCTTTTTCAACTTGAAGTAGTCCCCCCATCCCCCAAACAGGGCCGTCTCCAGGAATTCGGGGCCCCGGTGCGAAATGCAAAATTAGGCCCTAAATTTTCTAGAATAGACTATTTTTTCATAGGAAAAGTATGAATGAATTCCAACATTGCATAAACGATAGGCTTATCAAGGTAATAAAGAAAATGACAACCCTGAAGCAACTATCTTGGAAATCTTTGTGTGTGACAACTTGATCATGATCTACTAGCCTACTATATATCTTCCTAAAAAAATTGATCGATAAACTGATGCATATGCTTATAATATGCTCACTAATATAATTATTCAGCAAAACAAAATAGTCTAGATTAAATAAGGATTCAGTTTCAGCGCACATGTTGGACAGATCGGTGCTGCTCTCACCTTGGTCTGGGCCACGGGCTGCTTCTACTCGTGTGTTGGGATTTGTGACTAGCTAAGCACCCAGCGGTCAATAGAACCGATGAATCAATTCTACATGCGGGCAGGGCTGCGGCTGTATCTCCGGAAAGGATACGAAGCGATCAATCAAACAACGCTGCTAGCTTCCGTCTCCGTGTGGCGGCGCCGCACTTCCGCTAGTTCTCTGTGAGAGGCTTCATTTTTTTCTAGTGAGGGCTGGATCGATAGATAGATCGATTGTTCAGCAGATTTTTTTTTTTTTGAGGCAAGATTGTTCAGCAGATTGTGTCGATTGGGGGGACTCGAGAAAGCATTGTTTGGGGGAGATTGAGGAGCAGGCCCGACCGGTAGTGCCAAAGACTAGCTGAGGAAGCCCAGTTACGTGCTAGGTCTGAAGAAAGGGCCCAAAACGAAAAATATATATACTAAGACATTGGCCCAAATCGGGGGTCCCTGAAATTTGGGGGCCCTGTGCGGGCGCGCAGCCCGCACAGGCCCCTGGACGGCCCTGCCCCCAAAGCACCCACTCAAATCTGTAATTCCTACCTTCTAGAGGTTAACATTTTTCACTTCGTTTTATACACAGAGGGAACTTCTAATGAGCCGCAGGAGAAAGGTGATACTAACAAAATTTCGAGGAAGACATCGCGTGGTTTTAATCTGATCGAGTGTCACACAGTGCCAATTTCGCAGTTAAATAAATCACAAGGAGGTTCATTAAACGGAAATGAAAATGGTGTGGAATGCCAAAGAGATGTCTATGTTTGTTATAAGCTGCCTTGTGGAGGTTCACCGGAACTTAATGTAATGTAAGCAGTCGACTATTTTCCCCATAGTTACTGTCATACTAAATGCAGTTTTTCTCCTGTTGTAATACACATATTGCTCTTCTACTTGTTTTCTGATAAAATTGGGAATCACACTTTTCTCTTTCTGTCCAGTAAGCCTGAACTATTAGAATACTAGAAATGTTCGCTATAATTCCCAAGTTTAATATTTTAGTGTTTGATTACAGATACAAAAGAGATGATTCCCTGGAACTAAATGACATTGAAGCTTCCAACAGATTCAATATTGACACTACTGGACTTGTATGTAAGTTTCTTGTTCAAGCTGATCTATTATCTTTGTTATATCATGGATCATGTCATTCTATCTGTTAGCCTAAGTTCCCCTGTATGGTCATGTTTATCTCATTTGCTGCAGTTATTGGTTTAGTTGTCATAAGTTACCACCTGCCAATTGAAGAGTTCTCAATTTTTTGTTTGGAATGTAAAGAATGGGCTGCCACTTTGTGTGGAATATTTTTTCTATGCAAAATATGAACTGTTTGGTCCCTTGTTCATTTTACTTACCTTTCCTGTCAACAGCAATCTCACATATCCAACAGACTCTTGAAGTTATCTATTACAAGATTCACCCATATTAACAGTATTCATGCCCTCAAGATCTAAAATGGTTCGATCATCTCTAGTAAACCACTTAACTGGCTTAGCTTCCGGCCAGTTAAAGAAAAAAACAGATGCTGCATTAATCGCACGAGTCTAGTATGGTTACCTCGAGCTTCTGAAGTAGGACTGCTATACAACTGCAGATTTGATAGTGGCATGGCTAATATATAACTCTGAATTCTTTGTTGTTCTTACACCCACTATGCTGTTCATGTGATACGGTTCATCTATGCCTATCTTTATGGTTTCTCTTCCTTGAAGGTTGTTGGCCGTCTGAAGAGGTCCTTGCCTTCTACTGTATCAACCATTCAGATATGTTCAGGTTTGTAGTGAGGTGTATTTACCCATGTAACACACTTGGATTAATTCGTCTTACTTTATCAACAGTACGCTTGCTTTTGCAGATTGCATAACATGCTTGAGTAACTTGAGTTGCTCGTGTTCAAGTAAATTGCACAGATATTCCACTTGTCCTGAACCTGATTCGGAAGATTTCAACCCACAGTTCTAGGTAGGATTCATGAGAGCTCAAAACTATCACAAGGGTCAGATATTTTGGTCTCTGTTTTAGCCTTGTAAAAGTTTTCTGCTCTCATGAATCCTACATTCCTACCTAGAACTGTGGATTGACTTTTTGTTTTAGCATACAAACATCTATTGCTGCTTTGACTAGATTCACTCTACGTGCTATATTTCTCTGATTATTTTCCTTTCAAATTCATTATAGGTCTAAAAGGGTGCTTGAACTTGGAGCTGGTTACGGATTGGCGGGACTTGTTGTTGCAGCCAGTGCAAATGCTGGCGAGGTTGTTATTTCTGATGGAAACCCACAAGTAGTTGGATGTATCCTTCTTAATGAGTAATATAAAAGCTGTTGCATAATTTAAAGTTTGTTAGTATTAATGTAATATGAGCTACATACTATGTGACCCAGCCGCAAATCCAATCGGGCTGTTCTAGACGTTACCTTTTATGGCTTTGTAATCCATTAACCCTCAGATATCAAGCAGAACATATCCATCAATGCAGAAACTTTTGGTCAAACGAAAGTTAAACCTATGACACTGCACTGGGATCAAGAGCAAGCTTCAGACATGTTGAACTCTTTTGACATCATTGTTGCAAGTGACTGGTATGTTCTACCCCTTACCACTCTTGAACTGATCTAATCAACTACTACTGCTAAGTGCCATTTCCTGTGTCAGTGGTATCCTGTAATGTGGTGGGGCTGTAGTACTGATTAGGTGAAAAGAAGTTGGAGTTTCTTCCATTGTGTGGAAATATAAAACTGTTTTAAAAGTTATATGATTGCATGTGCGCTTTGATTGGATCGATCATCATTCTTTCATATGCAACAACAACAACAACAACAACAACAACAACAACAAAGCCTTTAGTCCTTCATATGCATCCAGTCAAAAACTCAAAATACAGAAATGGCTAAAAACTTGTATCCCCCCTGCTGAAGAGATGATAGTAATTGTACAATTTATAGCGCAACCAGCCTATTGTAGGTCAGGTCGGCCACTAATATACAAACGGCAGACAGTGTTCAGTTTTACCTGGATTGTCTTATTCACATTTCACTTGTCTTGCAGTACATTTTTCAAGCAATTCCATCAAAGCCTTGCCCGGACAGTCAAATCTTTGTTGAAGCACTCAGAGACCTCGCAGGCTATCTTTCTGAGCCCGAAGAGAGGTGATTCACTCAACAAGTTCCTAGACATAATCAAAGAATATGATTTATGTTATGAGTTGATAGAGAACTATGATCCCACGGTCTGGAATCTGCACAGAAGTTATGTGGCGGGAGATGACACATCGTGGCCCAACTATAATGAGGAGCATTGCTATCCTTTGTTGGTCAGAATTACCTTTGGACATTTTGTTTGATCTTAGATGTGTTCATTTGTATGCATTAGCACGATCTTTTTGCTATTCTTCTCTTTGGAACACAACAGTGTAATATCTGTGACTGAATCTTAGTTGATTTTTTTTCCATGACATCATCCCAAAGATGATAGATACACTGGCAAATTCCATTTCCTCACCGGTCTTCCAAATCCTAAATATTTATCGAGTGTAATTCTTCTGGTAGATTCGTAGCAGCCAACAATGGCTATTAACTTTGTTGGTTCCTTCTTCAGTATTGTTCATTTTGGTCCCCATCCGTAAATTTGCAACTGATGCAGCACTCATACACCTGTAACTTGGTTACTTTACTTGTGACATCGTTTTGGTATTCAAAAATATCCATCCATCTATTTGCTCTTTCTAGAGTAATTTAGCATATCAGTTACCATTTGTCACTGAGATTAGTCATCATGAAGCCAGCTAATCTTTTGAGTCAGAAGATTCCACACCCCCCTTTTGTACAACCGTGACACTCTAATATATATTTTTCTTGATTAGCATATGCTTTTAGGCGGCGGTGCCAAATTGATTATCCGTTGATTAGACGTTGCTGGTTGAAACCGATGTTATTTTGAGCTGCTTTCTCTGGCTTTGCGTCGACTCAGTTGACGTCCTTCACCACATACGTTAACCCAATCTAGTGGTTGATGTATCACGTCCTCTATGTTCTTTTATGAACTGACGCCTCACTGCCTCGTCAGATTTTCGGAACGCAGTTGGTTCTTATCTACTCCTACTAATTGCTGTTCAAACAGCTTTTCTAGTGCTGACTGGACGAAAGCGATCTTCAGAACCGCCAGCAAGTTTCCACGGGCAGATGATACGCAGCTGCTGATGCTTCTGAACTTCTTGTAGGTAAGATCTCAAGCTCATCTACAGTCAGATCTCCTAACTTTTGTGACGCCACTGTACTACTTGCATAGTTTTGATTTCCATAACAGTATGTGCGTGGTCAGTAGCTGACAACTATGAATAATATACCCGTATGGTAAGAATGATCCCACAAGTAATGGCCGTCACAACGGGATCAACCCATTGATATTTCAGTGATATTGCTTTGATTAAACGTCTTCATCAACCGCCTCATTAGGTCCAGCGTTCTTGTCAGTTCCCCATCTGCCCTGGGGCTAGGGGATCTTACGACGAATGTGCGTATTCCATGAGAAAAGGTTGTTTCTTTTAGCACATTGCATTGCAGCGACATAAGGAGGAAAAAGCCATCCACTTTTGTGAAAGCTTTCCAAGCACTTGCGTATTAGACACCATGTGTCAGCTTCTAAGGCCTGTCGGGAGAATGAGGTTTATGCTCGTTTTTCTTATGTAGATATATGTGTTGGTATTGCTGTGTACGTGCGGCTTCTCTATTCATTCTCACTCCGTTGCCGCCACAACTCTGACGGCTACATTGAACTGACAGACAACTCACTTAGCTGCCGTGATCGCCAGCCTCCCTGAGCTATTAAACCCTCTCCGCAATCGGTGTCTCGCATCAACCTCTTCCCCAAGTTTTCAATAGGCTAGCTCTAGCGTAGAACCCTAGCTCGTAATCGATAGAACTGTGTTGATCTCTGAAACCTTGTATCGCTACACTGAAATCGCGGTTCTTTCAGTGATAATCTTGCTAGATCGTGTGCAGTTCCTCGTATTCGTGTTGAGATCCTGTCAATCATCCGCTCGCCGAGGGTAGATGCGCCAATTCACCATGTGACAACCGATAGCAACATAATGATGACCTATTCTCAGTTGCTAAGCATGCATGTGAGGCGGCAATGCTGATTGCATGGACGGGGGATTCGAGGAAGGCATGCATGTTCCATTCCATAACGATGGATCTATCAAAGGCAACCAACCTGTTGTTAACTGTTGTCGGCGGCACCGATTCATTATTCTCTCTCTTTCCTCTCTACAAGTACCTTTTGCTACCAAAATGGATTTCCCTTTGGGACCCTTTTATCACCGGATTGTTGCCAATGCACTCCAACTTTTGACTCAAGATTCCTCGGCCTGGCTAAACAAACTGAAATCACAGCTAATCGCCCTTTCAGTTCATGAGCAACATGGGAGTCAACCAAAAAGGTGAGGGTGCAAGCATAAGCAACCGCCCTGGCTAAGCGCAACCACCTGCAAAGTGTAGTGCTATTTGGCAGAAAGAGAGGCAGTGACAGTGTTGCTGCACCACAACCACAAGAGTGCCGAATATACTAGTCTCTGAATACGTACTTAGCGCAATCATAAGGCCATATTTATCTTCTTTAATGCCGTGCTGTGCCTTTCCTAATACTCCTACTACTTGTTAATCTGAGAGGCACAGCTGCAGTGACGATGATCTAACTGTGCTCGTATTCTAACGAGAGATCCAAGTCGCGTATCAGATTCGGAGGTTGGTCTCGTCGTCAGCAGGAAAACGACCCGGTCGGTGGCCGATCACTGTCGCGGTTAGCCCACAGCCTCTGCCTGAACATAACATGTGGCCTTGCTTGCACTAGTTTAAGTCAGATTTCCGGCAGTCCCGGTGATCCCCAGGTCCATCAGTTACACTGCCATATCGGAGAAACTGGCCGATTCGGCCACGGAAAGGCGACGGGTCTCCAAGCTAAAACCATGGCCGTCTCATCCCTCTCCGATGTAGGTCACCCTGCGTGTCCCGTCGCA
The DNA here is from genome assembly GCA_021605205.1 of Aegilops longissima. Classification (NCBI taxonomy): domain Eukaryota; kingdom Viridiplantae; phylum Streptophyta; class Magnoliopsida; order Poales; family Poaceae; genus Aegilops; species Aegilops longissima. The sequence continues at coordinate 505,220,707 of CM038679.1, forward strand.
TGGATCGGGCAACCGAAATCGCCATGAAAGTAGTTGGTAGAGTCTTTCACTCGAATCGAAATCTTTGTCATCAAACCGAATAAAGGAGATGTATCTAGATGTATTTTAGTTCAGATACATCTTTTTATTCATTTCACGACAATATTTCGAACGAAAAAAGATTATTGAGCTGCAACCTACCGATTGCTTTCATCTGAACCTCCCGGGCAAGACGACTAGTGCCAGTAGGTTACTATTGCCCCACACGGAATAACATCCAGCATGCGGAAGCTAAAGGTGATATGATTCTGGTAGCTACTAGTACGCCGTTCGTTCCTAGGCAGGAACAAGAGTAGGCACCGAGCTGAACTGAACCTTCCTTTGGCCACACTCGTCAAAAAAAGCAGTGGACCAAATGAAGGGAACGGCCACCACCGCCGGCCGTGTCCATGTCCTCCCCTCCCCACAAGGCCACCACGCCCGCCCGCCGGCCCGGCATCTGGTTTGGTCCTCCCAGATGGCACACCCCATGTGCCAAACACCAAAGCTTGCGCCATCAATCTGCACGGTACTGACTTGTAAAGTATTTTGTAGTGTACAATTTGTCGTGGTAGGAGTAGTATTCTAGTATTTCCAGTCCATGCCGCCAACTCGGCCATTACCGGGCCACTCGTTTCGTCTTCCTTTTAGCTGTTGATTGAGTGTCAATCATCAGCTGCAACGCAAGCAAATGTTTGGTGAATGTTCCAGTATTATTATGAGTGTTTGGCAGCTAGACTGTCAGTGATAATGGAGCTGCCACATCTTCTGACTGGTTATGGCAAATCAGCCACTGCACTGTGACACTACAGAGCAGAGATAACATGACAGGCATCTGTACGTCATGTTCATTACTGAAACGATGTGAACTTGAGCCTAATCTTCGCTTCGTGCGTATCATAGCCTGACCAGGTTTGGCCTCTGACAGCTGAGAGCAAATCCCAGAATAAGTGTGCATACATCAGGTTATAGTGTGTTCGCCACTAGCGATCGGCCGGAGAACTGGACGGCGAGTGCGTATATACAATCATAATTCATAGCCCTTGGGCAGCGGGCCGGGCTCATGCGTGTAAGAATCTTTTCTACTAGTAGTATATTTCCTTTGTACTCCACAGCCATGCAAACTAGTAGAGAAAGAAAACTGAAAAAGATGGATGGATGGATTTTACAATGGCGATCTTGGTCAAACCGAATCATTCGTTCCCACACTCGCCGTGCACATCAACAACGGCCCGTTCTTTCCGCGAGCGCCGACGGCGGCAACAGCGGCAGGGGAGCGCGCCGTCTCGCTTTCGCTCCGGCGGGCCGTGTCGACTTGCAAACAGTGTGTTCTTCTGTTCAACTTCTGACCAAAACTTCTCAGTTTTTTGTCTTTGTTTGTTTGGATGGACGGATATGGCGGGTCCTTCTCGCTCTTCTAATAAGGATGTGATGCTATAGGAGCAGCCGGAGGATGAAGAGAGCGAGCGGCGCGGCCGGGATCATGGCCGTCCTCCTCGGCGTCGCCGCCGACATATCGCCGGTGGCCATGTTGGCGAGCCAGGAGTTGTCCCCCAGTATCACGCCCTGGCCGTCGGGTTGGCCGCCTGCCTGCCTCGGCATCACCGGGGGCGCGAACCCTGTCGAGCCCGGCATCGTCGGCGTCGGCACCACCGTCGCCCCACCCGCCGATTTCAGGCTGCACACGAAAAGAATAACGGATTGAGTTCACGATCAGATGCTCCAACCCGTGAATGCTCGAATGAATGCACGCATGCAGTAAAATAACAAAAGAGGATCAGGAGAAACATAATCCAGCACAGAAAGTTGTTTTTTGCGCTTTCCCTTTTACCCTTTCCCGCCTTCCGCTAAAGTGTTACGGCAGTTTCATGGCGACATCGGCCATCACTCATATAGCCTAGTCTTTTCTGACTTCACCACAAGATAAGAATATCACTGCCCTGCCCTGCTCCGACGGCTGACGTTGATGTGCAAACCAACGGCGGTAAAAGTGAAAGCCACAGGGGGTCAAACCTCCCTGGACAAGCCAAGCACCCACTAAATGCAACATGAATGAGACATCTACTACCCACTAATATACTGGTAACTCCAGACTGATCATCACAATGCATCATCTTCCAAACCTCTCGCTCTCACTGTCCCCTTCCGTTTCGTAAGCACGGCATGTTGGAATACCGCGCACTCGCAAGCATTTTGTATGCGAGATAAGGTGACATGGAGTGCCCATCGTTCAGGCACCAACCAAAGCATCCATGCCGATCTCATCATCGTGATCGTGTCCCCATGCTTACCTAACAGTGCGTGCAAATCATGGTGTGATTAACCACGCACAGCCTAGACGTCACGCGAAAGCAAGCCTTAGCTAGTGATTAGTAAATGCAGTGGTTAAGGCGCGTGGTGGGCGTGGGCATGGAGTATGGACCTTGGGGTGGCGACGGGGCAGAAGGTGATGGTGTAGTCGCGGCCGCCGGCGCAGGTGAAGGTGCTGGTGGGGTCGTCGAAGGCGTAGCTGTAGGATCGCGGGCACGCCAGCTTGAACGCCTGCGAGTAGGCGGTGGGGCGGCAGGTGTTGGGGTTGGCGAACGCGCCGCTGCAGCAGTACTCCGGCTTGCCGAACGCGTCGCACGCGCTCCGGCACGCGCCGCCGCCCGCGGACCGCAGCTCCGCGGGGCACCGCAGGTTCAGGTCCGCCGAGCAGCCCGCGGCCGCACACGTCGTGCCGGTGGCGCTGCTCCCCGCCGGCTCCACCAGGATCGGCAGGTTGTAGCCGTCCACCAGGCTCACGTCGTAGAAGTCGTTGTGCCCGCCGCCGTCCAGCGTGAACTCCGCCAGCGTCGCGGGCGTCGCCCCGTCCCGGCCGGCGCACTCCAGCGTGCCGGTGCCGCAGTCGCCCGTGGCGCACGCGAACCGCCCGGCCGCGTCCTGCGCGCAGCCCGTGCGCGCCCACATCCGGCCGGACCAGCCGGTCGGGAACGGCAGCGCGCGCGCCGCGCCGGGCGGCAGCGCGAAGCCCGTGGGCTCGATCCTCGCCGTCCCGGCGTTGGACAGGATGCCCGGCCACACCGTCCCCGTGCACCGGTTCAGGAACGTGAATGTCACAGCTCCACCCTCTGCACCAAACAAACACAAGACAAATACGATGTCAATTCAGCTCATCATCTCCTACAACTTAACTTCCAATACAGATTCCCTCTACGACGATCGAATTACCTCTCAGGCACATACAAAGCAGCGCAAGGACGACCCAAACTCTTTGGATTCCCATGTTCTTGAAGCAATGCAGCTCTGGTTAGTGCTGGTGGTCACTAATGGCGAGGGCAGGGAGAGGTATATAGTGTCATTACAGCGTAGACGCAGACGCAACCTGTCAGTATCAGTACTGGCAGTCCAGCAACTCCGGCTCCAGTACTAGTTTAGTACAGCAGTGGGAGACAGTACAGGGAGGTAGAGGAGAAGTCTCGGCCTAGGAGGGAGGAGCAACCAGCCATAAACTATCAGGATTAGGATGAGAGGCCAGAGAGTGGAGGAGCGGGAAGAAGGGGAATCTGAGCGCTCCCTCGACGGCCGTATTTATAGCCTCAAGAGCGGCCGTTCACTGACCTGACCAGCTTTTATCATGTTTTCACTTTACTGAAGAAAGAACGGGATGGGGCTTGATTGGATTCAGATAACCTTTTCTTCTCTGCAATTTGCATCGGGAGGCGAAGGTCTAGGGCTAATTGCTCTCTGCGATTTCCACGATCGATCAGGAATAGGATTGTATCGGGGTTTGGTGCTTGGTGATGGCCGTATCTTTTGGCAGAAAGGCGCGGATTGTGCGATGAGATTTAGTGGAGGGCCAGGATGGCTATGGCTTAACCGACACTTGTGGGGATTATTGAAGGATAAGATAATGGAATGGAGGAACCCTGCTGAAAATCTTGGTGGCTGAATGCATCCAAGCTGATCTCTGAAAGCTCAGTAGTCGGCACTTGCATGTGCACTTGATAATCCGGTTGTTGCTTCGTTTCTGAAGCGAGCAGTAAATGTCTTGAGAGAGATGGAAAACTGAAGAACTGAGATGGTTAGGCTGGCCATAGTGGGAGTAACTTAGCTAGTAACATAGCGCTCTTCAAGAAAATTCTGCTTATGTGATGAGTAATTAATGAGAGGTGGTAACATAATATGTTACTGTAACATAACGCTTTTCAAGACAAGATGAGTCTACAAGCTAATAAATGAAGCCATCTATGATACTATTATTATATTACTTTGCATTATAAAGATAGTAACTTAGACTAGTGTCATATGCATGACACTAGTCTAAGTTACTCTCCACTATGACCAGCCTTAGTGCTGGCAATCAGCTATCCAATAAAAGAGTGCTGCTCCTTAAATGACGTACTGTGTGTTTCAGGTTTACTGGACTGTCATATCTCGGTGACGTATGTGTTCAGCCTGACTTGCTGACGTGAAGAGAGTCAAGTTTTTAATTCAGTGCAGAAAGAGAAGACTGAAAACTGAATGGCTCGCTATTACCCGTTACAGTGAGGCAGCATTCTGAAACGAAAGATGAAGTCCCACGTGTTTACATCCAAATAAAATGACACTTAGTTTCAATTCTTTTGGAAAAATGGCACTTTGTTAGTCGGTAGACGGTGACGGTTTTGGCACATATTTGAAGACACTACTGTCTGTCCTTTTTCTCTATCTCTCTCAGGAGCAGTATTTGAAGACATGTCTATATTCTGCGTAAATATGTTCAGGTTAAGTTCTCAACACTGAGGATTTGTTTGGTGACAAGGGGGAGAACACCCAGGTTACTAAATCCCACCAGGGGAATTTCAAGAGCACCTGTGATTCCCTTCCTTCGGCGAGGGAGATCTCCTATGCTCATTTGGTGGTACAGAGGAGTGGAGACGGGAGGGGCGGAAGGCAACAAGCGAGGGATTCAGAGCGAAGCAGCGGAATTCAGATCGCACAAGGGAACAGAGCTGGCCAAACGGGCCGGCCCGGCACAGCCCGCCCAGCACGTTCACGGTAAGCGGGCCGTGCCATGCCGGCTCGCGTGCTGTGCCTCGCAGCCCAGGCACAGCCGCTTAGCTAATCGGGCCGGCCCGTTGGCATGCCAGGCACGGTTGGCCCGTGTAGTTTTGGCCTGCTGGGTTGTATTTCGACTATTTTTTTCCTATTTGAGCTGTTTTATATAGCATATAAATATTTGAAAAATCTAGAAATGAATGAATAAAGCTAATCGTGTCGTGTCGTGCCGGCCGCGTGCTCAGCCTCCAGGCCCAGGCATGGCCCCTGGCGTGCCGCGTGCCGGGCTCGGGCCATTTAGCTTGTGTCGTGTCGTGCCTGGGCCGTGACGTGCATGCGTGCCAACGGGCGGGCCCAGCTGGCATGGCCCATTTGGCCAGCTATACAAGGGAAAAGACGGGAGAATTTTTCCAGAGTGTCCAGGCGTGGGACCTCTTCCCTGGGAAAGAGCGGGGGTTGGGGCAGCCCACCCTGTCGAACGGATCGTCCAAATGACGCGCTCGTTTTCCCTGGCAAGCGTCTCCACATGGGTTTCGGGCCCTGGAAAAACGCTGGGATCCCGGTGGGAAGCGAGGCAACCAAATGAGCCCTGATGGATTTGCGAGAGGTCCGTCCCAATGCCGACAGTTAGGTTTTCTCCTGTTACTGATTAGGCGACCAGAAGTTCCCTTCGCCGTTTTCTCATCTGTGCGCTGTGGGCCATCCATTGCAAATCTAAGAGCATATCCAGCCGTTCAGGCCCCCAAAGGTTTGAAATAGCGCCGCTTGGGGTCTAACCGACGATATATTCGGCGTGAGGGGGCTCGGGTTCCCAGCCGAACCCCCAAGTTCGCCCCCAGCTGTTGATTTCGGCGCAAATTAGACCCAAATTTGTCACACTTTGACACAAAATTCAACAAAAAGTAATTTTTATCACATAGTTTATCATAGAAATCATTACAAATCAAATAGTTCAACGAAGCAAACTCATAATTCAAACACAAATCTAAACACATTAAACTAGGCGTTACCCTTGAGCCTCCATAGGTGCTCCACCAGATGCCTGCCGGTACCTAGGGGTCAACAGTTGCAAGAAGACCCTGCCAGAAATATGGTTCAGTGTCAAAGACTAGCTCAACCTGCTCGCTCTCAATGATCATGTTGTGCAAGATGTGTCTTGGGGGGTGTTGGGGGTGCGGCTGGAGATGCTCTAAGCCCTGAGCAACCCCGACCACCGATTTGGGTTGCTATCTCACCACATCTTCTCATCCATCCACCACAAGCCTTTGGTGTGTGGCTAGGGTGCACCCTCATATACCATTGCTAGACCCTAGTTCCCTTCTCTCGAGTCTTTGATACCAATTGTTCACGGGGCAGATGGATCGTGTGGAAGGCCTGATGAAGGGGTTGAAATTGTTCGATCCAGAGAGTAAAGGGAGGAGGATTGCATGGAGTGATGGAAAGAAGATGGGAGTTGTGGAACTACATGCTTCGGGAAAACTCATGTTGGATAACTAGGCTTTGCGGAGGGGATGATGACAGCGTTGGGGAGGATCTTGTGCCCGCTGAAAGGATTGGGTTATAAAGGTTTTGGAAACAACATTTTCATGTTCATCCATTGTTCAAGAATTCGTCCGATTAATCAGTTAATGGGTCAGTTAATCGCTACTTGTAGGGTGACCAAATCGAACAACACATATTCATCATGTTAACTTGTCAGGCTGATTGGATGGCCCGTTAGACCGATTAATCGGTTGTTAGCACTACAAAAAAATACACTTCCGTGATGATACGTATTTGTCATAGTAGGTCACGTTTTCTGTCATGCATGTACATCCATGACGATTTTATGACAGAATCAAGATAGTCATACATGTGATGTCGTAGAAGTGTTCCATGACATTACCAAAATTATCATCACGGAAGTGTCCACTTTAATGATGATAAATCGCGCGTCATAGAAGTGCTTTCGTCAAGGGTGACTGACACGTGACATCCATTGTAACAGGTCGCCGTTAAGCTATCGGGTCCGGTTTTGGATCCGATAACCCGTTAATAGCCTGGACCAATTTTTCCATGTGTAAAATTCTCATTGGCCAGAGGAAACACGTGTTGGCTCACCGTTGGGACAGATGTCGTCCACTCATTGGACAGGGGCCGCCTATGATACGTCGACACGTGGCACGACCCAACAGAGGCCCATTCCGGTGAAAAGGCCGGCCCGTTTGACTTGGTCAAAAGGTAACGGGCTGGCCCATGGAAAGCCTGTTAACGACCTGTTCGTATATAGCCCATTTACGGCCCACTAACTCCCAGCCCGTTACGGCCCATCGGAATTAAGCCCAGTAGCTTCATCTGGGCCGTCCAATATGATTCCAGCCCGTTGTAACTTACGACCCATGTATGGCCCATGATGTCTTTCAGCCCATATGAGGCCCTTTGTAACTCTAGGCCCATTAAAGGCCCGAGATGAAACTGGCCCATAATGAACAGTGTATCGCTTTATACCCATTAACGGTCCATTATTCCGCCGGCCGTTTCCAGCCCGTGTTAACTTTCGGCCTTCTAAGGGCCCATATGTTCTTGGGCTCATTTCTAGAATTCGCTTAGTTATGGTCCGTTACTGGCTGTTCCGTTTGTGGGCCAAATTCAGCCCGTGGTTACATTCGACCCATTTGTGGCCCGTTAAACCGTTGGGCTGTTTTCATAGCGTTATCAAATACGGCCTATTAATGGCACGTTATGGTCCATGAATAGTATGACCCATGTTTGGCGAAATGATTATACGCCCCGTAGAAGGCCCATGGATCCTACAGCCCGTAGAAGACCAATGGATCCTACGGCCCGTAGAAGGCCCATGGATCATACGGCTCGTAGAAAGTCCATGGATCCTACGGCCCGTAGAAGGCCCATAGATCCTACGGCTCGTAGAAGGCCCATGGATCCTACGGCCCGCAGGAGGCCCGTGGTTACAACAGTCTCTGTGTTGCCATGATTATTGTGGCCTAGTTACCAAAAATAGGTTATTATGGCCACTAGAAAAACACGGAAAAAGAACTGCAGTGACTGCAAGCAAACAACTAAACAAGACGATAAGGAAATAAATAAGCAAGCAACTAACACTAGCCTATTATAGTTATTACACATATTACATCCACTAGGCATCAAAGTTCGCCATCAGTGCAAATATAGGGAACAAAGCAACATATTACATACACCGGCCGTCAAAATTGGGCACCAGTGCAAATAAACGCGGCAGCAAAACCAGTCCATAACTGAAACAACTTCAGAAGAGCTCAAGAAACGTTATCCTGGGTATCCACCATGTTGGCAATAAGCTTAGCAAGCTTATTAGCTTTGTCCTGTTTGGCGCTAAAATCCTCCAACGCTTGTCGTTGCACGTAAAGTATGCATCCGAATGCTCCAGGGACTTCCGCAGTCCTTCCGCTTCTTGTCGCAGCACAGCTGATCGATGTCTTTCAGCTTGTAGTTGAGACTCAAAAAACTAAACTGATTCAGATAGGTAGTTTGAATAGCTTGTGCAAGACAGGACTTTGAGGTTGTCTCACTGTCTTCAAGATAGTTTTCCTTAGTTGTTTTATCAGCTTTGTTGGAGACCAACAAGGATGTCTCACTATCTTGAACTTTATCTGCATTACTTCCTTTACCATTGCTTAATAAGGCACTCTTCCCCAATATTCTGTCAGCATTCTGAAAGAAGAAACAAGAAGACACATAACAGGTTTAGCATGTGTTTAGTATATGAAACTCATTTCGGTGAACCAGTTCATTAGTAAGGTGGAAAAGATTAAACTACCAAGTCTTCTATTGCCAAGTAGTACATTATAAAAGCGTTAAATAAACATATATCTATGTCCTATGGTCACTGCATTGTCTTGCCAAATCAAAATAGAGGCACGGTTCAAATCATATCAGTTTAAGAGAAAGCAGCACTGAAAGAATACAAAGCGTGGGAAACTACACGGCACAACAAGATTTCAGATGTGTGCCACAGGTCTACATGTACAACAACACTATTGGCCATGTTGTGATGCTAGTAATGTGCATGATATGAGAAGTCAACGGTATACACAATTGAAATTGAAATCAACAGAGCTATTTATAAGAGCAAACCTGTTAAATAAACATGCGTAAACATACCTGTTGTGCCATTGGAGTTTCCATTGGATCGTTCAATTTAAAAATAAGTTTGTATGAGTAAATACAGTGATACAAGAGCGAAGCACTATGCACGATAGCAATGGATCTTAAATGAGAGCAGTTGTTCTTCAGGTTTAAGCACTTGTTCTACATGAACATAGTATAATAAGACGCAAGCATATAGTGCTTAAAATAAAATGAGCTCATAGACCTTACCACATTCTTGGTTCGGGACCATTACAGAACAAGGCGTTCCCAGTCATCGTCCAGTAAATGTGTCTCAGGAGAACGTAAGGGATTTTGATGAGTTTCTTTGCCAGTGAAGTACGTTTTCTTTAGGTAATTTCCGATACTGCCACCAAGCATTTTTGAAGATAGTAGAGGTATTAGCACAGGTTACCTCATCCTGAGTTTCCAAATCGGTCCTTCTCTATAGAGAAAAATGGAAAAATTTGTTGTATTATAACCATCATGGAGGTAGAATGTATGGGACAAAGCAAAGTAATTGCCATGAATAACATTACTTACACATAACTCTGGACAAACACCCAGAATCGGCATTTTCCTTCATCTTCAGTATAATATTTCCATGATGGGAAGATATGCACATAGGATTTAACAACATCAAATGTGATAGATGCTAAACTATGAATGGCTGGTTGTGCTTCCTCCACGGGAATAGGTGTACTAAATGGCGGAGTTGGGGTTCGCCATGGTAGTACTGGCGCTTTGGGCACTGCAACTGCCTTACTAACTACTCTTGTTTGGGAGCTCTGTGGTGGAGATGGTGCTGCGTCAATAGGAACTGGGTTACTATCTGCTGGGGTTGGGGTTAGATTGGGTGAAGCTGGTTCTCTGTCCATCGCAGTAGGGGTAAAATCTACGAGAGTCTGGGTTATGTTTGGTAGGAGTGGTTCTCGTGCATGTACAACCGGTGTGCTATCTCCACCAAGAGTTAGCAATGTTTTATTTGAAGACCGTGTTTTTACTCCGCTAGATACTGCCATCACCCGCTCCAATTCAAATGGCTGATAAACAAGAAACATAGTTTAATATACAGACATTGTATGAGAGACAGATGCAATAGATAGTATGGAAAAAGAGGGCATGAAATAGTTGACATGTATATTGTTTAACTAAAACGGATAGCATGACATAATTTCACATATATGATGTCTATCTAAACTGGATAGCATAGCATAACATAATTCAAAGATATGATGACTAACTAAACAAGATTGCATGACATAATTCACATACATGTTATCTAAGTAATCAGGATCGCATGATTTAATTCACATATGTGATTTATATGCTAAGCAGAGGGCATTCGCATATATGATGGCTGAACTAAGAATATGATGTTGAATATTGTGTATACGATGTCTAAACTATGTAATGCAAGACACCATATGCATGATATGGGCAGTATAACCGTGCCAAGTTAGAGCATACACCTCGGTGGGGGAATAGGGCTGGTCATCTATCTCTGAATCCATCTCTGAGGAGGTATCAGGACCTAGCAAGAGATCTGCTTCGACAGGTAGCACTGTCACTCTCTAAAGGCCTTGTTTTCACTCCATATTTTTCCATCACCCACTGAAAGTGCAACTATCCCTAGGTGGTTTTGGTAATTCATAACAACATATAGCTCATTGAGCTAATGCTATTCCAAGACTATTATTCCAGGAAAGCTCAGTGAATGGCATGGCATGGATGAAGAAAGTGGATCCCTCAAAATACTAAGGACAAAGGATTGGCTCAAGCTCAAAAGCTCAAGACTCTTCATTTTACATTTTAGTGATCCAAGATCACATTGAGTCTATAGGAAAAGCCAATACTATCAAGAAGGGATGAGGTGTTGCTTAATGAGCCTCTTGCTTCATGTGCTTAGTGATATGCTCCAAAACCCTCAACTACTTTCCCACATCCACATATGACCTAAACCTAAAGCCAAAATCGGTCACACCGATTCTTTCTATCCGGCGCCACCGATTCCAAAACTCATATCCACCGCCACAAACCCTAAGCAAATCGGTCTTACCGATAGGGATCTCGGTCTCACCGAGATGGGGTTGCAATCTCTCTGTTTCCCTTCGTAACGTTTCGGTCTAACCGAAGTGAGCGATCGGTCCCACCGAGATTGCAATGTAAACTCTCTGTTTCCTTTTTGTAACATTTCGGTCTCACCGAAAAGAGCAAATCGGTCCCACCGAGTTTACCTGACCAACTCTCTGGAAAGCTTATTACCAAATCGGTGTCACCGAGTTTGTGTAATCGGTCTTACCGAGATTACGTTAAGCCCTAACCCTAACCATATCGGTCTCACCGAGATGCATGTCAGTCCCACCGAAAATCACTAACGGTCACTAGGTTTACTAAATCGGTCCGATCGAGTTTAACGATTCGGTCCCACCGAGTTTGGTAAATTGTGTGTAACGGTTAGATTTTGTGTGGAGGCTATATATACCCCTCCACCTCCTCTTCATTCATGGAGAGAGCCATCAGAACAAACCTACACTTCCAACTTACCAGTTCTGAGAGAGAACCACCTACTCATGTGTTGAGGCAAAGATATTCCATTCCTACCATATGAATCTTGATCTCTAGCCTTCCCCAAGTTGCTTTCCACTCAAACCCTCTTTCCACCAGATCCAAATCCTATGAGAGAGAGTTGAGTGTTGGGGAGACTATCATTTGAAGGACAAGAGCAAGGAGTTCATCATCAACACACCATTTGTTACTTCTTGGAGAGTGGTGTCTCCTAGATTGGCTAGGTGTCACTTGGGAGCCTCCGACAAGATTGTGGAGTTGAACCAAGGAGTTTGTTGTTGGGGAACGTAGTAATTTCAAAAAATTTCCTACGATCACGCAAGACCATGGTGATGGCATAGCAACGAGAGGGGAGAGTATCCGTCCACGTACCCTCGTGAGACCGAAAGCGAAGCGTTATAACAACGCTGTTGATGTAGTCGTGCGTCTTCACGATCCGACCGATCCAAGCACCGAACGTCACGGCACCTCCGAGTTACGCACACGTTCAGCTCGATGGCGATCCCGGACTCGATCCAGCAAAGTGTCGGGGATGAGTTCCGTCAACCTGACGGCGTGGTGGCGATGTTGATGCTCCACCGACGCAGGGCTTCGCCTAAGCTCATGACGATATGACTTCTCCGGCGCGGGGCTTCGCCTAAGCTCATGACGATATGACCAAGTGGAATATGGTGGAAGGGGCACCGCTGCACGGCTAAGGAAAGATCCGTAGATCAACTTGTGTGTCATGGGGTGCCCCTGCCCAGATATAAAGGAGGCAAGGGGAGGTGGCGGCCCAAGGGGAGGCGCAAGGAGGAGTCCTACTCCCACCGGAGTAGGACTCCCCTCTCTCCTAGTTGGAGTAGGATTGGGGAGGGAAAGAGGAAGGGCGCCGCCCCTCCTTGTCCTATTCGGACTGGAAGGGGAGGGGCGCGCAGCCCACCTGGCCGGCCCTTCTCCTTCTCCTTGAGGCCCATGAAGGCCCATATACCCCGGGGGTTCCGTAACCCCGGTGTTCCAGTAACATCCTGTTTTCACTGAACCATTCAAGTCAAACATAGGCTTCCAATATATCAATCTTTATGTCTCGACCATTTGAGACTCCTCGTCATGTCCGTGATCACATCCGGGACTCGAACAAACTTGTGCATCAATACTTATAAACTCATAATGAACTGTCATCGAAGCGTTAAGCGTGCGGACCCTACGGGTTCGAGAACTATGTAGACATGACCTAGAACCATTCTCGGTCAATAACCAATAGCGGAACCTGGATGCCCATATTGGTTCCTACATATTCTCTGAAGATCTTTATCGGTCAAACCGCATAACGACATACGTTGTTCCCTTTGTCATCGGTATGTTACTTACCCGAGATTTGATCGTCGGTATCCAATACCTAGTTCAATCTCGTTACAGTAAGTCTCTTTACTCGTTCCGTAATACATCATCTCACAACTAACTCATTAGTTGTAATGCTTGCAAGGCTTAGGTGATGTGTATTACCGAGAAGGCCTAGAGATACCTCTCCGACGATCGGAGTGACAAAACCTAATCTCAAATCGCCAACCCAACAAGTACCTTTGGAGACACCTGTAGTACTCCTTTATAATCACCCGATTCGTTGTGACGTTTGGTAGTACCAAAGTGTTCCTCCGTAAACGGAGTTGCATAATCTCATAGTTACGTGGAACATGTATGGGTCATGAAGAAAGCATTAACATACTAAGCGATCAAGTGTTAAGCTAACGGAATGGGTCATGTCAATCAGATCATTCAACTAATGATGTGACCTTGTTAATCAAATAACAACTCCTTGTTCATGGTTAGGAAACATAACCATCTTTGATTAACAAGCTAGTCAAGTAGAGGCATACTAGTGACATACTGTTTGTCTATATATTCACACATGTATTATGTTTCCGGTTAATACAATTCTAGCATGAATAATAAACATTTATCATGATATAAGGAAATAAATAATAACTTTATTATTGCCTCTAGGGCATATTTCCTTCATTTGTAAGGGCAAGGAGATCGCCTACTTCATGAAGATCTACCGCTAGTGAGGCAAGTCCTTCGTGGGCGACGGCCATGGTGGGATAGACAAGGTTGCTTCTTCGTGGACCCTTCGTGGGTGGAGCCCTCCGTGGACTCAGCAGCACCGCTACCCTTCGTGGGTTGAAGTCTCCATCAACGTGGATGTACGATAGCACCACCTATCGGAACCACGACAAAAACATCCATGTCTCCAATTGCGTTTGAATCCTCCAAACCCTTCCCCTTACTTTCTTGCAAGTTGCATGCTTTAATTTCCGCTGCCTATATACTCTTTGCATGCTTGCTTGAATTGTGTGATGATTGCTTGACTTGTCCCAAAATAGCTAAAATCTGTCAAACTATAAAATTGGGAAAATGTTAAGTTTTTATTGGTCAAGTAGTCTAATCACCCCCCTCTAGACATACTTCAAGGTCCTTCAAGTGGTATCAGAGCTTTGGTCTCCATTTGCTTTGATTTCCATAGCTTTTGGTGGTCATAGCCTTGGTTTCACAACCTAGGAGAGTATGGCGTCTAGCGAGGCAAATTATCACCGTAGAGGTCCTTACTTTGATGGTACTAATTTTTCTAGTTGGAAGCATAAGATGAAAATGCATATTCTTGGACATAACCCCACCGTCTGGGCAATTATTTGTATTGGCTTGCAAGGTGAATTCTTCGATGGGAGAGAACCGAACCGTGAAGCTAATGCGGAAGAATTGAAGATGTTGCAATACAACGCTCAAGCATGTGATATCACCTTCAACGGATTGTGCCCCGAAGAATTCAACAAAATCAGCCGTCTTCAGAATGCAAAGGAAATTTGGGATACTTTGATTGATATGCATGAAGGTACCGAGTCCGTCAAGGAATCCAAGTTGGATGTGCTTCAAAGTCAGCTAGACAAGTTCAAAATGAAGGATGGTGAAGGTGTCGCTGAAATGTACTCTAGGCTTGCTCTTATCACAAATGAGATTGCCGGCTTAGGGAGTGAAGAGATGACCGACAAATTCATCATCAAGAAAATCCTAAGAGCATTGGATGGAAAGTATGATACCGTGTGCACATTGATCCAAATGATGCCAAACTACAAAGATCTCAAGCCAACGGAAGTCATTGGAAGGATTGTTGCTCATGAGATGTCACTCAAGGATAAGGAGGAACTTCACAACAAGTCAAGTGGTGCTTACAAAGCCTCAAGTGAAGCCCCCACATCATCAAGTGAGAAACCAACCTTCAATGAAGAATTGAGCTTAATGGTGAAGAACTTCAACAAATTCTACAAAAGTAGAAGCAAAGAAAGACGCTCCAAGTCAAGGTCTTACAATGACAAGAGATCTTCTAGTCGAGGCGCAATTGCTACAATTGTGGGAGACCGGACACTACTCAATGAGTGTCGGCACCCTACAAAAGAAGAGAAGATTTTCCAAGAAGAAGGAGCAAAAGAGAAGAATCACCACCAAGAGAGAGGAGGAGTAGAGATGATCGTTACGAACGAAGACCCTCACAGAGAACCAAGGATTCGGAAAGGAAGGACAAGTCATCTAGGAGCTACACAAAACGAACACATCAAGCTCATGTTGATGAATGGGTTTCTGGCTCCGACTCCGACAATCACTCCGAGAGAAGCTATCACTCCGACTCCGAATATACTCAAGATGAAGGTGTTGCCGGTCTAGCCCTTGTGTCAACCAACTCCTACGACATATTTGACTCACCAAATGAAGGTGTTGGAAGATGCTTCATGGCCAAAGGTCCAATGGTAGCACATCCCGAGTATGTTGATTTTAATAGTGATGAAGATGACTTGCTTGTGGATGATGATTTACTTGTTGACAACTCTAGTGATGAATACTATGATGAAACGTCAATTAATCATGCTAATCAAACGAATGACAATGATAAGGAGAAAATTGAGCTTCTAACTAAAGAACTAAACACTCTTAAGTTGGCTCATGAAACTATCTTCGAAGATCATCGAGAACTTTTAAGGGCTCATGAGAAGTTATGCTTTGAAAAGCTCAATCTTGAGCAAGAGCATGAGTTCTTAAAGGCAATCAATGATGATCTTCGCAAGAAAAGTTCTTCTTACATTGCCAAGCGTTTACTCTTATCTACTTACATGCCTCAAGTCAAGTCTAGTAACAAGTACAAGAAAGATACTTCCTCTAGTGATAACAATAATAATGTCAAATCCAATGTTGTTGCTTCTAGTAGTTATCTTGATTCCACTAATGATTCTCTTAGCCAAGTTACACTTGAGCAAGAAAATAGTTTATTGAAGGGAATTATAGAGAAAGGTGTTTACAAGAGCCTTGCCGGGAGTAAGCAATTCGAGGAAATTGTACGCAAGCAAGGAAGGCACCGGAAGAATCAAGGTGTTGGTTTTGAACGAAAGTTCAACGCCAATTGAGTTGAGTGGGAAGAAGATCAATACCCCAAAACAAAGTTTGTTCCTCAACAAGGGAAGTATGATCCTACTTCCTTCAAGGGGACACAAGCTCAAGATGATCTTCCACCACAAGACCACAAGAACAAAGGCAAGGACAAGCTTCAAGAAGAGATTGATGCATTTGAAGAAACACCTAAAGCCTCGTTCGAGTGGGTCCCCAAGACTACGTCAAGTTCTACTTCATCAAGTACAACTACAACTCCAAGGATTCCCATCAAGATGATGTGGATCCCGAAGAAGAAGAACTAGAGAGTTCTTGAGGGTGACTCCGCCAACATTCTTCACTCATATCATTTTGGCAAGAACAAGTGCAATCGACTTTCACATCTTGCACTAGTTCAAGGAGTCACAAACCCTCATGTTGGTAAGGCAAGGGACAAGGTAACCTAATGTTTTCATGGACATCATCTTGTGTGTGCATCACTCTATGTCTATGGATATTCTTGTTTGTTCCTTGTGGGACTAACCCATGTAGGCAAGTTGAAAGTGCAACTCACTCCAAAGGATTGCTCCAAATGATCTACATCAACATTGAACATCTACATCTTCAACACCTACATGAAGTCATCATCGACAAAACCCAAGGTTAGTTCATCCCTCTAAGGGGGATCTCACATCTAGGGGAGCTTAACTCTAAGAATTGAGTCAAAGCAACTCTAATGGTGTGAACACATTAATGCATTATGTAAAAGTGGTAACCCCACTTGAGCTTAAACGATGAGTATGACCTATGATCAAATGTTCTCATTTGACTCCTAAGTCAATATACTCATATATAGATGACCTAGTCATCGCCAATTGCTTGATAGTTGCTAAAATTGGTTGTGCATGCTTTGCCACATATTTCAATTGCCATATTATTGTGTGAGCATGTTGGTGCATATTTTACTCATTCAAGGACATCCACTTGTTGTTTTGTTTGATTGGATTCTTTTCTTTGTGCCAAGTGGATGGACAAGAATGCCTAAGAACCTTCTTTAGCTATCTATGCTTTTCTCGTTTCAAACTCTATTCATGCTACATCACAAAATTTGATCAAGTCATATTCGAACCACTCTGTGTGAGGAGCACTCGGAGTCCCCGATTCGTCATAGACTTAAACTTCCAAAACCTCTTAGTGATTCTCGGTCTGACCGATCCTTCCATTTTGGTCCTACCGAGATCATCAAGTTGATCTGAGTTTTCAATCTCGGTGCAACCGATTTGAACTTTCGGTCTCACCGATTTGTCAGAATGGCGAATAGTTATGCATCTCGGTGCCACCGAGTTGTTCCACTCGGTCACACCGATGTGGTCGAGCTATATATAGCCACGGGCAAAATTTTGGAAATTTCTCGAACCCTTCGCCCACAAAAAAGCTCGCTCTCGCCATCGTGGTCTCCGGATCGTCTCCTCGTCGCCAAAGAGCCTCCCCGTCGCTGGTCTCTACCGCCGTCAACGGATTTCGTCCCGTCGTTGCCGCCGTAGCAAGTCCACCGCCAAGTTAGGGTATGGACTTAATCTTTGTGCTATCCACGTCTGATTCCTGGCACATTGTTTTCATATTGATTCTTGCCACGATTGAAACTCATCTATCCAGCCAAAGTAGTTCTTAGATTAGATGTGATTCAAATTTTTAGGTTTAGGTTTCATGAAAACCATCTCGGACCCACCGAGTTGAAAAACTCGGTCTCACCGATTTGGCTTATGCCATTGCACTAGTGACTCTCGGTTTGACCGAGAATTACTAATCGGTGCAACCGATTTGAGATTCATGAAACCCTAGCAGTCTCGGTACCACCGAATCTGAAACTTGGTCCAACCGAGATCATCGGTTTAGGTTCCAAAACTGCTTCGGTATCACCGAGTTTGAAAATCGGTGGATCCAAAATGCTTTCGGAAAACTAAGACTGAACTTTTGAGTCATTCTTTTGCAAAAACCTCTGCATTTTGTGATGCTCATCTTTTCTATCTCATCTATAACTCTTCACGTGGTCAGCGATCAGCTTTTGCGATGTCGATCAAAGTGACAGCTAGAACATGTCGGAGAGCAGATGGACTTAAGTGAGGGCACTAGTCCCTCAACCTCGAGATGAAGGGAGCAGAAGTACTCCTAGCAATTTGCCTAAGGCTGCAACTAGGCAAAGGAGGAAAAGAACTTCAGATTCAGAGGATGAAGATTATAGAGCTGAGGAAGATGAGGCTATCTCCAAGAAAGTGGTGCTCAAGAAGGAATATGGCTCACAAAGAATGCAAAGCCGGCATGAAGATCAAAAGGCCTGCAGGAAGACAACCAATGTCCAAGGCCGAGAATCAACTAAACTGCCTGAGAAGCCTGATCCCAAGAGCCTCTTCTTGAAGGAAAGAAAAGAAAGGAAAGGGTCAAGATGACCATGGCCAGAGTTATTGGGAAGCCTTCCATGATGGAAGAGGAAGAAGAGCTTGCTGCACCAGCTCCAAAGGCACCAAAGCTTATGGGAGATGCTATTAGATCAGGGGCTGCCACATCTAAGCCCAAGGAAGCACCCAAAGCTGCCCCCAAAGCCAAGTCTGCACCAAAGAGGAATACCAGGAGTATTCCAGCTGCTGAGAAGGACAAGGCCCCAGTGCCTGAATATGCTGATGAGGAAGATGAAGAAGGACAAGTTCTGAGAAAGCTCAAGCCCAAGATACCAGACCACAACGATGCCCATCCTGTGGCTGAGGACATGAGAATCGGGAAGGATTCAGGGCTGAGGATATGGAGAATGGAAGATCCATATGCTTCAAGGAGAAGAACTGATGTTGACTACAGGTTCCATACAAAGGAACAGCAGGACTTCTATGAAACAATTCTGTTGGACAAGAAGCCCATAGTTTGTGATATGAGGTGGGTCGATTGGACCTACATGAAGGAGAATGAAGAGCACTATCCTGGAGCGCAAGATAGCTTTGTTGCTTGTGGAGTTGCAGATTTTGTTGGGCAAAAGCTCACAAATTGGAATGATGAACTTATCATGCAGTTCTACTCCACAACACATTTTTACCCAGATGGAAGAATTGTTTGGATGTCCGAAGGTACAAGGTACCACCAACTGTTGAGGAGGGCAAAGCTGATAAATGCCCAGAGGAAAATGAGGATGACCTAGACATTTATGCAAAGAAGAAGATGGGTCACAATTCAATGGCTCACATGTACAAGGAAATTCCGACAAGGCATTAGGAACTCACAAGTTTGGATCAGTTCACTTTCTGCATCGGGGTTGCTAACCATAAATTGGATTACGAGGCAAACTTTGTTGCCCAAGTCCGTGACCATAACATGATCGGAGGGCATGCCATCAACATGTTGCATGTGTTTGATGTGCCACGAAGTTCAAAGTCATGAGCCTGATCATTGAAACAATCAAGAGGACTGCAGCAGATCAGAAGAGGAGTTGTGGATATGCACCTCAGATTCAAGAATTGATAAACTCAAAGATGGGCACAGGAAAATATCAGTTGGATAAGGAACACTTTCCACTTTATCCATACTTTGAGGACAATGAGGTTGTCATGAATGAAGATGATCCACAATCAGTTCAAGCTCAGGAGAAGAAGGAGAAGGCAAAGAGGGAGAAGGTTGCCAAGATGCCAACTCAAGAGGAGGAATTTGAATATTTCTTGAAGAACAAGCAGGAGCAGCTCGGATACTTAATAGCATCAACCTTGAGGATTGAGAAGGGATTGGCCACCCTCACTCAAAATCAGGAGAGCTTGGAAAGAATCATATAACAAAAGTTCTATAACTTAGATGTGAAAGTAACTGAGATTCAGTCTGTAGTGGAGGAACTACAAGATGACATGCAGGAGAGGAAGGGCAAAACAACAACTGATGCATTTGCCAGAGTGCCTAGAGCCCAGAGGTCATCTGATGTGCCAGTTTCTGACACAAGAGCAACTTCATCTGCACCACCTACAGCCTCAGAGCCACCAGCTCCAGCATCTACATCAGCTCCAGCTCCATCTACTTCAACTGAAGCTTTCGTCCTCGGCGTTATCCGGACTCCACCACCACCAGAAGATCAAGCCTGAGAGTCGATCTAGCACTATGCATTTTCTATGAACTTTTTGGTAACTTGTTGCCAAAGGGGGAGAAAAATGTATAGATCATAGGCTTCGAGAGAGAGAGTGTTGCTTTTGTTCTCTCTTGCTTTGTTGGTTTAAACTTGTTTGCTTTTTGATTGGTTGAGATACTATGCTTGTGAGACATTGATGATCATGTGTTTGATCATAAGCTACACTTATGCATGCTTGATATTATCCTATCAATCTTATGTGATCACTCGCTATGCTTGGTGATGAGTGCATGTATTCATTGTTTATTATTTTGAGCACTCCACCAAGATGTATGTGACATGGAAGAGTAACCCATGAGCCTAATTCATTGTGCATTTGCAGTCCAAAGCAAATCTAAAACTATGCACAAATTTAGGGGGAGCTCTTGCTTATCACATACTTCTCAAAGCGACGATGTTATTTAAATTTTATTATCATTTGTCGAAGCTTTGATCTATATGTTGTCATCAATTACCAAAAAGGTGGAGATTGAAAGTGCAACTATCCGTAGGTGGTTTTGGCAATTCATAACAACATATAGCTCATTGAGCTAATGCTATTCCAAGACTATTATTTCAGGAAAGCTCAATGAATGGCATGGCATGGATGATGAAAGTGGATCCCTCAAAATACTAAGGACAAAGGATTGGCTCAAGCTCAAAAGCTCAAGACTCTTCATTTTACATTTTAGTGATCCAAGATCACATTGAGTCTATAGGAAAAGCCAATACTATCAAGAAGGGATGATGTGTTGCTTAATGAGCCTCTTGCTTCATGTGCTCAGTGATATGCTCCAAAACCCTCAACTACTTTCCCACATCCACATATGACCTAAACCTAAAGCCAAAATCGGTCACACCGATTCTTTCTATCCGGCGCCACCGATTCCAAAAGTCATAGCCACTGCCACAAACCCTAAGCAAATCGGTCTTACCGATAGGGATCTCGGTCTCACCGAGATGGGGTTGCAATCTCTCTGTTTCCCTTCATAATGTTTCGGTCTAACCGAAGTGAGCGATCGGTCCAACCGAGATTGCAATGTAAACTCTCTGTTTCCTTTTTGTAACATTTCGGTCTCACCGAAAAGAGCAATCGGTCCCACCGAGTTTACCTGACCAACTCTCTGGAAAGCTTATTACCAAATCGGTCTCACCGAGTTTGTGTAATCGGTCTTACCGAGATTACGTTATGCCCTAACCCTAACCATATCGGTCTCACCGAGATGCATGTCAGTCCCATCGAAAATCACTAACGGTCACTAGGTTTACTAAATCGGTCCGACCGAGTTTAACGATTCGGTCCCACCGAGTTTGGTAAATTGTGTGTAACGGTTAGATTTTGTGTGGAGGCTATATATACCCCTCCACCTCCTCTTCATTCGTGGAGAGAGCCATCAGAACAAACCTACACTTCCAACTTACCAGTTATGAGAGAGAACCACCTACTCATGTGTTGAGGCCAAGATATTCCATTCCTACCATATGAATCTTGATCTCTAGCCTTCCCCAAGTTGCTTTCCACTCAAACCCTCTTTCCACCAGATCCAAATCCTATGAGAGAGAGTTGAGTGTTGGGGAGACTATCATTTGAAGCACAAGAGCAAGGAGTTCATCATCAACACACCATTTGTTACTTCTTGGAGAGTGGTGTCTCCTAGATTGGCTAGGTGTCACTTGGGAGCCTCCGACAAGATTGTGGAGTTGAACCAAGGAGTTTGTAAGGGCAAGGAGATCGCCTACTTCGTGAAGATCTACCGCTAGTGAGGCAAGTCCTTTGTGGGCGACGGCCATGGTGGGATAGACAAGGTTGCTTCTTCGTGGACCCTTCGTGGGTGGAGCCCTCCGTGGACTCTCGCAGCCGTTACCCTTCGTGGGTTGAAGTCTCCATCAACGTGGATGTACGATCGCACCACCTACCAGAACCACGACAAAAACATCCGTGTCTCCAATTGCGTTTGAATCCTCCAAACCCTTCCCCTTACTTTCTTGCAAGTTGCATGCTTTAATTTCTGCTGCCTATATACTCTTTGCATGCTTGCTTGAATTGTGTGATGATTGCTTGACTTGTCCCAAAATAGCTAAAATCTGCCAAACTATAAAATTGGGAAAAGCTTAAGTTTTTATTGGTCAAGTAGTCTAATCACCCCCCTCTAGACATACTTCAAGGTCCTTCACCCACTCAAATGGCTGATTCACAGGAAGAGTAGTTTAATGTACAAACATTGTCGACAAATGGAAATGTAATGAAGAAAAGGATGGGCAAGATATCATTCAAATATATGATGCCTGGTTAAACAGGATGGCATTGCACATTTCACATATATTATGACTGGCAAAAAGAAATGAGACTGCATAATTCCCATATATGATATTGAAACTAAACAGGTGGCATTACAGAACATGTCTAAATTAAGTAGATGACATATATGATGTCGAAAGTAGGCACTGCAAGGCAACATATGCATGATATGACTAACATCATCATGCCAACTTAGAGCAAACACCTTGGGGGTAAATAGGAGTGGTCAGCTGCGTCTGAATCCGCCTCAGAATAGATATCTTCCCCTGGATTACAATCTGCAGAGGGGGGAGGGTTTGCCATTGAACCCACCATGGAGCGATGTCTGCATGACATTGTATTGCCGCGCAAAACCCTTCTCTTTTTCTCTACATGTTCAACATGATTGTGTACAATATCTGACATGCATACAAAAAAATAGTGAGATTATGTAAGCAGAGCATGTAGAAATCTAGAGTAATGGTAACAACCAGTGGATGGATCCAAAAATAATGATAGCAGGCTGATGATTGCTTTAATTTAATAAAAAAATAGATGTTGATTGATTTACTATTTATTTCCCACCCAAGATGAACAACATAGGCATACCCTAGGTGAACCAGATATTAGACAGAGATACTATTCATTGCTGCCTCGATATGTGCCCCACAACTAATTTAGAAATCAAGTTTGAACATCAATTTGGATCTGACTTGGATTCTAAGAGGTGAACAGGACAATAAAGTAGAAGGTAATCTTAAGCAATGCATAACATAAGCAGAAACAAAAGAGTGCGATCTCTCTTGTGGACCAGTGTACTCCTCAGGTTCATCTGCTGAGTCGATGATGGCGATGCCGTTGCGGTGGGTGCCGGTGGCAGGGAAGGAGATCTGAGGCGGCGAAAGACGGTCAATAGTCGTGATGTCTGGTTTGGTGGATGCTTCTATCGATGGAGCAGCTCAGGTGAGGTGGACGACGTCGCGGCAGGAGCAGGACAAACCACACAAAGTTTTCTTCGACACCTACCTGTAACTGAAGTAATTATGCAAGGGCTCATTTGGCCCGCATGATTCTAAAAACGTAGGGATAAGAGGAAAAACACCGGAATATGATAGGAATGCACATGGAAAATAGAGCATTTGTGAACGCAGGATTTCTGTCAACTTGGGTGTTTGGTTCACAGGAATTGGAGGAGCAGAGGAATGCAAAGAAACATGGCCAAAATAAAGTGAAACCATATGAAAGCGTGTACAGTTAGAATGTTATTCTGCCACTAATGCACTTGGTCTTGTTTTCATGCATAAGATTTTGAAAAGTAGGTCCAGGTGGATGTTTTGCTCCATTCCTTTCAACAAAATGCATGAATAATTGAATAGTAGAGTGCCATAGGAAATTTTCCTATTGCTATGTTTTTCCGTTGAACCAAAATAGCCCTAATGGATCGACATGAATGTAGAGTAATAAGTGATGCGACAAGTTTATAACCTCTTTGCCATAGCCGTGTCGACCTCAGCATCATTGGGTTGGTCGCTGAAGAAGTTGAGGCAGAGGTGACTGTCAGAGGTGTGGAGGAAGATCTGAGGAATCTATAGATGGCGTCCAGGGCACTGCTCTGTTGTGATGGATCGTTCCATCGTTGGAGCAGCTCCGGTGAGCTATAAGACGTCGAGGCTGAAGCAGCACAACACATACATCGTTAATCTCAAGTGGGATTCTAATAGCATCTCCTATAGATGATGTAAAATACATTACCAAAAAGTGATAGATGTAAAATTTACATCACCAAAAACCACCTGACTACAACAGATGAGGTAAAAACTGTTGACTCTGAACTTAACTGTCAAAACTGAAATTTACTGTGGAATTTGAATGTTACTGTCGAAACTGAACGCAATGGTAGCAGAGAGGCACTTCACATGTAGTTTAGGGAGGGCATGCGGTTCATCTTCAACCTGCACCCCCCTGAGCCACTAGCCACCACCGGCCGAACCGCCGGCCCCTGCGCCGCATCGCCGCCCCGAAACAACTCCCCACCGCCACCTCGCCGCCCCGAAAACACTCCCCACCGCCGCCCCAGCCAGCCCTCTAGCCCCCCGCACCAAGCTTTTTCTCCGGCAATCCCCACGCCACCGCCCCATCACCGCGCCCCCCACCACCGGCGACCACCGCCCCCACCCTGAACCCTAAGATTGATAGTGGGGTACCTCTCCGTGACCCCCTACCAGCTGGGTGGTTCTTCCTTAACTCCGTGAGCCCCCACCCCTGAAAATTGATCGACCCAAAAGTCGATTCAGTCGATCAAGTGTAGCTAAATCGAGCAGAGCAGCAGCACGAGCAAGGGGGAGAGCAGCAGTAGCAGATCCGGCTGGTATGGCCGCCGCCGCCGAAGGGGCCTCGCACTGGGGGAGAGCCGCCGTGGAGATGTCGCCCGCGGCACCGGCTTTGAGGTAGCCGCTTCATGGGGGTGCGGGATGAAGCACCGTCAGTGCCAGGAGGTCGAGTTAAGGAGATGGTGCGATGCGATGAGTGTACAACCTCTTTTGTGGCGTCGAGTAGGCCTCGGCTTCGTCCGAGGAGTCGGTGAGGATGCTGCGGTTTCGGTGGAGCAGGTTAAGGCGGCTCTATGGGGATGGAGCAGCCACGATAGATGAGACGATCGTCAGAGCAGCTCCTTGGAGGTGGAGGACGGGGCGGCTGAACTGGTGGGACGACGAGATGGACGAGGGATCCTCATCCAGAGAGGTGGATGAGGGACATCGAGTTGTTGCGATGGACGACATCGTCGGGGAAGAGGCTCTGGCTGGGCAGCGGTGAGGTGGCGGAAGGAGGAGGGTGGGGTTTCGCGGCTGGAGCGGAGAGGTTATGGCGGCCTGGGATTTGGAATGGCGAAAAGGAGGCGATGGGAGGGGGAACCATGACTTAGCGACGCGCTTGTCCAAAATGTAGGGTGTGTTACAAAAGTACCCTCACCGATTTGAACTAGCGGCCCTTTCGGCTCAGGGTTAGAAGGGGGATTTCACGTGCCGGGATTTGGCAGCTGGAGGGAGTTCTCACGCGCGTTGTAATTTCGGGATAGCAAGGCACGGGTTGTGAAGGCGCCAGTTTTGGGAGCACAATATCTGAATTTTCGAGATATAACAAGGCGCGGGTTGAATTTTAGGGACAAGCCTAACGTGTATTATCGTACTTGTGCGTACCAAATCAATTCGCACTTCCCTCTGATACGTCTCCGTC
Source organism: Aegilops longissima (assembly GCA_021605205.1). Taxonomy (NCBI): domain Eukaryota; kingdom Viridiplantae; phylum Streptophyta; class Magnoliopsida; order Poales; family Poaceae; genus Aegilops; species Aegilops longissima. The sequence goes on from CM038679.1 coordinate 505,246,473, forward strand.
GTATCTATAATTTTTTATTGTTCCATGCCAATATTCTACAACTTTTACATACTTTTGGCAACTTTTTATACTATTTTTGGGACTAACATATTGATCCAGTTCCCAGTGTCAGTTCCTGTTTGTTGCATGTTTTTTGTTTCACAGAAAATCCATATCAAACGGATTCCACACAGGATAAAAACTGACGGAGATTTTTTTTGAATATATATTATTTTTGGGAAGTGGAATCAACGCGAGACGATGCCCGAGAGGCCCACGAGGGTGAGGGGCGCGCCCTAGGTGGTCAGGCGCACCCTGGGCCCTCGTGGCCACTCCGTAAGGCGGTTGGTGCCCTTCTTTCGCTACAAGAAAGCCAATATCCGGATAAAAACCGTGTCCAAATTTCATCCCAATCAGAGTTACGGATCACCGGGAATTTAAGAAACGGTGAAAGGGCAGAATTAGGGAGCGCAGAAACAGAAGGAAACAGAGAGAGAGATCCAATATCGAAGGGGCTCCCGCCCCTCCGCCGCCATGGAGGCCAGGGACCAGAGGGGAAACCCTTCTCCCATCTAGGAAGAAGGTCAAGGAAGAAGAAGAAGAAGAAGGGGGGCCCTCTCCCCCCTCTCCCGGTGGCGCCGGAACGCCGCCGGGGCCATCATCATCACCGCAATCTACACCAACACCACCATCATCTTCACCAACATCTTCGTGACCTTCCCTCGTCTATCTACAGCGGTCAACTCTCCCGCAATCCGCTGTACCCTCTACTTGAACATGGTGCTTTATGCTTCATATTGTTATCTAATGATGTGTTGCCATCCTATGATGTCTGAGTAGATTTTCGTTGTCCTATCGGTAATTGGCGAATTGCTATGATTGGTTTAATTTGCTTGTGGTTATGTTGCTGTCCTTTGGTGCCCATAATGTGAGCGCGCGCGTGGATCACACCATAGGGTTAGTTGTATGTTGATAGGACTATGTATTGGAGGGCAAGAGTGACAGAAGCTTCAACCTAGCATAGAAATTGATGCATACGGGATTGAAGGGGGACCAATATATCTTAATGCTATGGTTGGGTTTTACCTTAATGAATGTTAGTAGTTGCGGATGCTTGCTAATAGTTCCAATCATAAGTGCATAGAATTCCAAGTCAGGGATGACATGCTAGTAGTGGCCTCTCCCACATAAAACTTGCTATCGGTCTAGTAAAGAAGTCAATTGCTTAGGGAAAATTCCGCAACTCCTACCACCACTTTTCCACACTCGCTATACTAACTTTATTGCCACTTTATCTAAAAAGCCCCTACTTTTTATTTACTCTTCTTTATTATCTTGCAAACCTATCCAAAAACACCTACAAAGTACTTCTAGTTTCATACTTGTTCTAGGTAAAGCGAACGTTAAGCGTGCGTAGAGTTGTATCAGTGGTCGATAGAACTTGAGGGAATATTTGTTCTACCTTTAGCTCCTCGTTGGGTTCGACACTCTTACTTATCGAAAGAGGCTACAATTGATCCCCTATACTTGTGGGTTACCACCCTCAACGAAAAAAATAAAACTATTCACACCATACAAAGAGAGAGTCTTGTCTCGTTTTACTATACAAATGCTATTTAAAGCTATGAATCCATGTTATGTCCAATTAAATTTTTTCGCTCGTTGTATAATGCATGTAACCTTTCTCATACCAACATTTTAGTACATTCCCAATGTCTATACTACCGCTACAATTCAAACTGAATTTGAATTCGTTTCTCTATTTCAATAAGAATCTACAATCATGATTGTTGCCAACTTCAACCATGATTCGTGTATTACCTTAACAACACACCACATGATTGCTCTAGAGATAGATATGAACTATGAGTACTATATGAACTCGAATTCAATTTTTTTAATACACTTGATGTTGATTGCAAATAATAGTACATTTGATGTACTAACTAGATATTCATAATCTAAACCATGTTCCATACGTACACCGTGTTTGTCCCACAAAGTATGGTGCCCCGCCCCCTACATTTTGACAAGTATTTAGCCCTGAGCTACAAAGCCACACATTAGCCCAAATTAAAATCAATGTTCTATATATTATATGTAGTACTAGCAAGATGCCCATGCGTTCCATGGAACATCAAGATGATCAAGGGGAGGCCTCATTTGCAAATGTGGATAGGGGTGTGGGTATCTTTTTTCAAAATTGCCATAGTTTTCTTCCTATCCGTCAGATATAAATCGGATGGCCTATATTGCAAGATGGGAGGCACACCATGATCAACACCTATGTTTTTTTATAAGAGTAGAGATAAAATATGTAGTATAACATGTTCATAACCACACCATGTGTATCACTATTATATATATTCACGCATGCGTCGGTTTAAAACACTATGATAAATTCTTCAAATATCCAAATTCACTTTTTATAATGAATTATGATCTCTATTTGTCTTTTACACCCACACAATCCTCTTATCTTTGTAGCTAGCGCTAACTTTCTCTCGTGCATGCACACGCCCGCATCCCTCTCTCCCTCACTCAGCATTCTCTAGCTCCATGATGCAAATTCGTCTTTTCACTTTAGGCCGTTCACCCACGGTGTGTGTAGGCCCCCCAGCTCCTTCTTTACGGCACACATTGACCGATATACCTCTCTAGCCAGGTGTGCCTACCACAAACACAAGCTTTCCCTCTTCTCTTCTCACCGTCCATGCCTCACTCCCACCCCTCTTTTTATCTATCTCGTACTCGCACACTCCTTCCCCTTGATATAGTATGCCTCTCGCACCACCTCCTAGTTGCATCCCTCTCTCTCTATCCTTCTTCCCGGGCCTTATTTGATTCTAACACATACATGCACGTATACCTATCGATCTCCCTACATATACCTAGGTCGACGTTAACTATTTTCCCCCACCCATCGATCGACGTACCTCACGAGTTATGTCTCTCCTTTCTCTGACAAAGGACGATTGATTTTCCTATGTAGTTACGTCTGCTTACCACAGCCATATCGTCCCCCTCATCATTCGTGCATGCCTCCTGACCCGTCTCTCACACGCACGTGCACAGACAGGCAGCCATCCCCTCTCTTATTGATATTGCAGGCGTGCCCTCCGTTTGTCTAGCAAGCCTCTCCCACCATTTGTTAGAAGCAACTCCACCACCACCCCGTCCAACACTCTAGCTCTATCTCTCTCCCAACCTTATTCCTCTCCTACACATTTGCATGGATGTCGACCAATCTCCCTCAATACATAAGGCAGGCCTCTCTCCTCCTCCACACATATACCAGCCATTGTACCTCTATAGTTAATTAGGTCTACCCCCCACCCACCCCCACCACACACCGATAGTCGAGGCTGTAGGTAGGTATCCATGCCACAGAGACAAACTACACCTATCCTCTCTCACATTCCAGTAGGCCAGCCACCCTATATCTTTGACGTGGGCACACACAAATTTGATGGCACTCTTTATCGATCGCGCGCGCACACACACACACACAACATCATCATCATCATCATCCCTCTCTTCGATTCTATGGATACCTCAACCCGATGATACCTCCACTCTCTTCTCGTGGATCGCCCCTGCTATATATATGACATATCCAGGACTCTATTTCACACATATTGCATATGTTACATTTTTTGATTGAAATATCATCCACATATATTCCTTGTCTATTTCTCAACCCCCCGCCCCCCAGAAAAAAACACTCACGAACCCACACACTATATCTCTCCATGTTTGTATCTCTCTCACACAACCCCACGTAGGTGGTGTACGTACACGAAGAGAATAGGTGCACGTACTCACGCTTCGTGCCTAGCCACACCCGTGCGGGTACACGGTGGAGCTCATTTATGTACGAAATGGCAGCCCACGTGCTAATTTGAACGCGTGTAGCAGTTGTTTACGTACGGAGGTCGTGTACCACGCGTGCACGAAACAAAGTTCGACTTGATACGTTGGCGCGTTATTTTTAAATAAAGTTATATCGCTCAATGACACGTACATAGAATATAAAATGATTTTTATGGAGAAAATGGTAGTCCGCTCCACTATATACAATGAAGCCTACTTGCCTGGGTTTGTCTCTCTTCAGAGTATCTCACACAAGACGGCGGTGGCCTCTCTCTCTCTCTCACCGTTGGTCACTAATCCGGCCGCATCCTGTCCGCCGGCGGAAAGGGATGATGTGCATCATTTATCCGTTCGACGGCGCCGAGGCAGCACGTCCCGATTTGCTGTACCCGCGGTTCTCTCTAACCAAGCTCCGACGCGGTAGGGCCTATGCTACTTGCTTGCTGCTGCAGTATGGGCAGATCCCGCCCGCCGCCGCTGTCCTAGTTACATGCCGACGACCCCCAGGTATCCCCTCCGGCCTTGCTCCACTGCCCGTCTTCCCACGTCGCTGCACGTGGAAAATCTTGCATGTGGATCTTCCACAGTTCTTTGCCCAAAACGTAGCTCGTCCGGCGTACTTTCCATATTGCAATCTCGTCCTCACACCGTTTTAGACAAACACAACCGTGTTGTTATCTTCCCTTAGGACAAGGAATATGCTTCTTTTTTGACGTTGTATGTGTCATCAACTGTTATTGGCCAGTAATTGTTTCCTTTCTACCCCTTTTTTGCAAACGGGGCTATTCATTTCACCTTGTTGCTATTGCGACCTTTTGGTGAACTGCACAAATCAGTTTTTTCTTCAGAGTGTTTTGTGAAGTTGTACTAAAATGTCACATGGGCAATGTCTCTACATTTTAGTGTGACTGCGCAAAGGGAGACTGGTTTTGCTCTATCCTCCTCATCCAACTCCGAGCCTAATCTTCTCCAACAATTTGCTTAATCTTCTCCAACTAGTTAGTCTTAAGAGAGTCTGCAAAGGTGACCGGCTTCTATTTGTGTGTTTATTGTTTCATCAACAGTCCTCTATTATTTTAATCACACTTAATATCTTTGGAACAGGGACGCTCAGCTCTATTTTAGTGGAACTGCACAAAATGATCGAAATGTTGCATGCTCCAGACAGCTACTTTTTTCCCAACATGCCTTGTCGATTTAGACAGAGCTGGGGGACGTTGCTGCCAATGAAAGCATGGATCAATTTTAATTTAACACCTTCTCACAACTTTGTCTTCAGTTGTGATGTAAATATTAGCTCTAATCTGCTAATCATTGAGATGCATTAGCAAGGAAGTTAGTTTTTTATTGTTTCCGAAAGAGCATGGATGGCAAGACACACGAAATAAAAGCTGAAAGCTCAGAGCATTGTACAGTTTCATGTCGCTGGAAAATTATTTGTATAGTACGTCAATTATGTAAACAAATGCTGGAAGCTTGATAGCATTTCCAGAAGCCTCTTCGGCATCCGGGTCCATGTGCCATACAGAAAATTATACTTCCTTCGTTCCTAAATATTTATCTTTTTACAAATTTCAAATGGACATATTTTAGAGTGTAGATTCACTCATTTTGCTTCGTATGTAGTCACTCATTGAAATCTCTAGAAAGACAAATACTCCATAGTATATTTAAGAACGGAGGGAGTAGTGCACAACCGCATGGGAGACTCAGGGCCAGTTCTTTTGGGCAATTCTCCCAGAATTGACCCCCTCCCCAGCTTCTCCCAGAATTGTCACTTAATATTTTTTTACAATTCCTAGCTAATTAGACCTTAACTAGCTAGGAATTGTAAAAAAAAAATATTAAGTGGCAATTCTGGGAGAAGCTGGGGAGGGGGTCAATTCTGAGAGAATTACCCAAAAGAACTGGCCCTCAGCCCGGTTGTTGAGTCGCACTAATAGTGAGTAATGAGCAGTCAAATCATAAGCCCCACCTTTCCGAGTGTAAGTTGCTCGGAAGAAGCAACCATCAATACACTCTTCTTTGAATCCGCTCATACTACTCCCTCCGTCACTGTTTATAGAGCGCGCTTAAAAAAACAATCTCTCGGACCAAGGCGACTAGCGTCCGGCCTAAAAAATAGCATTGATAGTTATAGCACGACGTCTATTACTAGAGGAAATAATGCATACACAGATGCATGCAGTGCTTCCACCCGGGTACACACATGCATGCACTTACTCCACTTCGTAGTACATCGAGAGAAAATTGTGGACTTTATTGCGGTTACCACGCCCTAATTAATTGAGCATTAAACAAACGCGTCTAAAGTCTCTCTGGTGGTGGAAATGCATGGAGAGAAATGCATCAGAATGAAGCGCGCCCTGTAACCTGTGACGATGGGAGGAGTAGTATGAAAAGGTGCAAAACCAAGTACGCGTATGGCCAGTCGGTCAGCGCACTTCCTCTTGGCATATTACTGACATGTGGGACCGGAGTGTGAGCAAACCGATCTCAATTGACGGCAAAATGGCCAACCCGCCGTTCCTTGAGAGAGACAAGGAGCGAGAACACACAGACGGGCTCGCACGGAGGCCAAGATATATTCGAGCATGGTGGATCGATATCATTATTACATGTTCGATGTTTTTTAATACTACTATTGGGCTGCCGTTTTCCGCCCTTCACCTGAATAAATGTGTACTTTATCAGAGATTAAAAAAATAAGAGTACAGATGCTCCACCATGCGGTTCTACTAGTAGTACTAATCGTACTACTAAACCTTGCGCTTGGCTCTTCGCCTCTTCGTGAAGTCGAACAATGATGCTACTCCGCATGTTGGGTACTATAGTGTATGCCTCTGGCAATCCGACACCGAATGAATTACTGCATGTCCACCGCCTGGGCGAGGGTAGTTGCATTAGTCAAAAGGCGTAAGCGAGCTTCATCTTATCCTGCAAGCTTCTCCTCATTATGCGAGTTGACGGGAGACACCAAAAAGTAGTGCTAGTCCATACTCCTTCCTTTCAGGTTAATATGGCTTAATCTTTTTTGCGGGTAAACGAGAGAGCTTTATTCATATATAAGCATTCTTAGGACGATCAGCCAAGAGACTAGTCACTAGGAAGCAAGGTACCCCCCAAAAAAGAAGGAAGCGAGGTGTTCCATCAAGCTAGCTCTCGGCCACACTCAAAGTGCAGCAAGCACGGTTCGCACAAAGATGCGCCGCAAGGTTTGCTGGCCTGTTTACATGCTGAATAACAAAAAACAGAAAATATTACCGATCGCTCCTATTTGTAACAGGATATGAGCCAGATTTAAGAGAAAATTGTGGCGAGTGTTCCATGCAATCAACTTCCATTATCACATGCGAGAACCCTCGAAGAGAATCAAATGTGTTGAATATTGCTTTATCACATTTTAAAATAAAATAAGAGTGCACACGCTCCTCCATCCGGTTCCTAGTAGTAGTACATACCTCTATAGTAGTAGTACTAGTACTAGTAAACTTTGTGCTTGGCTGTTCGCCTCTTCGGGAAGTCGAACAATAATGGTGCTAGTACAGTGTATGCTTCTGGCAATCTAACAGCGAATTAATTGTTGCACGTCCACCGCCTGAGCGAGGGAGAGCTTGCATTAGTCAAAAGTTTCTCCTTGTCCTGTGAGCCACCGCGCGCAAGCTTCTCCCGTCCTGCAAGCTTCTTCTCGTTCGGCAAGTTGACAGGACACAACAAAGTAATGCTAGTCCATACTGCCTCCTTTCCGGTTAATATGGCTTAATTTGAAACAGGATAAATACACTGTTTGTCACTGTATATTTATAAAAATATGGTCAGTGTACTTCATAATACGCTCATTGCGCTCAATATATACATTTTCCGGTGTTTATACAGTCACTACCTCACTCTGGCTGAGTATGTGTGTTCATGCACGTGTAGGTTGAGCACTTGAGCATGACCGTGTGTGTTTCGTCGTGTTCTCGGACATGCATGCATTAGGGCGTCACGTGAGTTTTTACGTCCATGTGTATGTGTGACTGTTGCATGCATGCACGAGGTTGTAGTCCCTCACATTCACATGTTCATAAGTCTATGCTTTGTCAAAACGTTGCATGCAAGGTTTAATCATTCGTTGTTCACGCATGCATTCCCGATATTAGACGTTGGTAAAGACAATTTCTTGAGGAAAATGAGCCCATGAATTGAGTACAAAGGGGACCAATAAGCCAGGACGGAGGGAGTACCGGTAGTGAACCGGAAGGAGGGAGTAGGTACTAGTAGCACTACGTAACAACATGCAGTCACAAAATTCCTCTATGTGCATCCTGTCTACGTGTCATGCAAGAAAATAGAGATAAGTACATGTGAGACTCAGGAACGGTCATACACGTAGGGGGAGTATGTGTAGGGGCCACTAAGGAGCAGTCAAATCACACAGTAAGTTAGTCGGAAGAAGCAACCATCATTTCACTCTTCAATGACATGTACGCAATATAAAATGGTTGATATGGAGAGAAAAAGAAAACCACTATGTATACACTAGCAGGAGCCTAAGCTACAAGTCTGCTTGCTTGGGTTGCTCTCTTCACAAGCATAGAACGACGGTGGCCACACCGCTGGTCACAGATCCGGCCTGATCCCACCACTAGGGGAAGGGAACGATGTTGTGCATAGACACGGTCGGCATCGGCGAGGGAGAAAACCCACAGTCGGTGCGTCCCAATCGGGGTCCCCGCGGTATGGGCTGATGCCGCCTCCCAACCGCCCTTCTAGCTACAACCCGACATCCTAGGTACATCTTCCTTTTGGAGCCGACTTGCTCCACTGCCGCAGCTCCCCACGTAGCTCCATCTCCATGTCGATCTTTCTCTACTTCTATCAGCTTCTATTTGTGATGAGTTTATGTCTCATAAACTAGTGCCAGTACTATTATTCTAATCACACTTCTTCAATATCTTTGCCATTAGGAATGCTCAGCTCGATTTTAGTGGAATTGCACAAAAGCATCGTATGATCCGAGGGTGCCAGCCGTCTTTCCTTCGACAGGTTCTACCTAGCCATGAAATTAAATCCTGTTTAGGGTTTAGGGTTTAAGTCATAGTGACCCCATCAGTAGTTTTTCTTTTGTACATGCTCTCACAACTTTTGTCTTTAGTTGTGAAGTAAATATTGGCTATGATCTGTGAATCATTGAGATGCATGAGCATGTGTGTTAGTTTTCCTTTGTATTTGATGGAATGTCGTAACGGGGCAACCTTGGAGTAGGAATGAAAATGGAGTGGAAAGTTTCCGTTTTTCCGGAGAAAAAATGGAAACGGAGAGAAACCAACGTTTCATTTCGTTGGATCGCGCCATCGAGCAAAACCAACGTTTAAATCACGTATGTCGCATTCGTTTCTCACCCTCCTCCATGGCTCCACCCCACACGGTCGCTTGGCATGCCACTCATCGTAAACCGAGTATACGATAAATTTCCCGCCAGCTGGTCGATGGTTCGCGCCATGGAGTACTAGCACTACTCGAAGAGATTGACGAGTTGGGGGAGGACAGCTAGTTGTAGCACAGACTCCCAAGAACTATTTACATGCATGTTGTGGCTGGCTATTGCGACCTTTGAACGTGAAGCAGTCGCGTGCACCGGGAAGCGGTGCGGGCAATACTCTCTCGGCTGGCGCGCCGCTTCAATGCCGGCGCCACTGAGAGGTCGCGTCTGCTCTGGCCGGGCATGAATGCAACACTGACTGTTTCAGGCGGGAAGCACGCGCGGGTGGTGAAGAAGGTTCGGGTTGGTTAGGAGCGGGCGTAGCAGCGGTCCGGACGCCCGCAAACAAGAGATGATGTACGTAAATATTGCTGCGTATATAATTAACAACGTAAATAATGTGCCAGTTGGACAAATATGATTGGAGATGGAGATGGAATTTTACGTAAACACGGATATGCATGTCTATGTCTATGTGTGTGCGTGCGACGACTCTCGCGACCTGGAAGCGGGCGAGCTTTCTTTCTTGGTACGTTAAAAAATTGTCCGTCAATTTTCGTTTCTTTTTCCCGGGAATGCGCGTATTCTATTTAAAACCACAGCTATGGAGAGATTTTTTTACTCCATTGTATATATAGCCTCTTGTTTGATCGTGTTTCTTGCGTCTCGCTCTCTCACCCTCTTCATATCAAAACAAGATGACAGTGTCCACTCTATCTCTCTCCTCACCGGTGGTCACAGATTCGGCCGAATCCCGTCCGCTGCGTGAGGTGAGGAGGTGCAGCGTTGACGTTGTCGCCGTCGGCGATGGAGGAAGCCGATGCGCACCGTCCTCTCGCAGCCGGCGCTGGCGCGGACGAAGGTCCTCCGCGCCCTTTTTCGCTGCCGTCGTGTGGGCAGATCCCGCCCGCCCGCCTAAGCGACATCTCGCCACCTGAGGTATAACTTCTTGTACTGGTCCAGCTCCCCAGGTCGCTGCATGCGGGTTTTCTTCTATGCGACTACTCCCCAGCTCCCCATGTACAATATCTAGGGTTCGTCGGCTGGTCCAACATCTCCTACTATTATGGAGGAAATGCCACTTGAAAAGTTGTCCTGGTTTATGCCTCGGTGGAGGTATACATGTTGTTTCGACAAAAAGTACATGGTGGTTGTGCGGTCTGATACGTGCTATATTATCTACTGTTTTGATTGCTCCATGCTATATTATCTACTGTTTTGGGCAATATCGGGCTTTATTTTCCACTTTTATATTACTTTTGGGACTAACCTATTAACCAGAGGCCCATCCTGCATTTGTTTTTTGCCTATTTCATATTTCAAGAAAAGGAATATCAAGCGGAGTCAAAACGGAACAAAATCAAGCTGAGAAGTTATTTTTGGAAGGAAAGCTACGGATGGACTTGGACCCCACGTCAAGGAAGGAACGAGGAAGCCACGAGGGTGGGGCGCGCCACCCCCTAGGCGCGCGCCTGCCTCGTGGGGCCCTCGTGGCTCCCCTGACATGCTTCTTCCGCCTATATAACTCCACGTGCCCTAAAACTTCCAGAACGGAGAATAGATCGGGAGTTCCGCCGCCGCAAGCCTCCAGAGCCACCAAAAGTCAATGGGGACCCTGTTCCGGCACCCTGCCGGAGGTGGGATCCCTCACCTATGGCCATCTTCATCATCCCGACGCTCTCCATGACGAGGAGGGAGTAGTTCACCCTCGGGGCTGAGGGTATGTACCAGTAGCTATGTGTTTGATCTCTCTCTCTCTCTCTCTCTCTCTCTCTCTCTCTCGTGTTCTTGATTTGGCATGATCTTGATGTATCGAGAGCTTTGCTATTATTGTTGGATCTTATGTTTCTTCTCCCCCTCTACTCTCTTGTAATGAATTGAGTTTTCCGCTTGAAGTAATCTTATCGGATTGAGTCTTTAAAGATTTGAGAACACTTGATGTATGTCTTGCCGTGCGTATCTGTGGTGACAATGGGATATCACGTGATTCACTTGATGTATGTTTTGGTGATCAACTTGCGGGTTCCGCCCATGAACCTATGCATAGGGGTTGGCACGTTTTCGTCGTGATTCTCCCAGTAGAAACTTTGGGGCACTCTTTGAGGTTCTATGTGTCGGTTGAATAGATGAATCTGAGATTGTGTGATGCATATCGTATATTCATACCCACGGATACTTGAGGTGACATTGGAGTATCTAGGTGACATTAGGGTTTTGGTTTATTTGTGTCTTAAGGTGTTATTCTAATACGAACTCTAGGGCTGTTTGTGACACTTATAGGAATAGCCCAACGGATTGATTGGAAAGAATAACTTTGAGGTGGTTTTGTACCCTACCATAATCTCTTCGTTTGTTCTCCGCTATTAGTGACTTTGGAGTGACTCTTTGTTGCATGTTGAGGGATAGTTATATGATCTAATTATGTTATTATTGATGAGAGAACTTGCACTAGTGAAAGTATGAACCTTAGGCCTTGTTTCCTAGCATTGCAATACCGTTTACGCTCACTTTTATCATTAGTTACCTTGCTGTTTTTATATTTTCAGATTACAAAAACCTATATCTACCATCCATATTGCACTTGTATCACCATCTCTTCGCCGAACTAGTGCACCTATACAATTTACCTTTGTATTGGGTGTGTTGGGGACACAAGAGACTCTTTGTTATTTGGTTGCAGGGTTGCTTGAGAGAGACCATCTTCATCCTACGCCTTCCACGGATTGATAAACCTTAGGTCATCCACTTGACGGAAATTTGCTACTATCCTACAAACCTCTGCACTTGGAGGCCCAACAACGTCTACAAGAAGAAGCTTGTGTAGTAGACATCACGGTCATTGTCCATATGCTCCTATTGCTGCTGCTAATCTAATACTATCACTGGTTAAATGAAGAAATGTTTTTTTCTCGGGTATCCTGGTTTAGTTCCCATCAAGATAATCATGATGCTTCTGTTTGTTGGTGTATTTTTCATTAATTCTTATTGACAATTGAGATGTCGCTGTTAATCTTGTACCACTGCCAAAACAAAGTAACAACACTATGTCCCGTTTTTATATTTTTGCAAACAGCGATGCGTATCTCCATACCCGGGCATGTCTTCGTCAATTTTAGTGGAACTGCACAGAATTGGATGGCCATTGTTGTTCCGCCTCACTGTCCTCTGCCACGTGGTTCTTCCTTCCTCGAGCTTGATTACCGAGAAGAAACAGACCACGGTGTGGATTTGTCGAACTTCATAGGTGCCTCACCCAAACTTGATGCCAAATGGATGATGCATCACCACGATGACCTATCGATGCTCATGGTTGCGCCTCATGGTTGCATCGGCTGGTGAAGCTGATCGATTTTCAATGAAAAACAAGTTATCTTCCATCAGTGCTCTTTGCTTGTTACCCACAAAGATGATATCCTTCATCAGTTCACCTTGGTTGCGTTGGAGACACAGTTGTCTTTCACGTTGGTGCAATTTTATCACACAATTGGCTATGAACCAAATGTTTCCTTGAAGAAGGATCGACGTTGGTACTAAGAGCATAAGTTTTGTATTGATTTCTAAGCCTTCTCACAACTTTGTCTTCAGCTCCCCTGTAATTTTATTTGTCCAGCTATTAACTTTGATTAAAAAATGGTGTGGACTAAAAACCCGGATGGACGTAGTAGCCCTCCATTTATATTTACTCTGCATATTAGATTTGGCTGAAGTCGAACTTTATAAAGTTTGACCAAGTTTAGGCCGAACACAACAAACCATAATTATTGAGAGAGGGCAAACTGTACATACTCTCGAACCTTTCCGATAATTGAAATTAAAATTCTTTATTTGTACACACTCTCACACGTTTCCGGTAATTCGGTGCATGTGTGGTTGTTCACTTAAGGGAGGGTAGTGTACCACACGTGAAGGATGCGTGGATCGTTAGTTCATCTGAAGTAGTAGTTTTCTTCACTGATACGTTAAATAAAGAGTTTTGTTTAGTACTTACACAATTTAAAACGATTGTTATGGAGAGAATAAGAAAACCCCTCCACTATATATTAGTAGTATACACAAGTACTATATGGACGCAGCTTCATTGACTTAGTGCACCTGCCTTTGGGTGTATGACAGGTGGGCCCAAAATGTGGCTGGCCCACCTGTCATACAGCCAAAGGCAGGTGCAGTTAAGGCACCCAAGCTCAGTCTATATGTAGTACTATATAAGCTGGAGCCTCCATGCTTGTTCGGTAGGGTTTGCACTCTCCACACTCTCGCCGCACTACATATATATACACGCTGGAGGCTCAGCATTCCTTTGCTAGGGTTTGCTATATTCACAATCTCTCACCCTCTTCACCAGATCTAAACAAGACTGTGTTGGCCTCTGTCTCTCTCTCCCCCTCACAGCTGGTGAAGGAGGCGTCCGGATCCCGTCGCACCGGGAAGGGGAGGAGGTGCAACGTTCACTCTATCTCCTTCGGCGAGGGAGGCAATCCACTGCCGGATACGTTGTTCTCTTTCACCCAGCGCCTGTGCGGGAGGGCCACTGAGGGAGTCCCGGATTAGGGGGTGTCCAGATAGCCGGACTATGACCTTTGGCCGGACTCCTGGACTATGAAGATACAAGATTGAAGACTTCGTCCCGTGTCCGGATGGGACTTTCCTTGGCGTGGAAGGCAAGCTTGGCGATACGGATATGTATATCTGCTACCATTGTAACCGACTATGTGTAACCCTAACCCTCTTCGGTGCCTATATAAACCGGAGGGTTTTAGTCTGTAGGACGGACAACAATCATACCATAGGCTAGCTTCTAGGGTTTAGCCTCTCTGATCTCGTGGTAGACCTACTCTTGTACTACCCATATCATCAATATTAATCAAGCGGAGTAGGGTTTTACCTCCATCGAGAGGGCCCAACACTGGGTAAAAACATCATGTCCCTTGTCTCCTGTTACCATCCGCCTAGACGAACAGTTCGGGACCCCCTACCGAGATCCGCGGTTTGACACCGACATTGGTGCTTTCATTGAGAGTTCCTGCGTCGTCGCCGTCGAAGGATGCCTCATCCCGTCTTTAAAGACGGCACTATTGCTAAAGAAGCTTTGGCTGTCGGCCAAACTCTCCGGCTAGGCGGTTTTCTTATGACCGCCTGTTGGGCCGCCGCGCCGACGATGACTTCTCGGGTCATGGAAAGCAATCTTCACGTTAACTCGGAGCTCGCCGAGCAATTAGATCCGATGGAGCTCTCTTCCTTAAATGAGCTCTTGGATTGCATCGCCGCCCTTGGAGTCGCTGCAGACTATGATTAGATTGGGCGTAAACCCGATCTGAGAGAGATTAACTCTCCCCAGGTTACCCACCACGTTGCTGTGGTAGAGGAACAATACGGCGACCCTTCTTCTATCTTAAGGACTAGCTACGTCCGGTTCCCGATCCTCCATGCCGGATTCCTGCGGAGGAGAGGACGCCACGCAAGCCCGAACCTAAAGTCGCAGCGGGCTAGATTCATTGGACAACATCCAAGAATCCAAGCTTCCAAGTTCGGAAGCTCCTTGGCCCTTAAGTCTCAGATTGGGCGCGGTTCCGGATTTAATCCCACCCGCCCACCAAAACATAAGCGACCTATCTCAAATTCAGCAAGAGCCCGCAGAAACAAGACACCATTATTGGGCCGATTCTCCCGGTTATGGATAGGATAAAGGATCGCCGCGAGGAGGACGCAATCTCATTCTTCTGCAATAATTGCACGGACAACGGGATCCTCAACGCTATAAGTCGCCGTGACATTACACGCTTTACCGACTTGGCGTCCATAGTATGCAAGTACAGTGCGATGGAAAGCGCTGGGAAACCAAGCAAGATTTTGTGACAATCCGCCTTGAATACAACCCGATCCAAATAAAGGGTGCATCATCGCCAGCACCGGGTTAAATACCAAAAGCAAAAACCCTCTATAGGGCATGGAACCGTCTCGAGGGATGGCTCGATGGACCTGTAAAATTCATGGTACAGAGGGCGCCACTCCAACTCATAGCCTTAGAGCATGTTGGATACTACGCAGGTGGCCAAAGTGGCGAAGAGCTTCTAGCTCTAGAGCACCAGCCTGTGGATACCAAGACGGTATTAATAGTCTTGAGACTTTCGCATCAAATAATATGCGAAACGAACACTCCGTAGCCTTGCGAAGTCTACCAAGTAGCAACAATAAACCCATGGAGGACACGGCTATTACCTTTAATGCCGTGATTTAACCTAAATTCGAACAGCCCGAGCACCACCCGCATTGGTCCTCGGTCCGATGGTGGATGGCTTCGCTACCAAGGTACTCATGGACGGTGGCAGCGGATTGAACCTCATTTACGAGGAAATCCTCGAAAAATGGAAATAGATGGAGCCGCATTGAGCGAAGCAGCACAACCTTTGGAGGACTAATCCCGGTTGGGAAGCACGCTGACAGGGAAAAATCACACTTTGGATGTGGTGTTCGCACGCCGGATAATTACAGGTCCGAGGAGATCACATTCCAAGTGGCCCTGTTCAGCACGGATACCACGCCTATTAGGGCGAGAGGCATTCACAATTTTTCAAGCTATACCCCATTATGGGTACATGAAGCTCAAAATGCCCGCCCAACGGAATCATCACTCTTGCTAGTGACCGGACATAGCACTCCGCGCGAAAATAAGACAGCCCTTGGCCCTTGAGGCGCTATCCAAGCCCTAGTGGCCGAGGAACTCATCATGCTGCTCTCCATGGTGAATAGCGACGATGTGATACTTGATAAGAGATCCAAGTCCACCTCCTTCAAACCAGCGGATTTAAATAGTCAAATTCCAAGTCCATCCAACGGACCATACAAAACGGCCTCCATCGGGGCACAATTAAATCTGATGTAGACGCCACTAAGAGAATTACTACGCGAAAATTGGGACATTTTGCACGACACCCTTCGACATGCCAGAATCCCACGCCGGCTGGCCGAGCACAGCCTAAACATCCTAAAAGGGTTCAAGCCACCAAACAGGATCTTGGCGTTTCTCGAACCCAAGAGACGAGCCATGGGAGAGGAACTAGACAAACTATTGGAGGCCGGATTCATCAGAGATATAAAACATCCGGACTGGCTAGCAAACCTGGTGATGGTACCAAAGAAGGACAAATCCTGGCGCCTATGCGTCGATTTCAAGGACCTCAACAAGGCTTTCCCAAAGGATCCCTTCCCCCTCCCCCGCATCGATCAGATCATCGACGCTACCGCAGGACACGATTCATTGTGTTTCCTCGATGCATACTCCAGCTACCACCAAATTAAGATGGCAGAGCCTGACCAAGCCGCAACGGCATTCATCACTCCATACGGCCCATTCTGCTTCAACACAATGCCCTTCGGGCTCAAAAACGCTGGCGCAACATATCAGCGCATGATTAAGACATGTCTGGAAAACCAGATCGGCAAAACAATGGAGGCATACGTAGACGATGTGGTCGTCAAAAGCAAGCATGTCGAAACTCTAGTAGACGACTTGAGGCTCACATTCGGTAATCTCCAAACATATGACATCAAGCTCAACCCGGAAAAATGCGTTTTCGGCGTACCAGCCGGAAAGCTCTTGGGCTTCATTGTATCCGGTAGAGGAATTGAAGCAAACCCAGCCAAAATCCGAGCTCACACCATTGGATATCCCAAAAGACCTCAAACAAATACAAAATTGATCGATGTGTGGCGGCTCTAAGCCGCTTTATCTCCCGTTTGGGAGAAAAGGCATTACCCCTTTATCGCCTCCTCCGACGCACCGAACACTTCGAGCGGACGGATGCCGCCACGGCCGGACTCGAAGAAATAAAAGCCATATTGGCAACAAACCCGGTCCTGGCCGCGCCCAACATGGGCGAACCAATGCTATTATACATCACGTCAACTCATCAAGTTGTAAGCGCGGTGCTCGTTGTCGAACGAGAAACGGACGGACACAAGTTCCCCCTTCAAAAACCAGTTTACTACGTGTCCACTGTCCTAACTCCATGCAAGTCACGGTATCCGCATTATCAAAAGATAGCATACGCGGTGCTTATGGCATCCCGGAAGCTGCAACACTACTTTCAAGAGGGTTCAATAACAGTAGCCTCCGAAGTACCCCTTAACGACATTATAAACAACCGCGACGCGACGGGCCGGATTGCCAAATGTGCCATTGAGCTCCTCCCGTTCTACATAACCTATAAGCCACGGAGAGCTATTAAATCGCAAGTTTTGGCCGACTTCGTCGCCGAATGGACCGAAGCCGAACTCCCTAAAGAGTACGGCCCATATTCCAACTGGATAATGCACTTTGACGGCTCCAAAATGTTGGCTGGCCTGGGAGCTGGCATTGTTCTGACGTCCCCAACCGGAGATACAGTTCAATACGTACTCCAGATAATGTATACGGACTCCAACAACGCAGCCGAATACGAGGCCCTTCTACATGGTCTCCGGATGGCAGTCTCCATGGGCATTCAACGCCTAGAGGTGCGCGGGGATTCAAACCTCGCGATATCTCAAATAAATGGAGACTTTGATGCCAAGGATCCGAAAATGGCAGCCTATCGCAATGTCGTCCTAAAAATGTCAGCTCGGTTTGAGGGGCTCGAATTTCACCATATAGCCCGGGATAACAACCAGGCAGCAGACGTGTTAGCACGATCGGTATAAGCGCGATGCTGTCCCCCCCCAACATCTTCCTAGAGAGGCTGTTCAAGCCATCCAGATTATGGGAGGAGAGTCCGAAAATAACAACCCGACCCAACCGCACCGCCCCACACGAACATTCTCGACATAGTTGGTGGTTCTACCAACAAAATAACACCCTCAGCCCACGTAATAATGGCAGTCATTGCCCTGTGGACAGAACCATTCCTAGCCTACCTAACCAGGCAGGAACTTCCCGAGGACCAAAACAAGGCCCGCTGCATAGTGCGGCAATCTAAAGCCTATAAAGTCCATGAGGAGAGCTTTATAAGAAAAGCACAACCGAGTCCTTCAAAGGTGTATCTCCAAGAGGAAGGCGGAATCTTACGGCTGAAATTCATGCGGACTCGGCGGGCACCACGCCGCAGCCCAGCCCTTGTAGGCAAGGCCTTCCGTACAGGATTTTATTGGCCGACGGCCGGGCAGATCTCTCAGACTTAGTCCAACGATCGTTGGATGCCAGCTCTTTGCTAATCAAAGCCGATGCCACCCACCGCCCTCAAAACTATACCCATCACCTGGCCCTTGGCATGCAGGGGCTTGACATGGTCGGACCCCTTAAAGGGGGAACCCACAAGCAAAAATACCTACTGGTCATGGTGGATAAATGCACCAAATGGATAGAGGCCAAGCCTGTCAAGACGGCCGAATCCGGACCGCTGATAGACTTCATATCAGGGGTCGTACATAGTTACGGTGTCCCCCACAGCATCATCACTGATAACGGCACGAATTTTACGGCCGACGAGGTCAAACTCTGGTGCAAAAACATGGGCATTAAGCTCGACTACGCTTCAGTCTATCACCCTCAAACTAACGGTCAAGTTGAGCGAGCAAATGATCTAATTATGAGCGGCATCAAACACAGATTTGTGCGGTCCCTCAAGGAATCTAACACACACTGGGCAGAGGAGCTCGACTCCGTACTCTTTGAGCTACGAACCACTCCAAATCGCACGACCGGATTCACACCATTCTTTATGGTATACGGCACAGAGGCAGTTCTGCCCTGCGACATAATTCATGACTCACCTCGCGTGCGCATGTACGAAGAAAGAGAAGCCGAGCTCATTCGGCAGGACAGTTTGGACACCTTGGAGAAGGAGCGTGACGTAGCAAAAGCCCGCTCTGCATTCTATCAACAGTAGGCTCGAAGATATCAAAGCAGAGAAGTAAGGGCCAAAACTTACAACGTTGGCGAGCTAGTTCTACGCCTGCCGGACAAGAAAAAGGACAAACTCAAGCCCAAATGCGAAGGTCCCTTTATCATCGACCAACTCCTGATCGGTGGAGCGTACCGTTTGTGAGATGCATCAGATAACTGACTCGAGCCGAACCCATGGAACGCAGCCCATCTCCGAAGATTCTACGCCTAGCGCCGGATTCTGAGTTCGTCTCCTTCTGTCCATATTTTACATTTTAGCTATCTTCTATTTTTCTCCTTCTCCCTCCTTTTTCTCTCCAGCCTTTGAAGGCTTGTTAGCGCATTGTTCGCACACACTTGACGCGCTATCCGCGCTAATTGTACCTGGGGGCTTCTTTCACAGAAGCTTAATTATAAGGGCTTCATGCCCAATACATGTGTCACACTTCCGCATGTACCTTTTATTCATAATTATATGCATCGATATGACTTAAGTTTTGGCCAAGCTGGGTTGCTGGCTCTGTGCTTACCCCTCGTTCCCGATTGTTCGGCTAGGTGGTAAAGGAGGACCTCTGTGATTATTCTTGTCGGGTCACCGGATGTGTACCTCGACTGGTGAAGCCAAAGCTAGCGTTCTTAAGAGAATATTGATCGGGTGAACTAAAAGAAGATTTCTTACCTATTTATTTATCTGCCCCAGATGTTTTTCTGCTTTTTCATGATCCGGACATGCACTTTAGGGCATGCCTCCTGAGAAAGGAACCCCTAATAGAACTATTCTCCCGGAAGATGTTTCTTACTAACCATGTAATATAACATAACTAGTTGGGAACTTGTCCGATAAAGCACTAATGACCCCTACGCTTGGTCTCCACGCATGCCCCGGTTTTTATATAACCGCGAGGTATTCGGACACACTCGGACTCTGGGTCCCGAGGTTGAAGCGAAAAGGTCCGCTATGACAAGCGATCTACAATCCGGCTAGAAGGCATTTTACATGTCACCTTAAATTACATAGTCAATTTAACTGATTGTATTCCTCTTCAATGCCATCTAACAGGTTGTCTAGTTTATAGTCCTGCTAGGAATACTTTGCGGCCAATTCTACCTGGCCGTACACTAAGCTCACAGGGATCTCATTCCCATCTGGCCCCACAGGTCCGACCTCGGCCATGTGGTTTGGGTCAGCCTTCGTGTACCG
The DNA here is from genome assembly GCA_021605205.1 of Aegilops longissima. Lineage (NCBI taxonomy): Eukaryota > Viridiplantae > Streptophyta > Magnoliopsida > Poales > Poaceae > Aegilops > Aegilops longissima. The sequence continues at coordinate 505,266,846 of CM038679.1, forward strand.
CGTCTTCACCATGGCCCGAGCCTCCTGGCGCCTTGACGGCAGCCGATATCTTCCATAATCGGAGCGCCGCCGTGCTCCTGGAGCCCTCTGCAAGCTCGCAAGGCCTTGAGCGGGGAGGCAGATGGCCACTAGGCACAGGCGGCGCCTTTCGCCGCCTTGCCGAACTTCGTTCGTGCGATTGTAAACTTCGGGAAGAAGGTCACCCGTAGAACCAGGCATTTCCTCTGCGGGGCGGCTGTGAGCATACCTCTGAGACATAAATCTGTTAGTCGACTTCCTCGCCGAACTCTTACACAAAGTTCGTTTAAGTACTTACTAAAAATGCCGCGTCGAAGCCGCCGATTCTCCTTAACGGAGTCAGACAGCTGGGCACGGACATCTTTTAGCTCCTCACCCAGCTGGGTATTGGCATCTTGGAGATTATTTTTCTCCTGCCTCACCCTCGTAAGCACGTTCTCGCCGGCCTTTAACCGGCGCAAGAGCTGTTGCTTGTCCGGATCTACCCCGGCGCCATCTGCAATGTTATTGTCAGATCTATACACACGCCGCACTTCATAACATACTTATCTTTTAAAAGTGTATATTACCAGAGGGGGTCTCTTTGGCTTCCCCTGTCGCGGCTTGTGCAGCCTCAAGTTGGGCTTTGCACTCTTCAAGCTCCTGGGACAGTTGGGTATTCTTTTCTGTAAGATCCTGCATAATAAATGATCCTTAAATCAGTTATTCTAACTATTTCAAGTCTTGGGGGCTACTGGCATATATAACCGCTAAATTTCCTCACTCGTATGTCTTTTACATACTGCTCTGTGGCTCTGGCTAGACCATCTAGAGCGGCACGGAGGTGCGCATCTCCCGAATTGAAGGCGTTCAACGCCTCTTGGGAGAAACATGTGTCACGAAGAATTGTCCGGCGGCGCCTGTGATTCATGGCACTCTCCACCTCGGAGTTGGTGGAGGACAATCTGTCGGCATCCTCTGTCGGAGGAGCATCCGACGCACGCCTAGTGTTCGCCTCCGCTTCTGGGCCTTGCTTTGAAGCCTGGCTGGCGGAGGCTTGATTGGCAACCTCTCCGGATATAGTCCGTGAAGCTTTTTTTCTGAAGGAGCACGGCGTTAGTATGCCTTCCGAATAAAACACAGGAATAAGGCAACATGCCATACCGTTGCGTCGACGCTTCAATCCGGACCGCACTTCTTTTTAGCTTTCTTTGGTCATGCGCCCTTTGTTGGCTAGCGGCCGCAGGCTCGGCCTTCCGCCTCAAGGGCTCCCCCTGCAGAACACCGTTGGTGTACGGTGATAAAAAATAAGCAAGGATGAATCATTCTCAAAGTATTGGGGCTTCGGTCTCAGATACCTGCGAGGCTGGAAGTATTCCGGGGTAATCGGCTGTAATGGCGACTAGGGCATTATCAATGCTCAGCTGGTGAAATACCCCATCGATCAGCTCCACCGATATGTCCGGATCCTCTTGGGAGGCTGGATCGAGGAACCGTTCCGGATCTTTGGGTTGCGGAGGCAGGCTGTTTATATCCTTTACGGTGCAGCGCGCAGTCCTCGCATCGAAATCACAGAATGAGATACTTGACTATGGGAATATGGATCGGATGGACAAAAAGAAATGTCCGCTTACCCAGCTTGGAGGATTGTTCATAGAAAACCCGTCCTGTGGATTGACGCGAAGAAATTCCTCCTCTTCTCCCTTGTACAATGCGGACAAGTTCTTCATCAGATCGGCGACCGATCCCGGCCCCTTACGGCCATGGCGGGTGGCATCATCCTCCCCGTTGAAATCCCACATGGGTGGCCTCTATCTTTGGGCGGCTGCACCCCCCGCATAATGCATGTGGCCATGACCCCGATCATGGTTAGTCCGGAATGAGCCAACAACCTTATTCGGCTCATCAGAAGCCGGACACTATTCAACAGGTACACAGGATTTGGAGAAGAACCCGCCTTGCAATGCTGAAGACAATCTACGCGCCGGACTTGTCATCATTGAAGCCTGGTTCGTGGGCTACTGAGGGAGTCCCGGATTAGGGGGTGTCCGGATAGACGGACTATGACCTTTGGCCGGACTCCTGGACTATGAACATACAAGATTGAAGACTTCGTCCCGTGTCTAGATGGGACTTTCCTTGGCGTGGAAGGCAAGCTTGGTGATACGGATATGTAGATCTCCTACCATTGTAACCGACTCTGTGTAACCCTAACCCTCTTCGGTGCCTATATAAACCGGAGGGTTTTAGTCCGTAGGACGGACAACAATCATACCATAGGCTAGCTTCTAGGGTTTAGCCTCTTTGATCTCGTGGTAGATCTACTCTTGTACTACCCATATCATCAATATTAATCAAGCAGGAGTAGGGTTTTACCTCCATCGAGAGGGCCTGAACCGGGGTAAAAATATCGTGTCCCTTGTCTCCTGTTACCATCCGCCTAGACGCATAGTTCGGGACCCCCTACCCGAGATCCGCCGGTTTTGACACTGACAGCCACCGACCCCTTCTTCCTCGTTGCCGTATGTAGTGTGGACAGCTCTCACCTCCCGCCGCACGCCTAGCCACATCCGACGACCCTAAGGTATAAGTTTCTTTGAAACGGTCATTGCTCTAGCTGCATGTGGATCTTTTTCGATTCTGTAGTCGAATCTAGGTCTTGTTCAAAGAGGAAAGAAGGGTGCGGTTGGGTGGAGCATGAATCTAGGATGTGGTTCAATGAGGAAAGGAGGGAGGGAAAGTAGTATAGACTGGCTATCCAGCCGCTTTGTTGGTCGAAAAGGAAAAAAGGGTAACCCAGTGCATACATCTGTAAGGAACCGACCTCTTTGTTGAAAAAGGAAAGAAACTGAGGGGTCGGGTAGTTTGTGCAGGACTAGATTTGCTGCCCTCACATAGGAAAATGGTTCAAGGAGAACAAATATGGGACCAACGCAGATATGATGCTTGGCAACATACTCTGCATCAACATTATACGTATGAACGCACATGGTGCTGGCATGTCCCATGTCCCATACAACTATTTTGCTGTTGTTAATCTAAGAATGCTGCTGGAAAATTGAAGCAATGCCACTGCTAAAAGTAAATTACATTTTTAATGAATGTTGTTTTAAGAGAATGTCTCTGTTAATATGAACCAATGCAACCGTTTTAGGAATGCTACTGTCCTACTTTGTTTTCCATCAAGATAAGTTAGATGCTTCTTTTTGTCGCCGTTTGTTTCATCCTTCTTTATTGGCCAGTAATTGTTTCCTTTTTTGCCTCAGTTAAAACAGGGATATCTATTCAACTTGTTTATATAGCGAACTTAAATGTCACACCGGCAACTTTGCTTGACTTCAGTGCAACTGCACAAAACGAGATTGGATTTCCTATTCGTGTTGGTAGATTCGTATTTTATCTTGTCTGTCTCATGAAAGGTCAGTACATGCCTTCATCCACATGATTGTGCAATGTGCTTTGAGATGTTGTGCTACTTGTATTGGTACTGTTTTAAATAAATGTTGAATTGAAGCTATCGAATTGCTCTCTTTTCCCATTAAGTAGTGAACAAAAATGGGACCAACCCAGACATGATGTTTGTTGCTTTGTTACAGCAAACTCTGCATCACCCCCTTTATAAGTAGACGGAAGCACATGGTGTTGTTGTGCCCACTCTCCCCTGGAACTGTTTATGCTTTTTGTTAATCTAATGCCCCTGGTAAAATTAAGCAATGCCACTCCCAGAATTAACTACTGAATCTTAGTTCAAAACTGCAACACTTGTTAGGGATTGGCGGGATTACCATTTTTGTGGCCGCATGTTTCATCCTCCTTTATTGGCGAGTAACTGATTCATTTTTTGCCTCTGTTAAAACAGGGATATCTGTTCAACTTGTTGCTATTGCGACCTTTTGCTTCGCTATGTGAAACACTTTTGTTTTAAGAGTGTTTTCTGCAGTTCAACTTGAATGTCACACCGGCAACTTTGCTTAATTTTGGTGGAACTGCACAAAAGGAGATCGGAATTTCATATATGTGTTGGTATTTCTTTCAAGTCCTCCTCGTGAGTTGTTTCAAATCTTGGTCAAGAAAGGTCAGTACCGACTTTCATCCACATGATGCTGCAGTGTGCTTTGAGATATTGTGCTACTTGTATTGGTACCATTTTGCATAAATGTTGAATTGAAGCTGTTGAACTGCTGTCTTTTACCATTAAGTGGGCAAAAATTGTTCCAACCCCGACATGATGCATGTTTCTTTGTTACAACAAAACTCTGCATGACCCCATTTATAAGTAGATGGAAGCACATGCTGTTGTTGCACCCACTCTCCCCTGGAACTGTTTATGATTTTTGTTAATCTAATGCCGCTGGTAAAATTAAGCAATGTCACTCTCAGAATTAAGTACTGAATCTTAGTTCAAAACTGCAACACTTGTTAGGGATTGGCGGGATTACCATTTTTGTGGCTGCATGTTTCATCCTCCTTTATTGGCCAGTAAGTGATTCCATTTTTGCCTCTGTTAAAATAGGGATATCTATTCAACTTGTTGCTATTGCGACATTTTGCTTCGCTTAATTTTGGTGGAACTGCACAAAAGGAGACCGGATTTCCATATATGTGTTGAGATCTCTCTCAGGTCTTCCTCACGAGTTGTTTCAAATCTTGGTCTTGAAAGGTTAGTACCGACATTCAGTACCGACTTTCCTTAGAATTAACTACCGAATCTTATTTCAAAACTGCAACACCCGTTAGGGATCGGCGGGAGTACCATTTCTGTTAGGGATCGGCGGGAGTACATGTTTAAGAAATGTATTGTTTAGATAATGTCTCTGTTATTATATATCAGTTACAATGTTTTACAAATGGTACTATCCTGCTTTGTAGTTCTTTCTACATGTTTAACCAAGGTATTGTTAACATAATGTCTCTGTCAAAATGAATCATTCGCATTGTTTTAGGAATGTTACTTTTCTGCTTTGTCGTTCTTTATACATGTTGAAACAAGGCATTGTTAAGATAATGTCTCAGTTAATATGAATGAATCACACTGATTGAGAATTGTTACTCTCCTGCTTTGTTTCCCATTAAGATAAGGTAGATCAGTAGATGTTTTTTCTTCTAGGAGTACAAGTCATCAACCGTTATTTCTCAGTATTTGTTTCCCTTATACCTATTGTTGCTTACATGGATATCAAAATTAAAGCTCGGTTTTATTCCGACTTTGATTTTAGTTGAACTGCACAAAAGGAGCCAATGTGTCTAAGGCAAACTGCTGCATTAGTGGGTCCAGTTGGTCTTACCACTTTGCAGAAAGAAGCATTCACTGTTTGCGCTACATTACAGAAGGAATGATCGAGAAGTTTTACAGAGTATTAGTAGACGCTAGTGACATGACTAGTCTACAGAGAGCATAGGAACTCTACAACACGTGGAGTGCACTGGGCAAAAAAGTGCCCAAAAAAGTAAAACAAGCCAGGACAGGACTCCAAGTCTGTCAATGTCATTCTAAGAAACAATGATGGGGCATCTGGGTATGGTAATCTGTTTACCGTACTTTCAGTTTGTTAGTCCACCGATTGGTGGGTTGACACTAGGGCCAATATTCATGTGTGTACTGATGTGTCTTTGTTTTCTTGCAGCATATAAATACGAAATCCACAGGGATGCTCAGCTTGATTTTAGTGGAACTCCACAAAATGTTCAGATGCCATAGCCGTACGTACGCAAGTTCCTCTTTATTATATACAACTATATTTTTTTGCTTCCTCCTGGTTTCCTGACATTAAGGTCCCACACCATCGTCAACATATATAGTCAATAAACGAGAGAATTGCACAAGGAGCGGCTGACAGTTGGGACCCAACAGCTCGAGCAGTATTTGTTTTTTTAGGTGTAAGCAGAGTTTTTCTTGAGCAATGTTTTTGTTGTTGTTCAGAGGAGCAGGGTATCAACTGGGCGGGCTGTGGCCCGTCTAGCCCAGGCTATTATTTTATGTCGACCAAATATCCAGTCCAGATATAATTTTTTCAAGGTGAAAATGGCTAGCCCAGCTATACATTTTTTGCGGAATACCCAACCCAGGATAACTTGTTATTCTCCGCCCCGCTGGGCTGTAAATTTTTCCTATTAGGCCTAACAAGAAAATGGGCTTTAAGAAATAATAAATGGGATGTAATTATAAAAACTGTACTGTAAATATAAAAAACGCACCAAGCAGGTAATTAGTTTCATAAATATTATTTTTTGAATTTGGAAATTTTCATTTCATTACTTATTGCGCGCGCAGTATTTTTTTAGATTCTTACCTAATACAAATTCATTTTGAAATTATATTTAATCTGACTCGAAATTTCAGGATATTTTTTTCCGAATCCCATCAAAATGTGGGATTTTTGGTTGAATTCTGTTTTGAGAGGTTGGTTTAAATTATTAATCGTTTTCCTGGCTAGAAAATGGGCTGTAATTTTAACAAACTGTAAATGGGTTATAATAAATTCCATTAGAATTCAAAAATGAGCTGTACACTATTACAAATCGCAAATGGGTTATATGTTCTCTGCCACAGATGTGATACTCACTTGTGGGCCTACTATTTTTTGAGAATTATAGTTAGTGATGCATACGGAAGGCTTGTGGGCCTACTAAGGCGTACGAAAGGTTTTGTAAATTTATAGTCAAGACACGATTCTAGCAGCAGTGGCCGTTGGATGTCCATCCAACGGTTGTAGTGCTTCTTCAATCTCGAATATTCTTGCTTCAGCCGCCCAAACCACAGCCGGCGGTACCGCTTGCTACCGCTTCCCGTGGCCGGCTGTGCTGCCGCGCAGGCTTCACCGGCCCACTCTAGTCCCAAACGCCGTCCATGCCATACCTCTACTCACCAACACCTCCTGTTTTTCACCGGCGACGGTAGCCTCACACCGCAGCCGAACCAGCAAACCCTCATACTCCCCTCCGCATGGGCATCCACTATTGTGTCTTCGCCGGCTCCGGGTCGTTCCCTTCGTAATATTCGCCATCGTTCACTGCGTTGGTTCTCTCGGCGCGGCGTGGTCAACTTTGTCGACAAATGACAGCCATCGGGGACAGAGATCCAGCGCCTTGCCCACGCCAAGGCACGGCATAACTCTCGGCCAGCCAGCTGTTGGATCAGGGGGCGGCTCAGATGAGGCATGTACGTGGATTGCCTGACAGTAGGGACGCACATGGCCCATTGCCGCACGCAGCAAGTGCCCCCGTATTATGCGAAAACAAATAATTTCTCCCCCTGATAGGTTTAACCCACCAGCTACATCTTCGCACGCAAGGAAGAGCTTCCTTTACTACGCGGAAATAAAAAGTTTCCTCTCCGTGATAGCTGGGGCCCACCAGCTTTATTATAATCCTTTTCGTGAAAATATAGATTGTACCAAAGATCCTAAATTGTTTTCTTTTTATTCTAACTCAAAAAAGAAGAAATAAAAAACAGAAAACATCTTCGCACGCAAGGAAGTGCCACCTTATTATGCGAAAAAAAATTGATTCCCCCTGCTAGCTGGGACCCACCAGATTTGTAGGCTGACTTGTGGGCCTACTGAGTTAACGCGTACTCAGGGCTTTGTCAACTTAGTCAATAAACTATTCTAGCTGCAATGACCGTTCGATGTTAATCCAACGGCCAAGCTGTATCTTCAACCTCTGGTTTTGTTGCTCCAGCCGCCCAAACCTGCACCCGCCGTCACCGCTGCTCCGACCTCCGTTGCTTGCATTTGTCTTTGCCGCCGAGCCTCACCGCCCGACCATACTACTACTAGCCAGGCCTTCCTTCTACTCACCCACACGCCCTGTTATTCTCCGGAGACGGCAGCCTCAAACTGCAGCCGAAGGAGTCAATCCTCGTACTCCCCTCTGCGTGGGCACCCACTGCTGCGTATTCCCCGGCTCCGGGTCGTTCCCTTCCTAGGTTGCGACGTCGTCCACCACATTGGTGCTCTCGGGCGGTACGGCATCGTCAACGCGGTCAACTAACGACAGCCATCAGAAGAGGACTGTAAGTGGAGAGGCTGACTGTAACGCCCGGATAATCATGCTACAGTAATCTCACGTTGATGGTGCCACGTCACCTCTGTCACTGTAGTTAATCACGGGTTAATTCAAAACTGTTTCGAAATTCAAATTCAAATTTATGATGACAATAAAAGTTTTCAAAAATTTAAAACTAAAAAGTTCGGTGGTTGTCAAATATTACAAAGTTAATTATGGTGCAACAAACCCATTTTTATAAAAATGCCTAAATATGTTTAAATGAATTAAAACAGAAAAGAAAATAAATAAAAGAAAGAAAATACAAAAACAAAAGGGGGGGAGAAGCCCCTCGCTAGATCATGTCCAACGGCCATCGGCCAACCAGCCGGCCAGTCGGCCCCCACTCCTCTCCTTATCCCCCACCCCAAACCCTAGGCACCGACACCCCCACTCCCCACGATCCCCTTCTCCTCCCCCACTGATCTGGATCGGGATCGGCCCGATCCTCGACCCGACCTCGACGCCTGGCCGCCGAGCCTCGCCGCCACCGAACGCCTCCTCCTCGCCGGTCTTCCCGACCGCCCCGAGCCCACCGCCTGCTGTTCCCCCCCCCGTGAGCTCCCCTTCGCCTCCTCTCCCCTAGGGTCGCCTCGGCCGTCGCCTTCGGCAGCGCCGGCGCCACCGTCGCCAGCGCCCGGACCGTTCCGCCATGCCACCCCGCTTCAGCCTCGGTCGTGCTCACGGCACCACCGACCGCGCCCTCGACCCGGCCCTCCCTCTCTCTCCGTCTCGCCTTTTCATACGACCAGCGTGCTCACTTGCGCCGGCCTCGTCTTTGCCCGGACGGCGTCGCCCTCATACTGTCGTCGCTGCTTGGCTATTCTCATGCGCCCGCGCTCACCGCGGCTCCTGTCTGCGCCGTCTCCTGCGTCGTCGCCGACCCCTCCACCGAAGTCGCCTCCACCCCGGCCCTTCTCCTCGGCGACGCCGACCCTGAACCTCCCTCCTCTTTGTCGCTGATCACGGCTCATACCAACTATCCCTCGCCGCTGGTGAGCTACGCCAAGACTCACCGTCGTCGCGCCAGCGCCTGCTCCCCTCGGCGATTCCCCTCGGTGGCCTGCCATGCCTTGGTCCTCCTCCGCCGATTTGAAGCGAACGCCTGATCGGCACCGCAACGCCTCAACCATAAGCCCTCCACAGACCACGTGGCCACATTTCAAAACGTTTTAGAAAAAGAAAAAAGGAATTAAAAAAATAAAATAAAAACAAAATAAATATAATTAATAAAAATAAAAATGATTTAATAAAATTAATTATTAATTAATTAATTAATTAAGTTAATTAATCCGGTTTAATTAATTTAATTAGCTAGTTAAGTTTAATTAAACTGTAATTAGATTAACCTAAACCCTAATTAACCTAATTAGAGGATGACAGGTGGGTCCCCCTGGACCCACATGTCAGGTTGACCAGGTCAACGTTGACTGCTGACGTCAGCATGACACCATGCTGATGTCATAAACCCATTTTCCGAATTAATTAAATAATTAATTAAATTTCAGAAATTAATAAAATCTTTAGAAAATCCTATCTTTTAATCCGTAACTCGGATTAAAATATTTTCAACATGAAAGTTGCTCAGAACGACGAGACGAATCCGGATACGCAGTCCATTCGTCCGCCACACACCCCTAACCTATTGAACCCGCAACTTTCCCCCTCCGGCTCCTCTGCCCGAAAACACGAAACCCCGGGGATATTTTCCCGGATGTTTCCCCCCTTAACCGGTACCACCTCATACCACGTTAGGGCACGCCTAGCATCGTTACTTGCCATGCCATGCATCGATATGCATCTGTTTACATGGTATTCATTGTTTCTTCCCTCTTCTCTCCAGAGACTACGAGACCGACGCCTGCTTTGCCCAATTCGACTACGGAGTTGACGACCCTCTCTCTTGCCCGAGCAACCAGGCAAGCCCCCTTGATCACCAGATATCGCCTATTCTACTCTATACCGCTTGCATTAGAGTAGTGTAGCATGTTACTTGCTTTTAGTTATACCTATCCCGATGCATAGCTTTGTCCTTGTTATTATCAAGTTACCTTTACCGCAATCCTATATGCTTAGTATAGGATGCTAGTACTTTCATCTGTGGCCCTACATTCTTGTCCGTCTGCCGTGCTATACTATCGGGCCGTGATCACTCGGGAGGTGATCATGGGTATATACTATATACTTATACATGATACATGTGGAGACTAAAGTCGGGTTACCGGTGGAGCACCCATGAGTGGATCTTTGTATGAGCGGGCGGCAGGCGGAGTTGAGACCGCCTAGGAGAGAGGTGGGCTGGCCTGTTCGGGCGTCTGCGGATACTTAACCCGCTTAACGAGATCTTGGTATTTGATCTGAGTTGGCTACGAGCCTATACGCACTAACCAACTACGTGGGAAAGATATGGGCACTCGGCGTCGTTGTATCACCGGCACTTCGTGACGCCAACGATCGAGTGGCGCCCGGATTGGAACGTAAGCCTGCTCTTGTATTAAGGGGCTAGTTCGCTTCGGCCACAGACGCGAACGTGCAGGTGTGCTTTCAGGCGATGGGCCCAGACCCTGCGCTTAGGTTTAGACCGCGTCTTGGCCTCTCTGTTGAGCCTAGGTGGGCTGCGACGTGTTGATCTTCCGCGGTCGGGCATGACCAAGGAAAGTGTGTCCGCCAAATGGGATCAAGCGTGTTGGGTAAGTTGGTGCACCCTGCAGGAAGTTAATCTATTCAATAGCCGTGATCTTCGATAACAGGACGACTTGGAGTTGTACCTTGACCTTATGACAACTAGAACCGGATACTTAATAAAACACACCCTTCCAAGTGCCGATACAACCGGTGGTCGCTCTCTCGTGGATACGAGGAGGGATCGCGGGTAGGATTATTGCTATGTGATGTTACTTGGAGGACTTCAACCTGCCTCTACTACCTGCTGCAAGACGGAGGTGACCGAGCGTAGTCTTCGATAAGACTAGCTATCCCCTCTTATTCCGGCATTCTGCAGCTCACCCACCGATATGGCCCTTTACACATATATCCATGCATATGTAGTGTAGCTCCTTGCTTATAGTACTTTGGATGAGTACTCACGGTTGCCTTGTTCCCCTTTTCCCCTACCTCTACTCGATTGTCGCAACTGCACGATGGAGCCCAGAGCGAGACGCCACCGTCGATGATTTACTACTACCCCGGAGGTGCCTACTACTACGTGCAGCCCGCTAACGACGACTGTGAGTAGCTAGGAGGATCCCGAGCAGGAGGCCTGCGCCTCTTCGATCTGTATCCTAGCTTTGTGCTAGCCATCTTATGGCAATTTGTTTAACTTATGGCTGTACTCAGATATTGTTGCTTCCACGACTCGCCTATGATCGAGCACTTGTATTCGAGCCCTCGAGGCCCCTGGCTTGTATTATGATGCTTGTATGACTTATTTTATTTGTAGAGTTGTGTTGTGATATCTTCCGTGAGTCCTCGGTCTTGATCGTACACATTTGCGTGCATGATTAGTGTACGATTGAATCGGGGCGCCAAAAGTTGGTATCGAGCCGATTGCTCAGAGAATCCCCTTCCACACTCCTTGGCAAAGTCGAGTCTAGACATTGCAAAACTTTTACTAACTTGGCTGTGAGCCTTACGGCCCACGCCGCCATTGGGTGGTACTAGGATCTTTTACTCCTCGACCTTTACTCTAGGACTCGAACTCTCTTCTACTCGGGTTAAACGAATTTACTAACTAACACTAGGATCCCGTGACCACATTCACCCCAAAGTTGGATAAAGCCATAGTTATTCCTTGGAATTGTATTTTGATCAATTTCCACACTGTCATTGACTCCTTTGAAACATCTTTGTTTTCAGATGGAACCCACGAGGCAGGTCGTGCGCCACACGACGGCCATTGGTGCTCGGGATCACTGCGGTGCTAGCAGAGATGATGACCTATCGGGTTATCGCTGCACCCTTAGTAAACCGCCTTTGAGGAGTACCAGGACTTTAACCAGAGCGATCGAGCCATCGTCCACCTCTACTCTCGGAGTATGACTCCACTCTCGCGGCCGCACACCGCACATGGTGTTGGGGTGACTATCGATATGGCAGTCCACGATGCTGCTTATGCTGCTCGACACGCCTTCGTGGAGAGTATCGGAGTTGGACACCTCCCCTTCGTGCACATTGCTATCGCCTCGATGTTGGTGAGGAGGGATACTACACCGCTGCCTACTCCATCGTCACCGAGAGCCCTTCTACCATCGAACTTTGTTCTCGCATGCTTGATGGGCTGGATCGAGCTAACCGAGCTCTTCGCCACGAAGTTGTACATCACCCGTCAAGACCTTTACTGTGCTCTGACGCTGTTGCACCCTTTGTCCGATCCAGAGCTGCCGCGCTCGCGATCTACCCAGCCAGACCGTGATGCCCCGTGGTGTTGGTTGGCCGAGGTGGGAGGCTACTCTCCGCGACTTGGTCCTCTTCGCCACTTGGTCGCCGGGTTCTCGCACTGAGTATCCGCGGCAACCAGGTCACTGACGTGGAGGACTATCCGCTGCCACACTACCAGCTTTCAGGGCTCTGCCTACCTCCGCAATACCGCGTGGGACTGATGTAGGCCTGCTTGTTAGTGTTAGATGCATTCGCCATGAGCTGCGTGTCGCCTATGATGTCTTAGTCTATGTAATCAACTCTTTGTACCGAACTCTATGCATGATCCCTTTGTAAGATATGTCGACTACTATGTAGTTTCTATCGTCGCTTTCATTATGCATGTTTCATCATGAATGATTCTTGTCCTTTGCATAATTTCTCAAATGCTGAACTACCCTCGTTATATATTAGCGGGATGGTTAGACCCGGCTGGTCGTGGTCGTGGTGGCAACTTCCCACCACCGCCGAGTACATGGCTGGTATGATCCAACAGCTTGAGATGAATCGCCACCATGGAGAACATGATGGCTCGGTTTCCTCGCCCCAATATGAACCAAAGCAGCCAAACACAACAACTCGCAGGATTTCATACGCTCAACCCAAGTGTGTACCGCAGCTCAACCCAGCCATTTGGATGTCGATGATCGCTCCGTGACATCACCTATGAGATGGAGTCTGCTGATGTAGCCCCGCCAGCTATGTCACTTTTGCTTCCTTCTTCCTCAAGGGACCCGCAGCTCAATGGTGGACAGCCACAGCGTACTTCTACCGCTTGGAACAATCATCACCGGCCGACTTCCAAGCTGCTTTCCGTGCCGCTTCATCCTCAAGGAGTCATGGACGGAAGAAGCGTGAGTTCCGCAACCTCACCCAAGGCAACAAGATCTGTTGAAGCTTATCAACAGAGTTCCCGGACTTGTCTCGCTATGTCAAGAGGATATTGCAACCGATGCACGCAGACAAGAGAAGTTCCGTGACGGCCTTCAAGCTGACATCAAGCTCGCACTTCTAGTGCACGACTTTGCTGATTTCGCCACCTTGGTGAACAAGGCTATCAATGTCGAAACTGGTCTGCAGGAATACCAGAGCTCTAACAGCGCAACTGTGACACGGTCTCATCTTCGGCCCGTCCTCGCAGGTTGTAAGATATGGATTCCCAACAAGATGTACCAGCCAAATGCACCTGCCCCAAGGCAGAGCTATGCTGCACCTCGTCTGCCTACTCCAACTAGGCAGCCAAAGCTTCCAGCTCCACCACCCCAAGCTCCTGTGCCCACTCCCAATAATGGTCTGTGCTGCAGGTGTGGTCAACCAGGTCACCGTGCTAGGGATTGCAATCGAATCGTAATCAATCGGCACTTCCCATGAATCGCCGTGGAAGCAACCAGTCCCGCAACAACAATGCCAAGCCTTATGGTCGAAGTTCATGCCAACCACGTTGATCCGAACGAAGCTCAAGACCAGCCTGCCATCGTGATGGGTACACTCCTCGTAAATTCAAGACACAGATCTGTTTTATTTGATTCAGAGCATCGCATTCATTCATGTCGAAATATTTTGCATACAAGCACGACGTTAAGTGTGAGGAGATGAACTCTTCGGTATTGGTAAAAACCCCCTTGGGACAACGTCAAACCTCCATGGTTGGCGTCGACGTCCCCGTGGAAATCGAAGGGCTGGAATTCTATGCCTCACCCATTATCCTCAAGACGCCTAACATCGACCTCATTTTGGGGATGGATTGGTTGAAAGCGATATTGCTTCAATCGCTTTGCGCCACTAAGACCGTCCCATCTGCTACACCCTTCGATGAAATAATAAGCTACAATGCTCGTTCGTTCAGATGCCGAGGCAAGGCTCTATGCATTGAATGCATTGAACGCCGCACCCTCGAGGGCATTGAAAACATTCCCTGCTGCTCGCGATTTCCGTGACGCCTTTCTGAAGAACTTCCAGGATTCCCCTGCTAGAGTTGTCGAATTCGTCATCGACTTGAAACCGTGCACCACTCCTATAGCCAAGCGACCCTACAAGATGCCGCCGCATGAACTCCTTGAGCTCAAGGAGGAAATCGACAAGTCTCTTCGCAGTGGTTTCATTCACCCAAGTTGCTCTCCTTGGGGAGCACCTTCTCTCTTTGTCAAGAAGAAGGATGGGACAAACCGATTGGTCCAAGACTACCGTCCTATAAATCAAGCTACCATTCAGAATAAGTATCCCCTTCCTCGGATCAATGATCTGTATGATCAACTGGCTGGTTCGTCAGTGTTCTCTAAACTCGACTTGAGGTTGGGTTACCACCAGATCCGTGTTCGTGAGGAGGATACCCCAAAGACCGCATTCGTGACTCGTTATGGTTCATACGAGTACACCGTCATGTCTTTCGGCTTAACCAATGCTCCAGCCACCTTCTCTCGCCTGATGAACTATATATTCATGGATTACCTCGACAAGTTCGTCGTGGTTTATTTGGATGATATCCTGATATTTTCCAAGAATGAAGAAGAACATGTTGAACATCTTCGTCTTGTGCTGGAAAAGCTACGGGAGCATCAGCTTTATGCCAAGTACTCCAAATGTGAATTCTGGCTTCCCGAAGTAACCTATCTTGGGCATGTCTTCTCTAAGGATGGTATTGCCGTCAACCCTGAACGAGTTTAGGATATTCTCGATTGGACTCCTCCAAGAATGTCAAGCAAGTCGGTTTTCTCGGTCTCGCCACTATTGCCGTCGATTCGCCGAGAACTTCTCCAAGATTGCCAGACCTCGACTAACTCGCTGCATAAGGGCGCCAAGTTCCAATGGATGATAAATGTCGGGAAAGTTTCCAGCACTCAAAGACAAGTTGACTTCGCCCCAAAGCTAGCCCTCCCGATACTAAGGACTTCGTCATTTATCGCGACGCTTCCGTCAAGGATTAGGCTGTGTCCTAATGCAAGAGCGCAAAGTGGTTGCTTATGCCTCTCGGCAATTGCGCCTCACGAAGAGAACTACCCAGTTCACGACCTCGAACTTGTCTGCTGTCATTCATGCGCTAAAACAGTGGCGACATTACCTACTCGGTAATCGCTATGAGATCTTCACCGACCACCAAAGTCTGAAGTATCTGCTTACTCAGCCAAACCTGAACCTCCGCCACAGAGATGGATGGAGACTGCTTGCAGACTTTGATTTGGGTATTTCCTATACGCCTGCAAGGCTAATGTAATGGCTGATGCCTTGAGCCGCAAGTCTTATCGCAACCACCTCCGTGTTCACAAAGTTTAGCCTCACTTGTTGAAGAATTCAAAAGCTGAACCTCCATATTGTTCCTCCGTGCACTTTTCGCCCTCCTCCTCCGAGCTTCGCAAGATGAACCTCCATGTTGTTTCCAGGGTTCTCTCAATACCCTAGTTGCGAAACCAGATCTTGTGGACACCATCAAATGGATACAGAAATGTGACGATGAAGTCGAGAGGATTAAACTTTATCTCGCAGAAGGAAAGCCCTCATTCTTCATCAGTGATGACGAGGCACCCTATTCTTCAAAGGTCGCCTAGTGGTACCGAGTAAGAGGGCAAACCTGAATCGACTCAAAGGTTATGAAAGAAGCTCATGATACGCCTTTGTCTATTCATCCCGGTAGCACCAAGATGTACCAAGACATTCGCCGAGATTCGTGGTCTAATATGAAGCGAGACATTGCTCGTTATGTTGTTGAATGTGACGCTTGTCGTCAGATCAAAGCGTAACATCAAAGGCCCGCCGGAACTCTGCAACCTATCTCTATACCTGAATGGAAATGGGACCATGTTGAAATGGACTTCGCCACTTGGATTTCCCAAGTCGCAGAAAGTTAATGATGCTATTCTTGTCGCCATTGACCGCTTTCTAAAGTTGCACATTTTCCGGCGGTCAAAGAAACGATCATCGCTAGTCAGCTTGCAACGCTCTACATGTCCAGAATTGTTTCACTTCACGGTATTCCACCGTTATCGATTCGGACCGTGGCAGCTTATTCACTTCAAGATTCCGGGCAAGTTTTCAAGAAGCTATGGGGACTCACTTATCTTTCAAGATCGCGTTTCATCCGCAATCACAAGGGCAAGTTGAACGTGTCAACCAAGTTCTCAAGACATGCTTCGAGCTTGTGTTATTTCCTTCGCAAGAAATGGGAGGAATCTCTCCCGATGCTGAGTTCTCTTATAATAATAGCTATCAAGCTTAGTCGAAGATGGCCCCCTTCAAGTGTTATATGGACGGAAGTGCGAACCCTCTCGAACTGGTCGAAATCGGGAACGCTCACTCTTCGTCCGGATATTATCCAACATGCCAAGAACAAGTCCGCATTATTCGCGAGAATCTCAAGACCGCTCACCACGCTAAAAGAGTAATTATGACCGCTATCATAAAGACATGGTCTATCAACTCGGCGAAAAGGCCTATCTTCGCTACACCAATGAAGGGTGCTCACCGCCGGATCAAGGGCAAGCTAGCTCCTCGCTATATTGGCCCATTCACTATTCGGAAAGGTGGGAAAGTGGCATATCAATCGAGCTTCCGTTGAACCTTTCTCAGTTCACGATGTGTTCCACGTGTCACAACTCCGACGCTGCTTCAAGGACCCAATCCGAGCAAAGGACCATGAAGTGCTCGAATTGCAACAGACCTCTCCTATAAAGAGCATCCGTCCGCATTCTCGACCAAGCTGAACGCCGCACACGCCGAAGGCGATCAAGTTCCTCAAAGTCCAAAGGGTCAAATCACTCAAGACGGCCACACGGGAACGCGAGGATCGCCTTCGTGATGAATACCCCGCACTCTTTCCTTCTACCTCCTAAATCTGGGACGAGATTTCTTGTAATGGAGGAGATTTGTAACGCCCGGATAATCATGCTACAGTAATCTCACGTTGATGGTGCCACGTCACCTCTGTCACTGTAGTTAATCACGGGTTAATTCAAAACTGTTTCGAAATTCAAATTCAAATTTATGATGACAATAAAAGTTTTCAAAAATTTAAAACTAAAAAGTTCGGTGGTTGTCAAATATTACAAAGTTAATTATGGTGCAACAACCCCATTTTTATAAAATGCCTAAATATGTTTAAATGAATTAAAACAGAAAAGAAAATAAATAAAAGAAAGAAAATACAAAAACAAAAAAAAACAAAACAAAAGGGGGGAGAAGCCCCCCTCGCCGGATCATGGCCCACCGGCCATCGACCAACCAGCCGCCCAGTCGGCCCCCACTCCCTCCTTATCCCCCACCCCGCAAACCCTAGGCACCGACACCCCCACTCCCCCCACGATCCCCTTCTCCTCCCCACCGATCTGGATCGGGATCGGCCCCGATCCCGTCGACCCGACGCCGCCTTCGCCGCCCGCCAGCCTCGCCGCCGACGCCGCCTCCTCGCCTCCCTCCTCGCCGGTCTTCCCGACCGCCCCGAGCCCACCGCCTGCCCCTACCCCCCCCCCGTGAGCTCCCCTTCGCCTCCTCCCCTAGGTCACCTCGGCTGCCGCCGCTGACGCCTCGGCGCCACTGTCCGCTCATACCGGACTGTTCGCCGCCCAACCACCCCTCTCAGGCCACTGGTCGTGCTCGGCACCACCGATCAAGCCCCGACCCAGCCCTCCTCTCTCCGTCTCACCTTTTGCTTCGACCGACGGCGTGCCTCCACCTTGGCCTGTTTTGCCCGGACGGCGTCGCCCCTCGCCACGGCCGTCCGCCTGCTTATTCGCCGGCGGCCACACGCTCATGCGCTCCTGCGGCGCTGTCCTCGACGTCGTCGCTGCCCTCCACCGAGTCGCCTCCTCCCGCCCCCTTCTCCTCGGCGACGCCGACCTCGAACCTCCCTCCTCTCTGTCGCTGACACGGCCACAGCCTAACTATCCCTCGCTCGAAGGCGGCTACGCCAGACCCGCCGTCGCGCCTCGGCGCCTCGCACTCCCCTCGTGATTCCCCTCGGCCGCCTCTGCCATGCCTTGGCCTCCTCGCCCGCCGATTTGGGCGACAGCCCGATCAGGGCGCAGAACGCCCGAACCAAGAAGCCCCCCCTCAGACCCATCACCACAGGCCCCGCCCCAAAACGCTTTTAGAAAAAAGAAAAAAGAAATTAAAAAATAAAATAAAAACAAAATAAATATAATTAATAAAAATAAAATGATTTAATAAAATTAATTATTAATTAATTAATTAATTAAGTTAATTAATCCGTTTAATTAATTTAATTAGCTAGTTAAGTTTAATTAAACCGTAATTAGATTAACCTAAACCCTAATTAACCTAATTAGAGGATGACAGTGGGTCCCCCGACCCACATGTCGAGTTGACCAGTCAACGCTGATCACGACGTCAAGATGACACCATGCCGATGTCATAAACCCATTTTCCAATTAATTAAATAATTAATTAAATTTCTAAATTAATAAAATCTTTAGAAAATCCTATCTTTTAATCCGTAACTCGGATTAAAATATTTTCAACATGAAAGTTGCTCAGAACGATGAGACGAATCCGGATACGCAGTCCGTTCGTCCGCCACACACCCCTAACCTATTGAACCCGCAACTTTCCCTCCGCCTCCTCGCTTCAAAACACGAAACCCCGGGATATTTTCCTGATGTTTCCCCTTAACTGTACCACCTCATACCACGTTAGGGCACGCCTAGCATCGTTATTTGCCATGCCATGCATCGATATGCATCTGCTTACATGGTATTCATTGTTTCTTCCCTCTTCTCTCCGGAGACTACGAGACCGACGCCGCCGCCCGCCTCGACTACGGAGTTGACGACCTCTCTCTTGCCCGAGCAACCAGCAAGCCCCCCTTGATCACCAGATATCGCTTATTCTACTCAGATCGCTTGCATTACAGTAGTGTAGCATGTTACCGCTTTCGCTATACCTATCCCGATGCATAGCCCGTCCTTGTTATTATCAAGTTGTTACCTTTACCGCAATCCTATATGCTTAGTATAGGATGCTAGTATTTTCATCTGTGGCCCTACATTCTTGTCCGTCTCGCCGTGCTATACTATCGGGCCGTGATCACTCGGGAGGTGATCATGGGTATATACTATATACTTATACATGATACATGTGGAGACTAAAGTCGGGTCTACCGGTGGAGCACCATGAGTGGATCTTTGTGGCGAACGACAGGCGTGTTGAGACCGCCTAGGAGAGAGGTGGGCCTGCCTGCTCGCGCGTCGCGGATACTTAACACGCTTAACGAGATCTTGGTATTTGATCCGAGTTGGCTACGAGCCTATACGCACTAACCAACTACGTGGGAAAGATATGGGCACTCGGCGTCGTGGTATCACCGGCACTTCGTGACGCCAACCGATCGAGTGGCGCTACGGATTGGAACGTAAGCTGCTCTTGTATTAAGGGGCTAGTTCTCGCTTCCGGCCACAGACGAACGTGCAGTGTGTGCTCGTATGCGATGGGCCTGCACTGCTGGCTTAGGTTTAGACCGGTGTCTTGGCCTCTCTGTTGAGCCTAGGTGGGCTGCGACGTGTTGATCTTCCGCGGCGGGCATGACCCAGAAAGTGTGTCCGCCAAATGGGATCAAGCGTGTTGGGTAAGTTGGTGCACCCTGCAGGAAGTTAATCTATTCGAATAGCCGTGATCTTCTGTAATGACGACTTGGAGTTGTACCTTGACCTTATGACAACTAGAACCGGATACTTAATAAAACACACCCTTCCAAGTGCTGATACAACCGTGGTCGCTTCTCTCGTGGATACGAGGAGGATCTCCTGGTAGGATTATTGCTATGTGATGTTACTTGGAGGACTTCAACCTGCCTCTCTACTACTGCTGTAAGACGGAGGTGACTGTAGCGTAGTCTTCGATAAGACTAGCTATCCCCTCTTATTCGGCATTCTCGCAGCTCACCCACCGATATGGCCCTTTACACATATATCCATGCATATGTAGTGTAGCTCCTTGCTTATAGTACTTTGATGAGTGCTCATGGTTGCCTGTTCCCCCTTTTCCCCCTACCTCTACTCGATTGTCGCAACTGACGATGGAGCCCAGAGCGACGCCACCGCCGATGACGACTACTACCCCGGAGGTGCCTACTACTACGCAGCAGCCCACCGACGACGACACTGTGAGTAGCTAGGAGGATCCTGTGCAGAGGCCCGCGCCTCTTCGATCCAGATCCCGCTTTGTGCTAGCCATCTTATGGCAATTTGTTTAACTTATGTCCGTACTCGATATTGTTGCTTCCATCGACTCGCCTAAGATCGAGCACTTGTATTCGAGCCCTCGAGGCCCCGGCTTGTATTATGATGCTTGTATGACTTATTTTATTTGTAGAGTTGTGTTGTGATATCTTCCCGTGAGTCCTCGATCTTGATCGCATACATTTGCGCGCATGATTAGTGTGCGATTGAATCGGGGGCGTCACACTGACAGCTGGGTCCATGGCCAAAGCTGTGTGTGAACCTGCTTTGGTTGTATGTCTTTTGGCAGTTTGCTTTATTTATAAAGCGGGGCGAAAGCCTTTTTCGGTATTACACGCAAAATAATGATTCCTCCACCTGACACCTCTGACCTACCGGCAGGACCTATGTATTTGGCGAAAAAAATGTTTCCCCCCTAACAGCTGGGACCCACCGGCTTTATCTTCGCACGAAAGAAGCTGCCTTCTTACCCCATGACAGTTGGGACCCACCAGGTTGAATCGAAGGTAGCGTTATATGTCAGGCCGTGAACGTGTATGTACATAGCGGTCGATCGGTGTCTCTGCAGCCACGTACTATGGACGAGTAAGGAGCGGCACGTGTTGAAGTAGAGGCGCCGACGTAGCATGTCACACAGTCCCGTCTATATCGTGTACACGTACGTACGACCATGCTACAACATAGTAAATATGGTTACGTATATACATATGGGCGGGGTCTCTAACGCGTACAACGACTAATCCTGTTCATCAGAAGCCAACCGGCCGGGTCGGAATGGAGAAACTGTGTCGTGTTCATGAGGAGGCAACTGAATGCGTCGTGTTCATGGGGAGGCAACGGAATACGTCGTGTTTATCGGAGCCAACCGGCTTGGACGAAACAGCCGATCAAAACGAGGCCTGGCGTACCGCAGAACGGAGGAAACACCCTTGTGTTCGACCGGCCACGGTCGAAACGGGATCCTGTTCATCGGGAGGGGTCTGGCGTACTGCAAAACGGAGGAAACGGACATCTCTTTGGACCTCCTACGGTCGAAACGGGGTCCTGTTGATCGGGAGGGGTGTGGCGTACCGCAAAATGGAGGAAACAGACTTGTGTTGGAGCGCTACGGTCAAAACGGGGGTCATGTTCATCGGAAGGGGTGTGGCGTACCGCAAAATGGGACTCCACGGGATACTGTTCATCTCCACCGTCGACCTCCTCCAGCCGCCACAGGCTACTGTTCATCCACCGTTGACCTCCTCCAGCCTCCATCCGCGACTGTTCATCCATGGGCTCATGTTCATCCAGCCTCCATCGCTCCTCCATCGGCTACTGTTCAACCAGCCCTCTCGACGGGGTCCTATTCAACCACTCGTCCACGGGCTACTGTTCACCCAGCCCTCCACCGGCTACTGTTCAACCAGCCCTCCACGGGTCCTGCTCATCTAGCCTCCACGGGTCTTGTTCATCCACCCCCACCGCTCGACGGGTCCTGCTTCATCCAAATGCAACGACCTCTACTACCACGGGTCATGTTCATCCAAAACCCCCACCGAACTGCTCATCCAACCCCCCCAACAACGCCATCGCTCATCAAGAGCCAGCATCGACCGGCTTCGCTTAGCGGCAGAGCGGCGAATCACTTGGGTTCGCTAACGAAGGGATCGATCGAGGTTCAGTAACGTAGCTAGTGCAATTGCTCGGGTTCAGTTTTCGAGCCCAACGCCTCGCTCGGGTTCAGTTAGAGTGCAACGCCTCGCACACACGTGAGTACGTGTAATACGAGAGAAACGCAAGCAAACCTCCGCATCGCCGCCCCGACCACCCATCGTAATCGGAACTCTCCGATATTTTCCTCGCCT
The DNA here is from genome assembly GCA_021605205.1 of Aegilops longissima. NCBI lineage: Eukaryota > Viridiplantae > Streptophyta > Magnoliopsida > Poales > Poaceae > Aegilops > Aegilops longissima. The sequence continues at coordinate 505,289,332 of CM038679.1, forward strand.
CGCTTCTACCATGATTTTTTCCGTCATGGACGGCCCAAAGAATGTCATGCAGCTGCGTCTCCGGCCCGCCAGACGAAAAAGCCCATTTTCTCGTCATGTTTTTGCCATAGAAGTAGGAGCCCACCACATCTATGATGATACCGAGTTTTGTCACAATTATCGTCATAGAAGTGTCATAAGCATGACAGAAAAAAAATTCGTTCGGCCCAGAGCGTCATAGATGTGTCTTTTTTGTGGTGTAGGTCGATTAATCGATGCTGACCCGTTAACTTGTGGGCAAACCAAGCCTAATTTTTTCCTATAACCCCTCTCATCCCCCACTCGCTCCTCAATAGCTAGTGTTCGACCAAACAGTAGCATATTTTGGTATATTACATAGCTGAGAGCATGAGGATATTGTATAATACATAAAAACTAGATATATGTTGCCAATTCCTATTTAATCTATCGATTAATGGTCGACAGATTAATCCAGTTAATAAGCCGAGTCACCGATTAATCACTACTCCATGCCGACCGAGCAGTTACCGATTTCCTGAACAGTGTGTTCACCTTTCATCAGAAGTCAAGCAAAAGAACGGTGCTTGACGAGGGGCCTTGGATGTTTGGAAAGTCTTTGCTAGTATTGGAAGATTTCGATCGTGCAAAAGTGTGAAGGAGTAAGTATTTCAGAAGATCCCAATTTGGGTGTGTGTCTTTGATCTGCCTCTACAGATGATGTGTCGTGTGGTGGGTTCAATTATAGGAGACATCATTGGTGAACGTTGGAGGTTGATGTTGGGCCTGATGGAAAGGTGGTGGGGAAATTTCATATATTTAAGATCTGTATGGATATGTCGAAATCGCTCATGAGGAGTTTTGTCCTCGATGATAGTGATGAGATAGAGGGGGAGCGGAGGGATGCTAACGGAAGGGGAAGTTGAAAATGAAGAGGATAATTAATGTTGAGAAACGTAGTAGAAAAACAATGTCCTATGAATCAAACCCATGAACACTATGAAAATGTAGATGGGGTTAGATTGGATCTTTACCAACTCGGAGTAGTAGCGGAAGAATAGTTGGTGAAGATCGTCGGTGCATATTCCTGCAATTAGGATTTACAACCTTCCAACCGCAAGAATTTCCTCCCTTGAACAAAGATGGAAAGCACGATTTCTTCGCCTGCACATACAAAGTCACCGATCTAGCAGCACTTTGCAGTCCAAAACTTAGCATCGTCGGAGAACTAGGAGGCGGTGGAGCAGCCTTGCGGTGTGGCGGAGCTTTTTCGTGGAGAACGAATATATGACTAACGTAATAAAATATTTATACCAATTGCAACATATGGATAATTAACTAGTAAATACTGCCTCGGTATCAAAATATATGATTTTTTTTTTGTTTTTCACAGGATTTAGAAAATGTCTTATATTTTATCACGGAGGGAGTACCTTTTTAAATGTACATTCGTACACGTTGGTGCCTTTTCTGCTGTCGACGAACAGCAAACGTTCCTATTACTTTTGAACACTTTCCTGCAGATAACTTGGAAGAATATAAGCGACTTATTCTCTAGTAGAGGGAGAGCTTCACTTGCACGGTGCACTGAGAAGAATTCGTCTTAAAAGGTGCGCGAAAATGGAACTAAATCAACAAAAAGTACATTAGTGGAAGGAGAACAGATTTGGTTCTTTCCGTTCATTAACTCGAGATGGGCTCCATAACCAAGTCAGCTAAGCAGATAACCTTATTTTTTTCCCTCCCTTTATTTGCTGCAAATCTTTTCTCCAGATGAAGCTTCGTCTGATGTGGCAGCGACAGGAATTAAGCATCACTTCGACATACTTTGGCTTAATATAAACTCACATCACACCACACCACTATATGGTGCCAATTACGTGTGCGATGAGCACGAGTGAGGGACCCGATGGGCAGCCTAATCTGCAGTTAATGGATTGGTTGTAAATTTCTACACCTGTATTTATTTTACAGGTGTAAAATACTGGTCATAGCTGATTTTTCTTTTGGAAACTAAACGACCGGTTTAGGCATGTATTCTAAACCAGCTGTAAACGGTTGAAATCGCTAACCCAGACGGGGCTTTATTCTCTTCGCTTTTCAAGTTCTCTTTAGGGCAATTTTTTTCTTCTTAGTTAATCGATGAGGCAAATCTTTTGCCTCGGTTTAACAAAAAAATTCTCCTCGAACAGAACAACTGCTGCCGGCTACTCCGAGTTGTGCTACAACATATCTGCGCATCGTCACTGCATCACGACTACTTGTAATACACATCCGAAGAATACACAAAAAAATCGGGGTGCAAAATATCTCATGAAAAAATGGCAATATCTGCCGCTGAAGCGACAACGCCATGCACTCGTACAACGACCGGCACAGTGCCGACGCCATCTTTTCAGTAAAGAAGAAAACTCGTACAACGACTCGCGTAGTGACGAGGTCTGATGTGGATAAACACGAAAGAAAACACGCATACGAGACACGTGAATCGGGTAGAAATCACTGTTTTGATCTAAGGACGAAATCAATTCACAAACTGAACTATTCTGAAAAAAAATTCACCGAATTGACCTTTTTGTGTGGCGCCCAACAGCTAGGCGCCACACTACACTATGCAGCGCCTAACACACAGGCGTTACACATCTGGACAGCATGGCACCCCGGAGCCAGGCCTGGCCCCACCCCTGATGGTGCAGCGCCTAGACGAAAGGCGCTACACTATCATGTGCAGCGCCTAGACGAAATGCGCTACACATGCACTTACTAACCGCCTCGGGGGCAACAGAGAGCAAGACTAAAAATTGCTAAGTTAATGTGCAGCGCCTAAGAGCTAGGCGCTACACTATGCAGTGTAGCACCTGACTTCTGACTTCTGGGCGCTGCACGATTGATCCACCACGCGTGGCCTGACCGGCGAGCTTAAACGCATAGGGCGCGGCGTGACCTGACATGCCATGACATGCACGGTCAGAATTTGAGTTACTACCTGCTGTGGTCGATCTGCAGGTTGGCTGGCTCACGGGCAGGGGCTGGCTGGTGGTCACGTATTTGTACACCCATGCTCCTGCGGTTAAAAGCAAGCGAGCACAGACCCTTGGACGGTCACCGCGGATTTTCTCCATCCCTGTTGTGTGTCGGCCACTATGCAATCCGATCAAATGATCTTCTTAGAAAGAAAAAAAAAGGGCCCAGGGTATGATCAGAACGAGCATATGTACATGGATCCATTAAATAAAAGGAATATGTAGCCAAAGATCAACAAGAGTGAGCGCGCGTGGGAGAGAGTAGTATATTTCCGTTTAGTTTCGCCAGATTTTGTCTCTCCATCAGTAATGACCAGGCATTGAGCAGTGGAGTACAACTAGCATCTAGCCAGTGTAGTTAATCAAGAATAGTGACTGCCGGCCCATAATGGTAACAGTAAAACGAAAGCGCAGAGCTGTCGCTACTAGCCACTACAGGGCAGTACGTACGTAAACAGTAAATGCGCAACAGAACTTACCAGTAGCAGTAGTAGGGATAGATTCATCGCATGGCATATCTACCTACTGCGAGCAAGGCAGGGCAAGTGTAGGTAGTAACTTAAATTTTGACCGTGTATGTCATGTCACGCCACGCCCTATGCGTTTACAGCTCAGTCGGTCAGCCCACACGCGGTGGATCAATCTTGCAGCGCCTAGACGTTAGGCGTTACACTGTATTGTGTAGCGCCTAATTTTCGTGCCACGCACACACGACTTAGAATTTTCACTTTCTTTCGCTGTCTCCCGATGCGATTAGTAAGTGTATGTGTAGCGCGCTTCGCTACCAGCGCTGCACATGATAACAGTAGCGCCTTTCGTCTAGGCGCTGCACCATCAGGGATGGGGCCAGGCCTGGCTCCGGGGTGCCACGCTGTCCAGATGTGTAGCGCCTGTGTGTTAGGCGCTGCACAGTGTAGTGTGGAGCCTAACTGTCGGGCGCCACACAAAAAGGTCGGTTGGATGAATTTTTTTTTCCAGAACAGTTCAGTTTGTGAATTGATTTTGTCCTTAGGTCAAAACAGTGATTTCTGCCCGTGAATCGCCTGCCTTGGCATCTTGTTGATTGTATTTAGTGTGCCGAATCTCTTGCAGGCCCAGGGAAGCATAGAATTGGGGATCCCTTTTCTTCTTGCGCCTGGCACGAAAAATTTTTCGCGAAAAGGAGGATATCACCTTCTTGACTCCGAGAGTGCTCGCGCGAGAGCACTTTTTGCTACAGTAAAATTTAAAAAAAATACTCCCTCCGTTTTAAAATAAGTGACTCAACAAATACAAAGTTGAGTCACTTATTTTGGGACGGAAGGAGTACTAAATAAATTGAAAAAAGCTGAAATTTCTTGGCAACAAACATTAACATGTTCTTTTAACATGGTAACATGCGTGCTAATTTTGACAATGAAATGACCTTCATGCAAGTCTCGGAAAAAAAATCAATGCTCCAAAGTACCTAAAAAGCAGTCTTTTTAAAGCATCTATTTTTGTTTTGTTGCCCAGACATCCATAAATTTCATTGCATCATGAAATTTGGCACACATGTGAAGCACACCCAATGTTTGTTTTAAAAGAAATCAGATTTTTTATTTATTTTTAGTATTTCTTGGATTGTACTTCCTCCGTCTGAAAAAGCTTGTTACTCAAATAGATGTATCTAACATTAACTTAGTGCTAGATACATCCATTTAAGGAATAAGGTTGGGACAAGTTTTTTCAGACGGAAGGAGTACTGTAGTAAAGTGTGCATGAGAGCTTGAGCTCACAAACTCCATGCCCCTTCGGACACGCCATATATTATTGATCATTCGTCGATGTCAAGCACAGCCTAGCATCGGAGCCGAATGAATCGGCCATGAATGGAGTCTACCTTCTCGGTGCACAGAAATGTGCCAAGTTTCCGTATATCGCACGCTCGCTCAAAACGAATGGAGATAAGAGAATTGTATCCAAGTACATGAGCTGAGGAGCTGCTTATAGGCTTATAGCAGGCCTATATATGCAGCTGACAGATGAAGTGCGTGATCTTTAGTCCCAACTTTCAATCGTCTAAGGGCATCTTCAACCGCGCCCTCAACAGGCCCTCCACAGGCGATTTTACCGCTACCGCGCTAAAAAGGCCACAACACGCTTTGAAGTTCGCCGCGGCTCGGCGAAATCGGTGCCGGGCGGACCAAAGCGGAACCCGGCGCTCTGCGGGCGCTGGGAGCCGGACAAGTGAAAAGGCGCGGGGCGCCTCGAGGCGACCCGAGGGCCTTTTCCCCGCTGCTGACGCTTCCTCGAGATTCTCCCCGCCGCCGCTTTCCTCCCGCCATTCTCTCCCTTTCTCCCGCTTAAACCCTCCGCCGCCGCCAAGAAGCACGCCATGCCACCAAAGAAGTACACCATGTCGCTGCTGCAGCAACCGCGATCGCGCCGCGGGCTCACCAAGGCAGAGAAGCCGAGGGCGCCGCCATCGGCCACCGGCATGTCGAATGCCGAGTGGAGGTGGAAGTTCAGCGGCGCTGAAGGGCCACCGCCGACAAATGAACAGGCTATAGCCAAGAAGGCCCGTGATAACGCGGCGCTGCTGGGCGGCGTTTTCTCATTGGCCGACCAGCGGAATGAATCCACCCGTCGTCACCACGCCAAGACGCTACTCGGGACAGCAAGGCGCCGGATCTCCATGGGTTCATCGTCGCCGCCACGCCGACGGCGACGCAGCGCGCGGTTCAACCCAAACGTGACCTTCCTCATGGTCACCCCGCTAGGCGACGCCGCCACCTTCGCCGGCGCAAGCGCATACCTCCATACAACTACCGCCGCCGCCGCCACGCCACTGCCCACACCGACGCCCATCTCTACCGTGGACCGCTACCCTTCGCACTCGGCGACGCCGACGACACGTGAGCCGACATGGACGACATCATCGCGGCAGATCGATCATGCCGCCGCTGTTTCCCGGTTCGCCACCCAGACGAGGTAGTGGACCTCAGCGGCGACATGGAGGCCGAGCTCGGCTACGCTTCACGGCGACGATGCGCAGGAACCCGAGGAGGAGGAGGAGGACCAGAGGAGGAGGAGGAGGAGCGGCCCTGTTCCGGACGAAGGGCGCCGAAGAAGAAGAAGCGGGCGGCTAGGTCAGCGAACCGCGATCAAGTGGACGCCCAAGGAGGAGGAATGCCTCGCCAAGCATGGAAAGTCGTCGCCTCGACCCAACCACCGCACGAACCGTAGCTTGAGACGATCGACCGCATTAAGGCCGAAGTTCGACGAAGCGGAAGCTCGTCGACCCTACTAAAGGCGCTTACATGCGCGCGGCTCCAAGGCGATGGCGAACCATTGGGGCGTGGTCCAGCTGGCGGCAACAAATGGCATGGAATCGCCGAGGAGGTCGCGTCGCCCGGAGAGCGGCGCCAATGTTGAGGATCGGTACGCACGCCGCTTCGCCTCGCATATCTTCGTCCCAGACGCTCGCCGCCCGCCAACTGTTTCGTCCTCCGCAGCAGTGCTGCGTATGTTCGCCATGTATCGGGCGACAACCAAGACGCCGACTTCAAGCACCTCCACGCCTACAAGCGCATTGACAAGTGCGAAAGTGGGCGAAGTACGACGCGCCTCGACAAGGCCAAGGAGACATACAAGCCGGACGCGTGACTCCGGCGCGTCGGAGGGGCGGCCGGACGGCAACAAATTGGCAAAGAAGGAAAATGCGCCGACGCTGCAACCGCGCGATTGCAGGAGTCCATCGAGCATTGCTCGCCGACGCCCAGCCCGGGCCGCCCCACGCGAAGAGAAGACCGAGGCGCCGTGGTCGCCGCTAATGAAGACCAACGCCATCAAGCTCGACCTGCCCGATTTAACGCCGCCGCCAAGAAGAAGAACACCGACATAGCTTTTCCGATGGGCGGGCGATATGCTCCGAGCAACGACGAAGCTCAAGGCGTGGTACTGGCGCAGCGCCCTCATCTCGAACGAAGCTGCCGATGGCAACGCCGACCACGCCACGATAACGCCGACGGCAAGCCCGAACGACGCCTTACATCGCCGCCAAAGAAGGCCGGTTGCTACGACGCAGCTCCAAGACCGGCAGCTCCGACCTCGACGAGCTCACGACGCCGACTCCGCTTAACGCTCGAGCCGACACCGCCGAAAGTGAATCGCTATGACGCGAACTTGCGGCGGCGGCGCCATGTTTTTGTAACGCGAGACTACGTCCGATCGCCGGATTTACGGCGTCTTTTAAAACCGGGAACGACCAAATTTAAATTTTCCGCATCCTGGGGCTGACGTTGGGCGTGTACGGACGGAGCTGGGTCGCCTGTGGGTCGAACTAGCGTCGGCACGCCTCGCGCCGCTTATTTAGGCGCCTCAGGCCGAACGGCTGGAGATGCCCTAACAGCAAAGAGGGAGATGGGTCGACTCAGCCGGCGCTGTCTGTTGGCCGCATCAGCGTCATCACGTCTCGCCGGGTAAAAGGATCGCCGCTACTAGCGAGGTCGCCATTGCCAACTTTCCCGAGAGGATGGCTGCCATGTTCCGCGAGTAACTTTTGTCGTGGAAAAAAGGTCTCACACTCGGCTCGACTGCCCACCTTCCTCCCGGCCCTCACACACGTTCATGCACAGTGTGCTCCCATGTCGATCCTTCGCAAAAGCTCATTCGCTTCAGTCATCTTCCACTCGGCTCTGTCCGGCCATGAGAGCAGAGTGGAGCTCACGTCCTGGATGTTTCCTTCTTTGGCCGCTCTTTGCCACCGATCCATTGCTCCCTTTCCTACGAAGGCACGAGGCAAAGTTGGATGGAGACACATACGCGGCTACTAGCTATAGCTTCGACGCTAGCGCAACTCAAACAAACAAGGATCAGCAAAACGTCCATAAATATTCGGACCGAATTGCCGATAGTTTTTAATCACCCCCCACGCATCATCAAATTGGCTCGGATTGGTTCGGATGTCGGAAATCCCGCATCCCGACCCCATTTTGAGGGAGCTTGAGCGAGTTCAGACTTCTGCCACCCCAGATTCTGACTCCCATGTCCCACCCGGAACCCTACCCGAAGCCCACGCGTTACGGTCCTATCTTCCTCATCCGCTCTCTATTTCGCGCTTTCAGGCAGTAACCGCTGCCGAGGCCTTGTCGTACCCCTATAGCCACCGTCCAAGCCCTGGTGGCGTTGAGTAGGTTCAGAGTTCTATCAGTGGTAGTGCATTATTTCGAACACGAATCACTTTAATCTTGCATTTTTCTTTTGTTCATGTGTTTTGAGAATCACGCAAATCAATGAAACCCTCTAAAAAGATTCTAGAGATTCTAATCATGCGAATAAAACAACCGGCCAAAGACAAATCGGTAATGATTCGACTCCGTCAAAGATCTAATAAAAAATTGAACCGCTTGAATTCTTGGTGCCTAAACTTGGTTCAGTTTTGTTATAATAAGTAAGTAAATGTGGTTCAAATAGCGATCATTATAATGTAGCTAGTTCAAACTTCGAAGTGTACTCAAACATTCTGAATGATTTCCATGACATCACGAGGTGCAAAGCATTGAAGACATGAGACGAGCTCGACAAGACATACATACGCGGGACACCTTAGCTATAGTATATCTCGACCTAAGCATTTGATGGACCGTAGCAGAATCTGCCTAGAAACGGATTAGTCAGAAAGAAAAAATGTTTCACAACTTTCTTTTACAAAAAGAAGGATTAACCCGGCTCTGCATCAAGCGATGCATGACCATCTTTATTGCATTTTTAACAAGGTTTTAGAAATAAATACATAAATCAACTCAAAATCACCTTCCTGACTAAAAATGACACCCTACCAAGATTGATGATGTGACCTGACCTCACACCACGCATATCAAAAAATCTGGTGGCCTCACCAAGCAAATGTTTCACAACTTTCTTTTTTTGGAAAGAAGGATTAATCTGATCTCTGCACCGAGCGATGCACACATTCATCTTTATTGCATTATTCAACAAAGTTTTGCAAATAAATACAAAAATCAACTCAAAGCCACCTTCCTGACTAAAACTGCCGCACTACCAAGATTCATGATGTGACCTGACCTCGCGTTACGCACACCAAGAAATCTGGTGGTCTCACCAAGCCGCTCGCTGGCTAGTCGGAAGCACCAACCGGTCTAGCGGACTCTCAGCATGCACCACATGCGCACACTATGGAATCTGTCTCCGTCATGTTTCACGGTCCCATCTTCAGAAATGATCGATGCACTGATTTTGGCAGATCCTTCAGCTGTTGAAGCCACCACGACGCCGTACAACGCTAGCCTCCTGCGCGCACGCATCAAATGGCAGACCCTGCTACACCTTGCCGCCAAAACTTGACGTTGTCGATATTGTAGATGCCACGCCGCTCCACCTTGGTCATCACATGAGAAGCATGCGGAGACCTACGCCCGGCCACCGACGCCAAACACTTCTCCCTCCAGTCGATGTACTCCTCCAAAGATAATGCCCCATCTGGGTGACGACTAGGAACCTTGCCATCATCCGATTCGGGAAAAGCCCGAATCAGGGGTTTTCCCTGTGGCACACAGGAGACAGGAATCACCCCACAACACCTCCAATGAGGTCACAACGCCCGCTGACGCCGCTGTTGACAGTTTAGGCCGAGATCGAATCAAGCTTTCTCTGGCAAAATGTTTCACAACTGTTACTTTCTTTTTCTTTTTCGTATCAAAAAGCTTCCATGCATCGTGTGCCTAAGATCTTGTGCTATTTGGAAGTTCAATTCCCGTGCAAAAAAAACATGCGCAGTCCGCGATGTGTCACCCTTGGCTGGAGCCACATAAGCACTTTTTCCGGTACAGAGAAAGCGCAGACCTAGTGCGTGTACAGAGTGGAACCGGGAAAGTGGCAAAAGTCTTCTTGCACAGTCACAAAAGTGTCCGATCTATCCAACAAGGATCAGTACCTCAATTGGGCTAGTATACATCCTGCAGGCTGCGATAAAGCACCTACTTTGTGCCATTCGAAGACTGTTTTGAGCCCGTGAAATCTTCTTTTCAGCTGCCGAAATTTCTGGCGGGCCGGCGACCCCGTGCACGGGGTGATAAAACGGTTCGACATGCGTCATGCGAGACCCTGGATAAGGTGATCCGCATGTGCATGCAGGTCAGCATGCGAACGTCCCTGTTCATTACCACCTCGGGATCTATCTGTGAACTTTTGGTTTTTGGTGAGAAGTCTATCGTGAACTCGTCACCACCACAAAACCGATCATTGCATGCGGCTCTCGGCCGGTACGCCAGGATGCTGTCGTTGGGATGGGGCATGCTACGTTGGCTTGCTCGTGGTTGGTTCAGTTCAGAGCGATTGATCTGCACATGCATGCAAAGTTGCAAGACAAATCGCCGCGGATGAGGCAGGTCGCCCCACCTCTCGCTGTTCGGTCCCCCGCATGGGCAGTTCCGTTTCCAGGCGGCATGCTGCTCCAGTAGGAAAATGTAAGAATTCCATGCGACTGTCTAACTCCGAAATTTGAAAAGTGGAAAATTTTCAACCCCACTCCTCTCAAACAAGTTTTGATGGTCGAGTTTGACCAGTTTTAACTTGTTGACCGCCTAGTCAGTGCCTAGTTAGTGCCATGTTACTAGCGCTTAAGCCAGCCCCCCTCTCTCTGTTTCCCACCCGAGACACTCATCACACCGAGGCACCCCCCCAACACACACGCACACACCTACGTATGCCACCAACCCCACCCCAGCCCACCGCCACCATGTCCGATGCCGGCAACCGCAGACCGGCGACCGATGGCGCCGGCATATGCCGCCGCTACTTACCCTCGCGTCCAGATTCTCATCCACCTCACCTGACCCAATGCACTCAAGAAATGGTCGACCTAGAATCTCCGTCTTGGGGGTGCCAATGTTCAAAATTTGTAAATTTTACACCACAAATGATATAATTTGGCCTAAACATTGTCATGATCTCAACAAATTGTCTTAACTCATTAGGTATTTAGTGTCAAGTACATAGTATGGCACCCCCACTAGATCCGCCCCTGGGCCCGAGGGGCCATACCTTGAGCGGCCGGAGCCTAGAGGGCGAGAGCGCAACACAACGGCGGCCACTACACCCTCCTCCCCTACTCAACAACCTCCTATGCTGCTGTTGTAGTTCTTGATTGGACAGCGGCTACGGTAAAAGGGAAGGTGTAGGGAACGAAGGCTATCTCGCGGCGGCGGTGGGGAGCCTCCTTTGGCTAGTTGACAGCGTGTGGCGGCGGCGGTTGAGTCTAAAACGGGTTGGGATGAGAAACCGAGAGACGATTTCCGAAGTTCGGGGTTGTAAAACAGACGATATTAAAGTTCCGAGATTTAAAAATAGACAATCAGGGTAGTTTGAAGTTGTAATACAGACTACTCTCTAGGAAAATCACGACTTAGAGCATCTCCAACAGTCACTTAAAGCGCCACAAGAAAAACCTGTTAGCGGCACAGGCTTGGGTGGTTTTATTTATACTTATCACTATTGGCTCCAAAGAATGCGCGCTTATAATGCAGCATAGCAAGCCGCTAAACGAGTATAAAAATACAGCACAGCGCCGCACAAACCACATGTACATTTCAAAGAAGATGAGCAAAAATGATCAAACAAACAAAATAAAATCAATAACAAATAGTTCAAAATAAATCATTACAACTCAAACAAATAGTTTATCGCTCAAGACAACAACAAATAGTTCAAAATAAATTATTACAACACAACAAATAATTCATGAACAATACAATGTCGAGTGCAGATATCATCATGCTCTTTGCCGTCCATGCCATGCCCACCACTCTTCAATTAGATCATTCTGTTCCTTGTGCGTTGCGGACGCCGAATGGCATGATAGGAGGCAACAAACGGGCTACCCTTTCAGCCCTCCGCCGCTTTCGCACGGATGTCCCAAGAGCTCATACTGTGAGTAGTCTAAATCTTGGCCACGCCATTCTCGATGATCATGTTGTGCATGATCACACAAGCGCGCATGATGTACCAAAGCATTTTTGATCCCAAAATCTTGCCGGTCCTCTCACAATAGCAAATTGGGCTTGCAAAATCCCAAATGCTCTCTCCACATCTTTTCTAGCCGCCACCGAGCATTGTGGAAATCAAGATTTTCTTACCTTCCGTTTTTTCAACGGCTTCACGAAGGTTTGCCACTTTGGATAGATGCCATCCGCTAGATAATAGCCATAGTTGTACGTCTGACGCCATTTGCTACAAACGCATGGTGGCAACTCACCGCTTGCAATCTTATTCATCGGTGGTGACCGTTGACAACATTGATATCATTCAAAGATCCGCATTTCAAAGAATGCATGCCAAATCCAAGTCTCCTGATCGGCCACCGCTTCAAGGATTATAGTAGAACCCTTTTTTTGGCCGTGGAATTGCCCATGCCATGCCTTTGGACAATTCTTCCAACTCCAATGCATGCAATCTATTGAGCCAAGCATGCCAGGAAAGCCGCGCGCTTTGTTCATCGCCAATAGCCTTGCGGCGTCTTCAGCAGTGGGAGATCTCAAATACTCCGCGCGCTTCGGTTTTTTATTGATATGCATAGCTACGATCATTGCAAGATCCTCCTCCTCTTCCATATCAAATTCTTCTTCGGAAGAATCATACGACGAACTCATCTACAATGTTCAATATGTTGGGGAACGTTGCAGAAAATTAAAATTTTCCTACGGTTTCACCAAGATCCATCTATGAGTTCATCTAAGCAAGGAGTCAAGGGAGTGAGTTTGCATCTACATACCACTTGTAGATCGAAAGCGGAAGCGCTCAAGGGATGGTGATGATGGAGTCGTACTCGCCGTGATTCGGATCACCGATGACCAAGTGTGAACGGACAGCACCTCCGCGTTCAATACACGCCGGTGCGGACGACGCTCCTCCGCCTTGATCCAGCAAGGAGGAAGGAGAGGTTGAAGAAGACAGCTCCAACGGCAGCAGACGACGGCGTGGTGTTGTTGGTGCAGAAGATCTCGGCTGTGGCTTCACCAAGCACGCACGGAAGAGGAGAGGTGTTGGGAGGGAGGGCTGCGCCTTGAGTTGTGTCCAGCAGCCTCCCTCACCCCTCTATTTATAGGGGAGGGGCAAGGGGGGCCGACCCCTCTAGATGGGATCTAGAGGGGGCGGCGGCCGGAGGGGACTTGCCCCCCAAGCAAGGCGCCCCTTTAGGTTTCCCCCACCCCTAGGCGCATGGGCCCAAGGTGGGGCGCCCAGCCCTCCAGGGCTGGCTCCTTGCCCCTCAGGCCCATGTGGCCCTCCGAGAGGGTGGCCCTCCCGTGGACCTCCGAACCTTTCGGTGGCCCCAGACAATACCGATATGACCTCAATTCTTCCGGTGTCCGTATGACAACTTCCCATATATAAATCTTTGCCTCCGGACTATCCGGAACTCCTCGTGACGTCCGGGATCTCATCCGGACTCGAACAACATTCGGTAATCACATACAAGTCTTCCTAATAACCCTAGCGCCACCGAACCTTATGTGTAGACCCTACGGGTTCGGAGACATGCGCACATGACCGAGACTTCTCTCGGTCAATAACCAACAGCGGATCTGGATACCCATGTTGGCTCCCACATGCTCCTCGATGATGTCATCGGATGAACCACGATGTCGAGGATTCGATCAAACCCGAATACAATTCCTTTGTCAATCGGTACGTTATTTGCCCGAGACTCGATCGTCGGCATCCCAATACCTTGTTCAGTCTCGCTTATCGCAAGTCACTTTACTCGCATCAGTAATGATGATCCCGTGACCAAACACTTGGTCACTTTGAGCTCATTATGATGATGCATTACCGAGTGGGCCCAGAGATACCTCTCCGTCATACGGAGTGACAAATCCAGCCTCAATCCGTGTCAACCCAATGACACTTTCGGAGATACCAGTAGTGCACCTTTATAGTCACCCGCTTACGCCAGTGACGCTTGGTACACCCAAAGCACTCCTACGGTATCCGGAGTTACACGATCTCATGGTCTAAGGAAGAGATACTTGACATTGAAAAAGCTTTAGCAAAACGAACTACACGATCTTGTGCTATGCTTAGGATTGTCTATCCATCACGCCATTCTCCTAATGACGTGATTCCGTTGTCAATGACATATGATGTCCATAGTCGAAACCATGACTATCTCGTTGACCAACGAGCTAGTCAACTAGAGGCTTACTAGGGACGATTGAAGTCTATGTATTCGCACGCTTATTACGATTTCCTGATAATACAATTATAGCATGAATAAAAGACAATTATCATGAACAAGGAAATATAATAATAATGCTTTTATTATTGCCTCTAGGGCATATTTCCAACAGTCTCCCACTTGCACTAGAGTCAATAATCTAGTTACATTGTGATGAATCGAACACCCATAGAGTTCGGTGTTGATCATGTTTTGCCCATGAAGAGGTTTAGTCAACGGATCTGCGACATTCAGATCCGTATGCACTTTGCAAATTTCTATGTCTCCATCTTGAACATTTTCACGGATGGAGTTGAAGCGACCCTTGATGTGCTCGCTCTTCTTGTGAAACCTGGCTCCTTGGCAAGTGCAATAGCTCCAAGTGTTGTCACGTAAGAGTTTGATCGGCCCCGACGCATTGGGTATGACTCCTAGGTCGGTGATGAACTCCTTCACCCAAATTGCTTCATGCGCTGCCTCCGAGGCTGCCATGTACTCCGCTTCACATGTAGATCCCGCCACGACGCTTCGCTTGCACCGCACCAGCCATCGCTCCACCATTCAACATATACACGATCCGGTTTGTGACTTAGAGTCATCCAGATCGTGTCAAAGCTAGCGCCGACGTAACCCTTTACGACGAGCTCTTCGTCACCTCCATAAACGAGAAACATGTCCTTCGTCCTTTTCGTGTACTTTAGGATATTCTTGACCGTTGTCCAAAGTTGTTCCTTGTCGGGATTACTTTGGTACCTTCCTACCAAACTTACGGCAAGGTTTACATCAGTCCGGTACACAAAGATGGCATACATAATAGATCCTATGGCTGAGGCATAGGGATGACGCTCATCTCTTCTTTATCTTTTGCCGTGGTCGGGCATTGAGCTGAGCTCAATCTCACACCTTGCAAGATGTGCAAGAACCCTTTCTTGACTGATCCATTTTGAACTTCTTCAAAATCTTATCAAGGTATGTGCTTTGTGAAAGACCTATGAGGCGCCTCGATCTATCTCTATAGATCTTGATGCCTAATATATAAGCAGCTTCTCCAAGGTCCTTCATTGAAAAACTTTTATTCAAGTAGGCCTTGATGTTGTCCAAGAGTTCTATATCATTTCCCATCAAAAGTATGTCATCTACATATAATATGAGAAATGCTACAGAGCTCCCACTCACTTTCTTGTAAACGCAGGCTTCTCCATAAGTCTCAAGATAAACCCAAACGCTTTGATCATCTCATCAAAGCGAATGTTCCAACTCCGAGATGCTTGCACCAGCCCATAAATGGATCGCTGGAGCTTGCATACTTTGTTAGCATTCTTAGGATCGACAAAACCTTCCGGCTGCATCATATACAACTCTTCCTTAAGATAACCGTTAAGGAACGTTGTTTTGACGTCCATCTGCCATATCTCATAATCATAGTATGCGGCAATTGCTAACATGATTCGGACGGACTTAAGCTTCGCTACAGGAGAGAAAGTCTCATCGTAGTCAATCCCTTGAACTTGCCGATAACCCTTAGCGACAAGTCGAGCTTTATAGATGGTGACATTACCATCCGCGTCCGCCTTCTTCTTAAAGATCCATTTATTTTCTATCGCCACGATCATCGGGCAAGTCTGTCAAAGTCCATACTTTGTTTTCATACATGGATCCTATCTCGGATTGCATGGCTTCAAGCCATTTGTTGGAATCTGGGCCCGCCATCGCTTCTTCATAGTTCAAGGTTCACCGTTGTCTAACAACATGATTTCCGTGACAGGGTTGCCGTACCACTCAAAAGCGGAACGTGTCCTTGTGGACCCACGGTTCAAGAGCAACTTGATCCAAGTACCTTGATCATCATCATTATTTTCCTCTTCATTGGTGTAGGCATCACAGAACATTTTCCCGAGCTGCACTACTATCCTGCTCAAGAGGTAGTACTTCATCGAGTTCTACTTTCCTCCCACTTACTTCTTTCGAGAGAAACTCTTTTCCGTAAAGGATCCGTTTTGGCAACAAAGATCTTGCCCTCGGATCTTAAGTAGAAGGTATACCCAATGGTTTCTTTAGGGTTTCCTATGAAGACGATTTTTCGACTTGGATTCGAGCTTTTCAGTTGAAGTTTCTTGACATAAGCATCGCATCCCCAAACTTTTAGAAACGATACTTAGGTTTCTTCCCAAACCATAATTCATACGGTGTCGTCTCAACGGATTTAGACGGTGCCCTATTTAAAGTGAATGTAGCTGTCTCTAGAGCGTATCCCCAAAATGATAGTGGTAAATCGGTAAGAGACATCATGGATCGCACCATATCCAATAGAGTGCGACACGACGCTCGGACACACCGTTCTTACCGAGGTGTTCCAGCGGCGTGAGTTGTGAAACGATTCCACATTTTTTTAAGTGTGTACCAAATTCGTGACTTAAATATTCTCCTCCACGATCCGATCGTAAGAATTTTATCTTTTGGTCACGTTGATTCTCTACTTCATTCTGAAATTCCTTGAACTTTTCAAAGGTCTCAGACTTGTGTTTCATCAAGTAGACATACCCATATCTACTCAAGTCATCTGTGAGAGTTAGAACATAACGATATCCTCCGCGAGCCTCAACACTTATTGGACCGCACACATCGGTATGTATGATTTCCAACAAGTTGGTTGCTCGCTCCATTGTTTCGGAGAACGGAGTCTTGGTCATTTTGCCCATGAGGCATGGTTCGCATGTGTCAAATGATTCATAATCGAGAGACTCTAAAAGTCCATCAAGATGGAGCTTCTTCATGCGCTTGACACCAATGTGACCAAGGCGGCGATTACACAAGTATGTGGGACTATCGTTATCAACTTTACATCTTTTGGTATTCACGCTATGAATATGTGTAATATTACGCCGAGATTCATTAAGAATAAACCATTGACCATCGGAGCATGACCATAAAACATATCTCTCATATAAATAGAACAACCATTATTCTCGGATTTAAATGAGTAGCCATCTCGATCAAACGAGATCCAGATACAATGTTCATGCTCAAACTTGGCACCAAATAACAATTATTAAGGTTCAAAACTAATCTCAGAGGTAAATGTAGAGGCAGCGTGTCGACGGCGATCACATCGACTCGAACCATTCCCGACGCCAGATCGTCACCTCGCCCTTCGCCAGCCTCCGCTTATTCCGCAGCTCTGCTGTGAGTTACAAATATGAGCAACGGCACCGTATCAAATACCGGTGAGTTACTACGAGTAATCGGTAAGGTACACATCAATTACATGTATATCAAATATACCTTTGGTGTTGCCGGCCTTCTTATCCGCTAAGTATTTGGGGCAGTTCCGCTTCGAGGACCCTTCCCTTGCAATAAAAGCACTCGGCCTCGTGCTTGGGTCCATTCTTTGACTTCTTCCCGAATCGGCTTACGGGCGCGGCAACATCTTTGCCGTCCTTCTTGAAGTTCTTCTTACCCTTGCCCTTCTTGAACTTAGTGGTCTTATTGACCATCAACACTTGATGTTCTTTCTTGATTTCAACCTCTGCGACTTCAAGATTGAGAATACTTCGGAATGGTCTTCACCATCCCCTGCATATTGTAGTTCATCACAAAGCTCTTGTAGCTTGACGGGAGCGATCAAGGATTCTGTCAATGACCGCCTCGTCCGGAGGTTTATGTCCACCGACAAAGCGGTTGTGCAACCTGACATTTTGAGTATGTGCTCACCGATGTAACTGTTTTCCTCCATCTTACAACTATAGAACTTGTCGGAGACTTCATATCTCTCGACCGGGCATGAGCTTGGAAAACTAGTTTCAGCTCCTCGAACATCTCATATGCTCCGTGTTGCTCAAAATGCTTTTGGAGCCCCGGTTCTAAGCTGTAAAGCATGCCGCACCGAACGAGGGAGTAATCATCAAGACGAGACTGCCAAGCATTCATAATGTCTTGGTTCTTCGGGACGGAGCGCCACCTAGCGGTCCTTCTAGGACATATTGTTTCCTGGCAGCTATGAGGATGATGTTCGTGTTCCGACCCAGTCCAGATAGTTGCTGCCGTCATCTTTCAGCTTGGTTTTCTAGGAACGTTGAAGTTCAAGTTGACATGAGCGTTGGCCATTTGATCTACAAGACATATTATGCAAAAGTTTTTAGACTAAGTTCATGATAATTAAGTTCATCTAATCAAATTATTTAAATGAACTCCCACTCAGATTAGACAACCCTCTAGTCATCTAAGTGTTACATGATCCGAGTCGACTAGGCCGTGTCCGATCATCACGTGAGACGGACTAGTCATCGTCGGTGAACATTCTCATGTTGATCATATCTTCCATACGACTCGTGTTCGACCTTTCGGTCTCCGTGTTCCGAGGCCATGTCTGTACATGCTAGGCTCGTCAAGTTAACCCTAAGTGTTTTGCATGTGAAAAACTGACTTACACCCGTTGTATGTGAACGTAAGGATCTATCACACCCTATCATCACGTGGTGCTTCAAAACGACGAACTTTAGCAACGGTGCACAGTTAGGGGAGAACACTTCTTGAAATTGTTGTAAGGGATCATCTTATTTACTACCGTCGTTCTAAGTAAACAAGATGCATAAACATAATAAACATCACATGCAATTATATAATAGTGACATGATATGGCCAATATCATAAAACTCCATTGATCTCCATCTTTGGGGCTCCATGATCATCTTGTCACCGCATGACACCATGATCTCCATCATTGTGTCTTCATGAAGTTGTCACGCCAACGACTACTTCTACTTCTATGGCTAACGTGTTTAGCAATAAAGTAAAGTAATTTACATGGCGTTCTTCAATGACACGCAGTCATACAAAAATTAAAGACAACTCCTATGGCTCCTCGCCGTTGTCATACTCATCGACATGCAAGTCGTGATCCCTATTACAAGAACATGATCTCATACATCACA
The DNA here is from genome assembly GCA_021605205.1 of Aegilops longissima. Taxonomy (NCBI): domain Eukaryota; kingdom Viridiplantae; phylum Streptophyta; class Magnoliopsida; order Poales; family Poaceae; genus Aegilops; species Aegilops longissima. The sequence continues at coordinate 505,308,477 of CM038679.1, forward strand.
ATATGTCATTCATCATTCATCACAACTTGGCCATATCACATCACATGACAATTGCTGCAAAAACAAGTTAGACGTCCTCTAATTGTTGTTGCATCTTTTACGTGGCTGCAATTGGGTTCTAGCAAGAACGTTTTCTTACCTACGAATAACCACAACGTGATTTTGTCAACTTCTATTTACCCTTCATAAGGACCCTTTTCATCGAATCCTCCAACTAAAGTGGGAGAAACAGACACCCGCCAGCCACCTTATGCAACTAGTGCATGTCATCGGTGGAACCGGTCTCACGTAAGCGCACGTAAGGTTGGTCCGGCCGCTTCATCCCACAATACCGCTGAAGCAAGATAAGACTAGTAGCGGCAAGCAAGTTGACAAGATCTCGCCCACAACCAAATTGTGTTCTACTCGTGCAATAGAGAACTACGATAGACCTAGCTCATGATGCCACTGTTGAACGCTGCGTAAAATTAAAATTTTCCTACGGTTTCACCAAGATCCATCTATGAGTTCATCTAAGCAAGGAGTCAAGGGAGTGAGTTTGCATCTACATACCACTTGTAGATCGAGTGCGAAGCGCTCAAGGGGATGGTGATGATGGAGTCGACTCGCCGTGATTCGGATCACCGATGACCAAGTGCTGAACGGACAGCACCTCCGCGCTCAACACACGCCGGTGCGGACGACGCCTCCTCCGCCTTGATCCAGCAAGGAGGAAGGAGAGGTTGAAGAAGACAGCTCCAACGGCAGCACGGGCGGCGTGGTGTTGTTGGTGCAAGAAGATTCGGCAGGGCTTCGCCAAGCACGCACGGGGAGGAGAGGTGTTGGGAAGGGAGGGCTGCGCCTTGAGTTGTGTCCAGCAGCCCTCCCCTCACCCCTCTATTTATAGGGAAGGGGCAAGGGGGGCCGACCCCTCTAGATGGGATCTAGAGGGGCGGCGGCTGGAGGGGGACTTGCCCCCAAGCAAGGCGCCCCTTAGGGTTTCCCCCAACCCTAGGCGCATGGGCCCAAGGTGGGGGGCGCGCCCAGCCCTCCAGGGGCTGTCTCCCTACCCCTTGTGGCCCATGTGGCCCTCCGAGAGGGGTGGCCCCTCCCGGTGGACCTCCGGAACCTTTCGGGTGGCCCCAGTACAATACCGATATGACCCAAATTCTTCCGTGTCCGTATGACAACTTCCATATATAAATCTTTACCTCCGGACTATCCCGAACTCCTCGTGATGTCCGGATCTCATCCGGACTCGAACAACATTCGTAATCACATACAAGTCTTCCTAATAACCCTAGCGCCACCGAACCTTAAGTGTAGACCCTACGGGTTCGGAGACATCTGAACATGACCGAGACTGCTCTCCGGTCAATAACCAACAGCGGATCCGGATACCCATGTTGGCTCCTACATGCTCCTCGATGATGTCATCGGATGAACCACGATGTCGAGGATTCGATCAAACCCCGTATACAATTCCCTTTGTCAATCGATGCGTTACTTGCCCGAGACTCGATCGTCGGCATCCCAATACCTTGTTCAGTCTCGTTACGCAAGTCACTTTACTCGCATCAGTAATGCATGATCCCGTGACCAAACACTTGGTCACTTTGAGCTCATTATGATGATGCATTACCGAGTGGGCCCAGAGATACCTCTCCGTCATACGGAGTGACAAATCCCGCCTCGATCCGTGTCAACCCAATGACACTTTCGGAGATACCTGTAGTGCACCTTTATAGTCACCCGATTACGCCAGTGGCGCTTGGTACACCCAAAGCACTCCTACGGTATCCGGGAGTTACACGATCTCATGGTCTAAGGAAGAGATACTTGACATTGAAAAAGCTCTAGCAAAACGAACTACACGATCTTGTGCTATGCTTAGGATTGTCTAGTCCATCACGTCATTCTCTTAATGACGTGATCCCTTGTCAATGACATCGATGTCCATAGTCGAAACCATGACTATCTTGACCAACGAGCTAGTCAACTAGAGGCTTACTAGGACGATTGAAGTCTATGTATTCACACGTGTATTACGATTTCCGGATAATACAATTATAGCATAAATAAAAGACAATTATCATGAACAAGGAAATATAATAATAATGCTTTTATTATTGCCTCTAGTGCATATTTCCAACACAATACTATACTATAAAACTATAATTCAAAACATGCACCAAATTCATGAAGTTTGAGCAATACATACCTTGTAGGCGTTTTGTCAAACACCTTATGGTATGGCCTTGGCAATGAAGCCGGCAGGCTGCCGTTCTCGGACGACGGAGGCGCTGGGCGCCAAGGTACTAGGAGGATGGGAGCCTTGGCGCTGGGATAGGCCGGGAAGCTGAGAGACAGTCGGCCGGTGCGCTTGGCGCGGCGGCCTTGGCCGGTCGAAGCGGAAGCGAGAGAAGAGCGGCGCGAAGGCCGAATGTGCCCATGTGTACAGAGTGGGCGCCAATCGCCGCTGGTAAGTGTTTTGACCGCTACCAACCCGTTTTAAGCTGCATATTGCCGTTTTTGCGGCCATTGGAAGCGCTGACGTTATTACAAGGCTTAAAACGACCTATTTTATGGCATGGCTATTTAGTTTTAAGCATGCATTGTTGGAGATCTTTCTTACCAACACAGAAGTGGCAGGAGGCTTTACCTGCATCTTCTTCGAAAACTTCAGCAGATCACCCCACAAAACCTGGCCCGCCCATTGCAATCTTTATTGAAGAAGCATGTTTAAATCACGTTTATATCTCGTGCAAGGCAAGACACGGAGCCCTTACGTCTGTGTAATCTCCGCACGAAATATCGATGTGCCTTGGCAGTGGCGGGAGGTCAAACGAGGGGGGCGATCATTCGCAGCTTGAGGATTACAAAAGTGGAATTCCTTCATTCGGAGGAGGAAAATAAAATCGCAGCAAGTCCAACACGTAAACTGAGCAAAAATGCATAACAGCTGCGCGTCAGAGTTTTCTTTTCTTGCTCACCTTCCCCGTTTCTTCTCCGGTCATCAACCACCGCCACCGCCCCCGTCCCACGCGGCCACGCCTCTATAAATGGATCACTGAACGGCCAAATCTCTCCCAACTCCATCGTCCAGCTCTCGACCGCTCAGATATTCGAGGAGACAAGCCGGCGGGCGTAGGTAAGACGGTGGCTGGCTACGGACAAGATAGAGAGACGGTGAGGGAGCCGTTGCCGACATACGTCCAACAGCAGACAGCCATCAAGATCTGTCCCATCCGGCCCCACTCGCAGTGTCCGTTGGGCAGATACGACCCCCTTTCCTGCTTGCTTGGGCTGCGCCGTCTATATAAGTCGGCCGGCCGTCCTCACCTGGTCACCTATCCCGGGCCATTACATTACACAAAAGCAGCAGAGCATAGCAGAGCTTGGAGCTCGGAGCTGAGGCCCTGTGGACTACTCAAAGATTGAGAGAAGAAAATGGCACGGAGTCCAGCTCAAGTCGCTCTCCGGCTGATCGCTCTGCTCCTTCTGCTTCCAGGTAAACTGATCTTTGCCCTTCTGATGCTCTGCTTTGTAGCAATGTGCACTGTCTGTTTTTGTTTGGTGTGCGTGTGTAGCTGATCGGCTCGAGTTCTTGGGTGATTGCAGCTGCGTGGTCGGCGACGTTCACGATGACCAACAACTGCGGCTACACGGTCTGGCCGGGGCTGCTGTCGGGCGCCGGCACGGCGCCGCTGTCGACGACGGGGTTCGCGCTGGCGCAGGGCGCGTCGGCGACGGTGAGCGCGCCGGCGAGCTGGTCCGGGCGCATGTGGGCGCGCACGCTCTGCGCCGAGGACGCCGCCGGCAAGTTCACCTGCGCCACGGGCGACTGCGGCTCGGGCGCGCTCCAGTGCAACGGCGGTGGCGCCGCGCCGCCGGCCTCGCTGGTGGAGTTCACGCTCGACGGCTCCGGCGGCATGGACTTCTTCGACGTCAGCCTCGTGGACGGCTACAACCTCCCGATGCTGGTGGTGCCGCAGGGCGCTGCTGCTACCACCGCCGCCGCCAGCTCCACGGGCGGGCCCAAGTGCATGGCCACCGGCTGCCTGGTCGACCTGAACGCCGCGTGCCCGGCCGCGCTGAAGGTCACGTCGACGGGCGCCGCCAGCAGCGCGGCGGTCGGCGGGAGCGCCATGGCGTGCCGCAGCGCGTGCGAGGCGTTCGGGACCCCGGAGTACTGCTGCAGCGGCGCGTACGGGAGCCCCAGCACGTGCCGGCCGTCGGCGTACTCGCAGTACTTCAAGAGCGCGTGCCCGCGCGCATACAGCTACGCGTACGACGACTCCACCTCCACCTTCACCTGCGCCGCCGGCACCAACTACGCCATCACCTTCTGCCCGAGCACCACCAGGTAACTTCTTTTCCCGGATCCTTCGTATTCGAGCACGTTCAGCAACCTAATCAAGCAAGCAACCGAGCTCCGTTGTATTTGATCGTGGGCCGTAGATTCACTAAATGGCGCGAAAATGCACGGTCGAAATGCCTTTTTGACAAACAAACAAAAAAGGTTTTAGGGACCTGCACACGCTGAAGTCTTTTTTGAGAATACGCTGAAGTCTTTCTTTAGGACGTGGCAGTTCATAAGGCTTGCCGCATTATAGATATTGAAATTTGCGCAGTATTTCAAGAACAGTTTGGCTGGGATTTTGAGGACATGTTGAGCATTCCTTAATAAATCACCCCCACACAATCAAATATGCTTGTAGAGTAATGTAAATGGCGGTCAGTCGGCAAAGAACATCAAAGCATGTGCTCATACGGTCCAGCTCGCGTATACTGTTGCAGCACAGTCCTGCCATGGCGACCGAATATAATATGTGGCGTCTGGAATCTGTTTACAACCGAAGGGTCAGGCCAGTTCTGACACACTGTTGGGAACTGCAGTATTCAACGGCCGAAATGCACACAGCAGTGCGCAACGGCTAGGAATCCATGGCAGCATGGTGGGGTCCCAGCCCGCACGCGGACACGACAAGTGAACCGACGTGGCCCGATGTGTACCGGCTTCTAGCCGTTTCGCGCGTGCGGTCCGGTCCCGTAGGCCTAGGGCCTAGGCCGACGATGGCTCGCATTCATTCTCGCTGTCCTCTTCCCAACTGCATCCCACGTTCGTGTGCTCAGAGTCAGAGGCCCTGTCCAAAAATATCTGCGACGCCATAAAGTATCTTGCCTGCACGCTGCTCCGATCTTGTACCATGTACCGTGTGCTATGCTGACCCGTATGCTTGTGTGTTTTGCTCCGCAGTGGGAAGTACGCCGACGAGAACCCGCAGGCTGCCGGCGTGCCGCCGCCCACGAACGGCACGATGGTGTACCGCGGCGGCGAGCAGTTCTCGACCGGCGGCGGCGCCTCCATTGCCGCACATGCGTCGCAGCTCCTCCTCGCGGTGGCCGTCGCCGTTGCTCTGCTCCTGTAAGGGCTGGCCATGCGTGCAATGGCGGCAACAGCGTACGTACTCCCGCCTCACGAGGTGTCCTTATCCTGCGGGCCTCTTTTGGCGTGACGGAGGCAGGGATAATTACTCGAGCGGAGCACAGGAGAAGGGCGGGCGGGCAAGATCAAAGGCTGACAGTGCCACTACTGACAGATAAAACAAGGATATCTTCACATAGAACGCAGCCTCTTACAGCACGTCGTAGGCTTAGGTTAATGTTTACTTTCTACGCTTCTTTGATTTGTTGAGCGGAAATGATGATGTGTTCATTGTTCGTCGTGATAATAGTACGAATCATCACTATATGATTTTGGCGTGCAAGTTTCAACACCGAGCAGGGAAAGCACCATGGTCTGAAAAGAACCAAAACGGACATACGGAGTAGCTTATCGTTTGCCTAGGTTGGGGTTACTTCCAAGTTACGCATATTTATGCTGCTTCATCACGGCCTGTGGATCAACGACGACTTCGCCTCTTTTTGTTTGTCGGATGTCGCCCTGGCGATTGTGCAAAGGTCAGATGTTCACAAAGAAATGAGCAAAACTGCAAGGTGAAATCTCTAGGGTCACTTCTTTTGGGACCCGGGTGAATAGAAAATCGGCTCTCTTTTTCTATCTATTCTCCTCGAACTCGATCTAATTGATGAACTGGGGTGTGTGGCTCCTCCTCCCTGAGAGGCGACTAGGGTTCCCCCTCCTCCCCTCCCGCCACCACCGGCCTTCTCACCGCTGCCGGCCGCCGGCCTAGCCTCCCACCACCGCCCCCTCCTTCCCCCGTCCAGATCCGCCTCGCGCCGCCTCCCCGGGAGGTGGCCGGGGCGGAGCTCGAGCTCCTCTCCCGCTGGCTCCTCCTCCTCCTCCACCATCCCTCCCCCCCTGTCCCACTGGCGGACGCCTGTCTTGGCCGGGTGGTGCGGCGGCGGCGGCCTTCTTGTCCTCATGAGCGCTGCTCCCTTCCCGGCAGGGAGGCGGCGGCGGTGCTCCTCGGTGTGGCTGCGGTCCAGCCGCCTGTGGGCGGCAGCGAGCATGGTGTCGGCGCCGCTCCTTGGCGGCGGGCGGCGTGGTGGAGCTGGTGGCGGTGTCGCGCCCGGCAGATCTGGGCCAGCGGGCCCCATCTGGTCCTAGCAGTCGGCCTCATGGCGTGGCCTCGTTGTCTGCAGCTACGTGAGTAGGAGGTGCTTGCTGGATGTGGGGCGGCGACGCGGCGGCTTGGCAGCAGCAGCAGGAGGGGGGAGCTTCACGGCCCACGAGGCTCGCCCGGCCTGTGGGCCCACGAGCCCGTGTGCTCCTCGCTATTGCGCTCGACGGCTACTGTCGCCGACGGTGGAGGTGGGGCCCTCCCGTGCTGCGCGACGGTGTCTTGCCCTAGTCCCGGCTCTGATTCTTCGCCGTGTTGTCCTCACTTCGCGGTGGCGTGGTGAGACGGCGTGGGGGCCTCAAGACCGCGTTGGCGCAGGGTGGTGGTTGGTTTGGTGGCAGGCTCCGGAGCGCCTGAGGTGCGGGTTGGGATCGGGAGAAACCCTTGTCGGCATGGCCGACTCCGGCGCGGTGGCACTTGTGGGTGCCACCTGACCTTCCGGGAGGGCGTCGGGGGCTACCCTTCCTCTCGCCTCGTCGTGTACCGAGGGAAACCCTTGGCAGCAGCATCGTCATCGTCGCGATCCTTCTTGGAGGTGTTGATAGGTGCTGGCGCTTCGGAGTCTTGGAGCCTAGTGGAACATCCCGTTGGGCGCAGCGATTGCGAGGCTTCTTCATTTTTGTTGATCCGCCGTTGTCGGCATTTGTTTCTTTTGCTCTTTCTGTTGTTCTTTTGGGCGTGAATGTGCTGCTTCCGCCCCAGCACCTAGCACCTATCCCTGTATGGTTCGGTTGGTTGCTTTGTAATACAGAGCGGGGGAAACCCTTTTTCGGTAACTGATGAACTGGAGAAGGGGAATTATGTTGTTCCTCCCATCCACCCACACATCATATTCGAATTACCACCAGAGGTCCTCACCTATCCTGGCCGAAGACACCTACTTCGTGTCCAAGCCAAAATGAGATGAAGAAGACGAAGATTATATAGCAAAGAGCCGTTACACCCTTAACGGGCCCAGTTCGTGCCTGCTAGGGAGTCTTGTGTGTACGACTGGACCGACCTGAAGGCCCATGAGTTGAATCACCCTTGTCCCGCGTTCGCTGAGGTCGATCTTGATCACCTGCTCCTTTTGCTTGTTAGTGAGCTCGCTGGCATTTCCCCTTTCTTGAGATGAGGCTTGACCCCAAGCCTTCGCCCTTGGAGACAACTGCTTCAATGCATCACGATCTTCCCAAGTCAGTGTTGGCGATTGCGATCCACTCCATTCAACAAGCACTTGAGTAATGGTCTTGTTATCCACAATATGGAGGCGCTGTTGCAGCACTCGAAATGTAGTTGCAAGTGAGCTTCAGAAGAAGGATGAACATCTTGAACCTGATATTCTGGAGGAATGAACTTTTTCAACTGAGAAACGTGAAATACTAGATGGATTCTACTTTCCTCCAACAATTACAACCGATAAGCTACTTCACCAATTCTCTAAGTAACAGGAAATGGACCAAAGTAATAAAAGGAGAGATTGTGGTTTGCCCTGTAAGCTATCGTTGCTTGCACCTACGGTTCGAGTTTCAAGAAAACCATATCACCAACAACAAATTCTCTTTCGGTCATCTTTTTATCTCCTTGGGCCTGCATACATTGCTAAGTTCTTAACAGATGTTGCCTTGCTGAAACCTATACCAAGAATCTAACCATATATACTGAATCCTATACCAAGAATCTAACCACTGTTGCAAATGCAGAGAAGCTAATGTCTCAGGAGAAATACCAAAATAACGAGGTGTTGGTGTTTCAAGTGGCAAGTTGTGAAATAATTCCACATTGTCTTAAATGCATGTCAAACTCGTAACTCAAATATTCACCTCCATGATCAGATCGTAGAAACTTTATTTTTCTTGTTATGATGATTCTCCACTTCATTATGAAATTCCTTGAACTTTTTAGAAGTTTTATACATGTGTTTCATTAAGTAAATATATCCATATCTATTAAAATCATCCGTGAAGGTAAGAAAATAATGATATCCACCGCGTGCTTTAACACTCATAGGATCACATACATCGGTATGTATTATTTCCAATAAGTCACTTGCCCGCTCCATTGTTCCGGCAAATGAGATTTTAGTCATCTTGCCCATGAGGCATGGTTCACATATTTCAACTGATTCATAATCAAGTAATTCCAAAAGTTCATCAGCACGGAGTTTCTTCATGCGTTTTATACCAATATGACCTAAGTGGCAGTGCCATAAGTATGTGGTACTATCATCATTAGCTTTGCATCTTTTGGCATGAGTATTATAAACATGTGTATCACTACGACTGAGATTCAATAAGAATAAACCATTCACAAGGGGTGCAAGACTATAAAAGATATTATTCATATAAATAGAACAACCAATATTCTCTGTCTTAAATGAATAACCGTCTCGCAATAAACAAGATCCAGATATAATGTTCATGTTTAACGCAGGCACCAAATAAAATTTATTTAGGTTTAAAAATAATCCTAAATGTAGGCGTAGAGGGAGCGTGCCGACGGCGATCACATCAACCTTGGAGTCATTTCCAATGTGCATTCACCTCGTCCTTAGCTAGTCTTGGCTTATTCCACAGCTCCTGTTTCAAGTTACAAATATTAGCAACCAAATCAGTATTAAATACCCTGGCGCTACTACGAGCACTAGTAAGGTACACATCAATAACATGTATATCAAATATACCTTTGTTGACATTGCCAACCTTCTTATCTGGCAAGTACTTGGGGCAGTACCGCTTCTAGTGAACATTCCCTTGCAATAGAAACACTCAGTCTCATGTTTGGGCTGAGCCTTGGGTTTCTTCACGGGAGCGGCAACTGGCTTGCACCGGTACAACGAGGTGCTATATAAACAGTTTTTTAACCCCTTTCCGCGACGTCGTTCTGAACCGTTGCCTAGTGAGTGACTGTGATTGGGGGTCCTTCCCACACGACCCCGAAACCGTCGGGGATATGCCCTCCTGGCACACATGCTTGGCAAAATGAGGTCGTGTGCGACCGACAAGTGATCAAATACGGTTATACGTACAGTTGTGCTAAAAAATACAATTATACAGGCGAAATCGTTTCCGGTCGTAAGTACATCCCACACAGTCAGTCCCCGCTAAACGTTTCCGTTCGTATGTACATTTCACATAGTTAATCCAAGGAATACATTTTCGTTAGTATGTACATCCCACACCGTTAATCCAAGAAGTACGTTTCCGTTTATATATACATCCCACACTGTCGCTCCAAAGAAAACGTTTTCGTTCACAGGTACATCACACACAATTTTCCTTATTAAATCGTTTGTGATAGCGTTGCCATTGCACATGATATTAACAATTTTATCGTTTGCGTTATTGAATGCATCACACACGGTGCGTAGAAGAAACTGTGTGGCAAAGGCTGTTCATCACACACGCTTTTTATGTGGTAACCGTTTGCGCAAGGTAGCCTAACGCAAACAGTTTTCAAGAGGATGTCATGTGTGATTGTTTATTGATCCAACACTGTTTATTCCTAAAAACTGTGTGCGTTGCCTGAGGTCATCGCCCACAGTGTTTTCTTAATAACCGTTTGCAATAGAAAAACCCAATTAGCAGGCTAATTGGCCATTAGCAGGCTAATTGGCCATTAGCAGGCTAATTGCCTTATTTTTAATAATCCATTTATTAAACTAATTGACATTTCATATTAAGCACATAATAATATATTTCATTTCCATATTAAGGAAGCAGGATTTCATAATTGAAATACATCAGAGTACAATATCATATAGTTTCAGCACTTAGCTACCCCATTACACAACTGCACCAGCACCAAGTTTCAAATGCAACATCTAGAACCTTTCGAAATTAGCATCATAGACGGTACATAGACAGATGCATCTCATCTGGAAAACTGCTGAAGCGGAAGGTGAATATTAAGCCGTCATTGATGTTGAAGGTCTTTGCAATTTTAGGCCAGTGCCTGTGGATGATTGACCATCCATCCTTCGTCCTCTTCAGGAACACTTCAATATTGAACCGTGGTTGTTGTATGAAAACCTTCCTCGCCTCCTAACCATAGAGGTGGTTTGAGAGGTAATCATCAGTGAACTGCTTTGGAAAGGCCTGAATACAAGGATGTGCATAAATATCTTCTCTATATTGGAAATAGGGCAAAGGAATAAAAAAAGGCAAGGTATAATAGTTAGTACCATCTTGTATTGAACCGATGTCTTATTCATTGTGCAGACAAAGATCTTGTTGTTTTTTGTCGCTAATTTCCTTATCCTAACAATCTTTCTGAGTTTCTTGACTTGAGTGATATTCATGGACAACTCATTTCCCCATATGCAAAAAAGGGTCGAATAGTGGGTCAAACCCTCTGACAGCAGGACCTACATGTGCAAGACCAAATTGTTAAAAACCTAAATATTAGAATGGTTCCTGCAATTGCACAATAATGTGCTATTAGACAAAGGACCATGCATGTGCTAACCTCGATTGTAAACCTCAGTGCTTCCCATTGTTTCCCTGCAACACATATAAGGTAGTTAGTCATCAGGCTAAGTGAGGGTTCACATGTTATCAGTAAAATATGTTGATGAAAAATAAGCACATTGCAGATTCATCTGATTAATTCAAGCCACATGGGAAACCCGTTTATCCAAACCAAGCATGATTAAGAACTAGGAAATATAGTAGTTGCATATGTTTCTCATGTATTAAGTGCAACCAAATTCGATTTATTCCTCCCATGCACAACAATACAAAAGTCTACCCACGACAATTGGACATCGCATTGCAGAACTGAACCAAGCAGTTAACTAAACACCACAACAAATGGACCAAACATTAACTGAGCACCACATTGCACAATATAACATACTCCTAATAGAAGATCAGACAGTTAACCAAACCAAGCATGCTTAACAACTTGGAAATATAGCAATTGTATTTGTTTCTTATGTATTTAGTACAGTAAAATTCGATTTATTTCTCACATGGTATACAATAACATAATGCACCCTCAACAATTGAACATCACATTGCAGAATTGAAACAAACAGTTAACTAAACACCACAACAAATGAACCAAACATTAACTGAGCACCACATTGCACAATGTATAACATACTAGAAGATCAGACAGTTAACCAAACCAAGCATGCTTGGCAACTTGGAAATATAGCAATTGTATTCGTTTCTCATGTATTTTGTAAAAGATAAATTTGATTTATTTCTCACATGGAAGACAATACAAAATTACAGCCTGAAGAATTGAATATCACATTTGCAGAATTGAATCAAACAATTAACTGAACACGACAACTAATTAACCAAACAGTTAATAAGTGAGCACCACATTGCACGACATATAGAACATATACACTAGAGCAACAAATTGCATAGTAAAATTAGATAGCACAATTCACTAGAATTTGTTAAGGAAAGGCAGGAGCAGCACACACAACGGGTAAACCGAGCATGCTTAACCGGCGTAGCTAGCAAACTGAACATGGGTCCTTATAGTGAGCTAATAAGACAAGCTACTCCTCATCGTCGGAGATATCGATGAGATTGGCTCCTTTCACATGGAAGAGGGCGAGGCCTCCACATCGTGGGTGCCCTCGTCGTAGTGGTGAGTTGCCCGAGCTGCTCCGGGCACTAACCTGCTGGCTCTCGAGTTGAGGTAAGCACGTGCACGCTGAGAAAACATCTCATAATCTTCATCGAAGGCACCGAGGGTGGCCTCAAGAGAACAACACGAACTGTCGTTTAAAGCAGCCAACCGCGTCGCGGCGTTGGTGCACGAGGCATTGACGGTGGCCTCGACAGCAAGGTGCTCCTCCAAGATCTGGGGGTCGGCATGAATGGCAACCATCGCGACCTCATCCGCGCGTGCGGCCGCGATTTGCTTCTCTGGTGCCAAATGCTCCTTGAGCTCCTGCCTATACTGTGTGCACCATGGCTAAGGGTGGCGCTTATTTGGTGGAGGGGTCGGTGATTTGGGTGGAAGGTGTCGCACCGGCGGTCAGGGCATGTGGGATGTGGAAGGAGGAGGAGGATGGGGGTCGGGTGTGGATTACCTGCCTGGATAGACGAGGCCGAGCAGCGTGAAGGAGGGTCGCCGGCAAGGAGGTGTTGGGGAACGCAGTAATTTCAAAAAAATTCCTACGATCACGCAAGATCTATCTAGGAGAAGCATATCAACGAGCGGGGAGAGTGTGTCCACATACCCTTGAAGACCGAAAGTGGAAGCGTTTTATCAACACGGTTGATGTAGTCGTACGTCTTCACGATCCGACCGATCCTAGCACCGAACGTATGGCACCTCCGTGTTCAGCACACGTTCAGCTCGATGACGTCCCTCGTACTCTTGATCCAGTTGAGTCCGAGGGAGAGTTTTGTCAGCACGACGGTGTGGCGACGGTGATAATGAAGTTACCGGCACAGGGCTTCGCCTAAGCACTACGATGATATGACCGAGGTGTGTAACTGTGGAGGGGGCACCGCACATGGCTAAAAGATCAACTTGTGTGTTCTAGGGTGCCCCCTCCCCACGTATATAAAGGAGGGAGGGAGGAGGAGGCCAGCCAAGGGTGGCGCGCCCAAGGGGGGGAGTCCTACTCCAAGTAGGATTCGGCCCCCCTTTCCTATTCCTATAAGGAGAAGGGGGGAAGGAGGAGGAGGAGAAGAAGGAAAGGCCCCCCCCCCCAAACCTAGTACATTTCGGATTGGGCTTGGGGGGTGCGCCTCCACCTGGCCGCCGCCTCCTCTCTTCCACTAGGGCCCATGAAGGCCCATTATCCCCCCCCCCCCGGGGGTTCCGGTAACCTCCCGGTACTCCAGAAAATGCCCGAACCTATCCAAAACCATTCTGGTGTCCAAACATAACCTTCCAATATATCAATCTTTATGTCTCGACCATGTCGAGACTCCTCGTCATGTCCGTGATCTCATCCGGGACTCCGGACAAACTTCAGTCATCAAAACACATAACTCATAATACATATCGTCATCGAACGTTAGGCGTGCGGACCCTATGGGTTCGAGAACTATGTAGACATGACCGAGACACATCTCCGGTAAATAACCAATAGCGGAACCTGGATGCTCATATTGGCTCCTACATATTCTACGAAGATCTTTATCGATCAAACCGCATAACAACATACGTTGTTCCCTTTGTCATCGGTATGTTACTTGCCCGAGATTCGATCGTCGGTATCATCATATCTAGTTCAATCTCATTACCGGCAAGTCTCTTTACTGGTTCTGTAATGCATCATCCCGCAACGAAATCATTAGTCACATTGCTTGCAAGGCTTATAGTGATGTGCATTACCGAGATGGCCCAGAGATACCTCTCCGAAACACGGAGTGACAAATCCTAATCTCGATCTATGCGAACTCAATAGACACCATCGGAGACACCTGTAGAGCACCTTTATAATCACCCAGTTACGTTGTGACATTTGATAGCACGCTAAGTGTTTCTCCGGTATTCGAGAGTTGCATAATATCATAGTCATAGGAACATGTATAAGTCATGAAGAAAGCAATAGCAATAAACTAAACGATCACAGTGCTAAGCTAACGGATGGATCTTGTCCATCACATCATTCTCCAATGATGTGATCCCGTTCATCAAATGACAACACATGTCTATGGCTAGGAAACTTAACCATCTTTGATTAGCGAGCTAGTCAAGTAGAGGCATACTAGGGACACTCTGTTTGTCTATGTATTCACACATGTACTAATTTTCTGGTTAATACAATTCTAGCATGAATAATAAACATTTATCATGATATAAGGAAATATAAATAACAACTTTATTATTGCCTCTAGGGCATATTTCCTTCAGGAGGCGGCGCTGCAAGCAAGGAGTGAATGTTTCAACTTGGAAAGAAAGGCGGAAATAGGGGAAATATGGCTTTTGGTAAGGGGGAGGGGGTGGGGAGGTAGATATTTCCATGGAAGCCGCAAATTTTGAATCAGTGCAACGAAAAAGCTGGCGCGCAAAATGTCATCAGACACGGTCCCTTATTTAGAACTGTGTGCGATATGTGAACATCACAAACGATTCAGATAGCTTAACCTGTGGGTGATGAGTTTGAACGTCAAAATTTTTGGTTCGAATTTCCCTGGTTACAGTGGTCATCCACGTCATTGCATAATTTGGGTACCCAAAGGAGACTACAACACACCAACACTTCTTAATCGAGCAAGTTCAGCAATTAAACAGAGCTAGCTAACCTAAACATTACTCTAACAAATTAAAGACCGACGCTCTTAATTAAACAAAACAAAGAGTACTACTACGGCTGGTGTTCATCGATCTCCACCGCCTCCTCCATGTCCAGCTCGCACCCGACGATCTCTTGGGGAAGGGGATCCATGGTATCTATCGCACCATACTCGGCAAGCATCTCGCCATCCGCATCCAGCATCTCTTTGGAAAAGGCCGCCACGAGCTGGGCGTGGGCGGCCACGATCTGGGCTTGGACGGGCTCCATCGTGGGTTGCCAACTCTCGGCGATTGCCAACTCTTCGGCCGTGGGTTGCCGGCCATTGTCGGAGAAGCTTCATTCGATTTGTGCGGTGACCGCCACGAGCTGGGCGTGGGCGGCCTCCATCAGGGCTAAGGCCGCAGCTGCAGAACAGACAACTGTTGTGTCGCTCTCACCAGTTGCTATCCTCGAGGCAGATGTTACTGCCACCACCTGAGAAGAAACAACGACCATTTTTGGGCTGCATTGGTCGTCCTGTCGCAGATTGCGGCCACGCTCAGGCACCTTGTTAGCACGTGCATGGCGGCTGCGGCTGCGCTCTCGCCGCAGTGGGCCGCCAAAGTTGCCCTTACGACGCGGGTCCACATCCCCATCTTTCACCGACGATGATTGAACAATGAAATGATATTTGGGGAGCGAGCTAGTGTGCTTGACACGTCGGCTGTAGACTGATGTCGCTTGAACTACGTCGGTATTTCCCCAAAGAGGAAGGGATGATGCAGCACAGCTACGGTAGGTATTTCCCTCAGTGATGAGACCAAGGTTATCGAACCAGTAGGAGAACCACGCAACACCACGTAAACAACTCCTGCACACAAAGAACAAATACTTGCAACCCGACGTAAGTGAGGGGTTGCAATCCCTCACGGGTAAAAGGATAGGTAAAATTGTAGTAGATTGGATAAATAGATCTCGCGGGAACGCGAGATAAAATAAATAAATAAAAATTGCAGCAAGGTATTTTTGTGTTTTTGGATTAATAGATCTGAAAATAAAAGCAAATAAATATAGATCTTGAAGGCGAATATAAGAAAGAAGAGACCCGGGGGACGTAGATTTCACTAGTGGCTTCTCTCGAGAAAAATAGCATACGGTGGGTAAACAAATTACCGTTGGGCAATTGATAGAACTTCAAATAATCACGACGATATCCAGGCAATGATCATGATATAGGCATCACGTCCAAGATTAGTAGACCGACTCCTGCCTGCATCTACTACTATTACTCCACACATTGACTGCTATCCAGCATGCATCTAGTGTATTAAGTTCATGGAAAAATGGAGTAATGCAATAAGAACAATGACATAATGTAGACAAGATCTATTTATGTAGAAATTGTTAGGAAACGTAGCATGCAATTTCAAAAAAAATCCTACGCTCACGCAAGATCTATCTAGGAGATGCATAGCAACGAGAGGGGGAGAGTGTGTCCACGTACCCTCGTAGACCGAAAGCAGAAGTGTTTGTTAACACGGTTGATTTAGTCGAACTTCTTCTCGTTCTGACCGATCAAGCACCGAACATACGGCACCTCCGAGTTCTGCACACATTCAGCACACATACGGCACCTCGAACTCTTGATCTAGCAAAGTGTCTAGGGAGAGTTCCGTCAGCACGACGGTGTGGTGACGGTGATGGTGAAGTGATCCGCGCAGGGCTTCGTCTAAGCACTACGTGAATATGACCGATGGCGTAAACTGTGGAGGGGGGCGCCGCACACAGCTAGGGATAGTTGATGTGCGTTCTAGGCGCCCCCTCCCACGTATATAAAGGAGGGAGGGGGAGAGAGGTAGCCCAAGGCACGCCCAAGTAGGAGGAATCCTACTTGGGCTCCTAGTCAAAGTCGGCCTCCCCCCTTTCCTTTTACCAGAAGGGGGAGAAGGGAAGACAGGGGGGGAGAAGGAAAGATGGGAGCGCCGCCACCTCCTCCTAATCCAATTCGGCCTCCTTCCTTGGGGCACCCCTATGTGGGCTGGTGTGCTCCCTCCTAAGGCCCATATGGCCCATATCTTCCCCCCGGGGGTTCCGGTAACCCCTCCGGTACTCTGATATGTACCCGATACATTCCAGAACACTTCCGGTGTCCGAATACTAACATCCAATATACAAATATTTACCTCTCAACCATTTTGAGACTCCTTGTCATGTCTGTGATCTCATCCGGGACTCCAAACCACAATCGGTCACCAAATCACATAACTCATATAATACAAATCGTCATCGAACGTTAAGCGTGCGGACCCTACGAGTTCGAGAACTATGTAGACATGACCGAGACTCCTCTCCGGTCAAAAACCAATAGCGGAACCTGGATGCACTTCTCCGATTTGGGTTCAAGCTTATCAGGCTGAAGCTTTTTCACATAAGCATATCGCAACCCCAAACTTTAAGAAACGACAGCTTAGGTTTCTTTCCAAATCCACAGTTCATACAATGTCGTATCAATGGATTTAGACGGTGCCCTATTTAAAGTGAAGGCAGTTGTCTCTAATGCATGACGCCAAAACGATAGTGGTAAATCGGTAAGAGACATCATAGATCGCACCATATCTAATAAAGTACGATTACGGCGTTCGGACACACCATTTCACTGTGGTGTTCCAGGTGGCGTGAGTTGTGAAACTATTCGACATTTTTTAAAATGAAGGCCAAACTCGTAACTCAAATATTCGCCTCCGTGATCAGATCATATAAACTTTATTTTCTTATTACGATGATTCTCCACTTCACTTTGAAATTCTTTGAACTTTTCAAATGTTTCAGACTTGTGTTTCATTAAGTAGATATACCCATATCTGCTCAAATCATCTGCGACGGTCAGTAAATAACGATACCCGCCACGAGCCTCAACACTCATTGGACCGCATACATTGGTCTGTATTATTTCCAATAAGGCAGTAGCTCACTCCATTGTTCCGGAGAACGGAGTCTTAGTTATCTTGCCCATGAGGCATGGTTCGTAAGCATCAAATGATTCATAATCAAGTGATTCCAAAAGTCCATCCGCATGGAGTTTGTTCATGCGCTTTACACCAATATGACCTAAACGGCAGTGCCACAAATATGTTGCACTATCATTATCAACTTTGCATCTTTTGGCATCAATATTATGAATATGTTTATCACCACAATCGAGATTCAACAAAAATGGACCACTCTTCAAGGGTGCATGACGATAAAAGATATTACTCATATAAATAGAACAACCATTATTCTCTGATTTAAATGAATAACCATCTCGCATTAAACAAGATCCAGATTTATTGTTCATGCTCAGCGCTGGCACCAAATAACAATTATTCAGGTCTAAAACTAATCCCGAAGGTAGATGTAGAGGTAGCCTGCCAACAGCGATCACAACGACCTTGGAACCATTCCCGACGTGCATCGTCACCTCGTCCTTAGCCAATCTTCGTTTAATCCGTAGTCCCTGTTTCGAGTTACAAATATGAGCAACCGAACCGGCATCAAATACCCAGGCACTACTACGAGCATTAGTAAGGTACACATCAATAGCATGTATATCAAATATACCTTTGTTCACTTTGCCATCCTTCTTATCCGCCAAATACTTGGGGAGTTCTGCTTCCAGGACCAATCCCTTTGCAGTAGAAGCACTCAGTTTCAGGCTTAAGGCCAGACTTGGGCTTCTTCCCGGGCGTGGCAATTTGCTTGCCATTCTTCTTGAAGTTCCCCTTCTTTCCTTTGCCCTTTTTCTTGAAACTAGTGATATGGTTAACAATCAACACTTGATTCTCCTTCTTGATTTCTACCTCCGCAGCTTTGAGCATAGCGAAGAGCTCAGGAATAGTCTTCTCCATCCCTTGCATATTATAGTTCATCACGAAGCCTTTATAGCTTGGTGGCAGTGATTGAAGAACTCTGTCAATAACACTATCATCTGGAAGATTAACTCCCAGATGAGTCAAGTGGTTATGATACCCAGACATTCTGAGTATGTGTTCACTGACAGAAATGTTCTCCTCCATCTTGCAACTATAGAACTTGTTGGAGACTTCATATCTCTCAACTCGGGCATTTGCTTGAAATATTAACTTCAATTCCTGGATGCTAAGCCGTAAAGCATGGCACACTGAACTATCGAGTAGTCATCAGATCGAGCTTGCCAGACGTTCATAACATCAGCATCTGCTCCTGTAACAGGCCTTTCACCTAGCGGTGCATCAAGGACATAATTCTTCTGTGCAGCAATGAGGATAATCCTCAAGTTACAGACCCAGTCCGTGTAGTTGCTACCATCATCTTTCAACTCAGCTTTCTCTAGGAACGCATTAAAATTCAAGGGAACGGTAGCGCGGTCCGTTGATCTACAACATAGATATGCAAAAACTATTAGGACTAAGTTCATGATAAATTAAGTTCAGTTAGTCATATTACTTAAGAACTCCCACTTAGATCACTACAAAAAAAAGACACATCCATGACATTTTGGGCCGAATGAATTTTTTCTGTCATGCTTATGACACTTCTATGAAGATAATTGTGACAAAACCCGGTATCATCATAGATGTGGTGGGCTTCTACTTCTATGACAAAAAATCATGACAGAAAATGGGCTTTTCGTCCTCGGCGGGCCGGAGACGCAGCTGCATGATACGTCTCCAACGTATCTATAATCTTTGATTGCTCCATGCTATATTATCTACTGTTTTGGACAATATTGGGCTTTATTTTCCTATTTTATATTATTTTTGGGACTAACCTAATAACCGGAGGCCTAGCCCAGAATTGCTATTTTTTTTGCCTATTCCAGAGTTTCGAAGAAACGGAATATCAAACAGAGTCCAAACGGAATGAAACCTTCGGGAACGTGATTTTCTCACCGAACGTGATCCAGGAGACTTGGAACCTAAGTCAAGGAAGCTTCGAGGAGGGCACGAGGTAGGGGGCGCGCCCACCCCCCATAGCGCGCCCTCCACCCTCGTGGGCCCCATGTTGCTCCACCGACGTACTTCTTCCTCCTATATATACCTACGTACCCCCAAACGATCATACACGGAGCCAAAAACCTAATTCCACCGCCGCAACCTTCTGTACCCACGAGATCCCATCTTGGGGCCTGTTCCGGAGCTCCGCCGGAGGGGGCATCCACCACGGAGGGCTTCTACATCAACACCATAGCCTCTCCGATGAAGTGTGAGTATTTTACCTCAGACCTTCGGGTCCATAGTTAGTAGCTAGATGGCTTCTTCTCTCTTTTTGGATCTCAATACAATGTTCTCCCCCTCTCTCGTGGAGATCTATTTGATGTAATCTTCTTTTTGTGGTGTGTTTGTTGAGACCGATGAATTGTGGGTTTATGATCAAGATTATCTATGAACAATATTTGAATCTTCTCTGAATTCTTTTATGTATGATTGGTTATCTTTGCAAGTCTCTTCGAATTATCAGTTTGGTTTGGCCTAATAGATTTGTTTTTCTTGCAATGGGAGAAGTGCTTAGCTTTGGGTTCAATCTTGCGGTGTCCTTTCCCAGTGACAGTAGGGGCAACAAGGCACGTATTGTATTGTTGCCATCAAGGATAACAAGATGGGTTTTTTAATCATATTGCATGAATTTATCCCTCTACATCATTCATCTTGCTTAAGGCGTTACTCTTTTTTGTTTAACTTAATACTCTAGATGCATGCTGGATAGCGGTCGTTGAATGGAGTAATAGTAGTAGATGCAGGCAGGAGTCGGTCTACTTGTCTCGGACGTGATGCCTATATACATGATCATACCTAGATATTCTCATAACTATGCTCAATTCTGTCAATTGCTCAACAGTAATTCGTTCACCCACTGTAAAATACTTATGCTCTTGAGAGAAGCCACTAGTGAAATCTATGGCCCCCGGGTCTATCTCCATCATATTAATCTTCCATCACTTTATTTATTGCCTTTGCTTTTACTTTTCTTTTATTTTACTTTGCATCTTTATCATAAAAATACCAAAAATATTATCTATCATCTCTATCAGATCTCACTCTCGTAAGTGACCGTGAAGGGATTGACATCCCCTAATCGCGTTGGTTGCGAGGAGTTATTTGCTTTGTGTAGGTACGAGGAACTAGCGCGTAGCCTCCTACTGGATTGATACCTTTGTTCTCAAAAATTGAGGGAAATACTTACGCTACTTTGCTGCATCATCCTTTCCTCTTCAAGGAAATCCAACGCAGTGCTCAAGAGGTAGCAAGAAGAATTTCTGGCGCCGTTGCCGGGGAGTCTACGCAAAAGTCAACATACCAAGTACCCATCACAATCCCTTATCTCCCGAATTACATTATTTGCCATTTGCTTCTCATTTTCCTCTCCCCCACTTCACCCTTGCCGTTTTATTCGCCCTCCTTTTTCCGTTCGCCTCTTTTGCTTGCTTGTCGTTATGTCTGAATTTGGGGAAATTATTGCCGATATGGACAATAATAATATCATAGAAAATTCTGATGCTCCTGCAGAAGAACCCCCTACCTTGCATACAAAAATATTTCCAATTGGTAGTGGTAATATTATTGGAAAAGGAGTTATTCAAGATTTCTTTACTTGTGCTGGTGCTTTGCCTTCTCTGGGTGGTTCCATTCTTCATAGAACTAGTAGTCTTGCGGACGCTATTGCCATGCTTATAGTTGAACTTGAAAGGCAATTTATGCACATGCATCCCTGCATACAAAGAATTTTCTTAGAATTCTCTAATATTGAGCATTCTTCTTTTAAGCGTGCCGCCACTATGTTTTTGGCTCATGAGTTTAGATTTATAATAAAAGAGGCCAAAGAAATCTTTGCGCATTATAGGGTAGATGCTAGTCATCCTCCCATTGAAGCTATCCTTTTTACTCAAGAAGACATTATGCGTTTACAATCTTTAGATCATATTGCTTATAACGAAAATCTTAGGAAAAAGGTTCCTGCCGATGTTCTAGTTGATAGAATTTCCGAGCTTAATGATGATTTTGCTATTCAGAATAATGGACTAGGTTTTCCTCTTGAACGAAGGCTTGTGACTTTTTGCCAAAAGAATGCTCTTAATGCTGAATTGGTTGTGCAATACAAAGGGCCTAGGGAGGAACCCATACCTCCCGAGATTGATCTTGGGGACTTTTGTCCCATTAAATTCAGCCCTTTTGATTATTTTTGCTTGCCTCAAAGAAAACTTGCTGCTGAACTAGAGAATATGAGAGAAGTTTTCATGATTTGCCGTACCACTATTATGGCAATACCTAGATCTATCCTTGCTTTTATGCCTAGCTAGGGGCGTTAAACAATAACGCTTGTTGGGAGGCAACCCAATTTTAGTTTTAGTTTTTTTTGCTTTTGCTTCTGTTTAGGAATAAATCTTAGATCTAGCCTCTGGTTAGATGTGTTTTTATGTTTTAATTAGTGTTTGTGCCAAGTTAAACCTATATGATCTTCTTGGATGATAGTTATTTGATCTTGCTGTAATTTCCAGAAACTTTCGTTTCACTAAAACAATTGTTAAAAATCACCAGAACGTGATAAAATACTGATTCCAATTGCTGCTGATCAATAAAACAATTTCCAAGGTCGTCCTATTTTGTCTGAATTTTTGGAGTTCCAGAAGTTTGCGTTAGTTACAGATTACTACAGACTGTTCTGTTTTTGACAGATTCTGTTTTTCGTGTGTTGTTTGCTTATTTTGATGAATCTATGGCTAGTAAAATAGTTTATAAACCATATAGAAGTTGGAATACAGTAGGTTTAACACCAATATAAATAAATAATGAGTTCATCACAGTACCTTGAAGTGGTCTTTTGTTTTCTTTCGTTAACGGAGCTCACGAGATTTCTGTTTAGTTTTGTGTTGTGAAGTTTTCAAGTTTTGGGTAAAATCTTTTGATGGATTATGGAACAAGGAGTGGCAAGAGCCAAAGCTTGGGGATGCCCATGGAACCCCCAAGATAATCTAAGTACACCAAAAATTCAAAGCTTGGGGATGCCCCGGAAGGCATCCCCTCTTTCGTCTACTTCCATCGGTAACTTTACTTGGAGCTATATTTTTATTCACCACATGATATGTGTTTTGCTTGGAGAGTCTTGTATGATTTGAGTCTTTGTTTTTTAGTTTACCACAATCATCCTTGTTGTACACACCTTTTGAGAGAGCCATACATGACTTGGAAATTATTGGAATACTCTTTGTGCTTCACTTATATCTTTTGAGTTATATAATTTTGCTCTATTACTTCACTTATATCATTTAGAGCACGGTGGTGGATTTGTTTTAAAGAAACTATTGATCTCTCATGCTTCACTTAGATTATTTTGAGAGTCTTAAATAGCATGGTAATTTTATTAAATAATCCTAATATGCTAGGTATAAAAAAATAGTAAAAACCTTCTTATGAGTGTGTTGAATGCTAAGAGAAGTTTGATGCTTGATAATTGTTTTGAGATGTGGAGGTAATAATATTAAAGTCGTGCTAGTTGAGTAGTTGTGAAATTGAGAAATTCTTGTGTTGAAGTTTGCAAGTCCCGTAGCATGCATGTATGGTAAACGTTATGTAACAAATTTGAAACATGAGGTGTTCTTTGGTTGTCCTCCTTATGAGTGGCGGTTGGGGACGAGCGATGGTCTTTTCCTACCAATCTATCCCCCTAGGAGCATGCGCGTAGTGCTCTGGTTTTTGATGGCTTGTAGATTTTTGCAATAAGTATGTGAGTTCTTTATGAATAATGTTGAGTCCATGGATTATACGCACACTCACCCTTCCATCATTGCTAGCCTCTTCGGTACCGTGCATTGCCCTTTCTCACACTGAGAGTTGGTGCAAACTTCGCCGGTGCATCCAAACCCCGTGATATGATACGCTCTTTCACACATAAACCTCCCTATATCTTCCTCAAAACAGCCACCATACCTACCTATTATGGCATTTCCATTGACATTACGAGATATATTGCCATGCAACTTCCCACCATTCCGTTTATCATGACACATTCATCATTGTCATATAGCTTAGCATGATCATGTAGTTGACATAGTATTTGTGGCAAAGCCACCGTTCATAATTCTTTCATACATGCCACTCTTGGTTCATTGCATATCCCGGTACACCGCCGGAGGCATTCATATAGAGTCATACTTTGTTCTAGTATCGAGTTGTAATCATTGAGTTGTAAATAAATAGAAGTGTGATGATCATCATTTTCTAGAGCATTGTCCCAAGTGAGGAATAAAAAAAAGTGAAAGGCCATAAAAAAGAGAAGGCCCAAAAAAATGAGACAAAAGAGAGAAGGGACAATGTTACTATCCTTTGCCACACTTGTGCTTCAAAGTAGCACCATAATCTTCATGATAGAGAGCCTCTTGTTTTATCACTTTCATATACTAGTGGGAATTTTTCATTATAGAACTTGGCTTGTATATTCCAACAATGGGCCTGCTCAAGTGCCCTAGGTCTTCGTGAGCAAGCAAGTTGGATGCACACCCACTTAGTTTTCTTTTGTTGAGCTTTCATACATTTATAGCTCTAGTGCATCCGTTGCATGGCAATCCCTACTCCTTGCATTAACATCAATCGATGGGCATCTCCATAGACCGTTGATTAGCCTCGTTGATGTGAGACCTTCTCCTTTTTTGTATTCTCTACATAACCCCCATCATCATATTCTATTCCACCCATAGTGCTATATCCATGGCTCGCGCTCATATATTGCGTGAAAGTTTATAGGTTTGAGATTACTAAAGTATGAAACAATTGCTTGGCTTATCATCGGGGTTGTGCATGATGAGAGCATTCTCGTGTGACGAAAATGGAGCATGACTAAACTCTGTGATTTTGTAGGGATGAACTTTCTTTAGCCATGTTATTTTGAGAAGACATAATTGCTTAGTTAGTATGCTTGAAGTATTATTATTTTTATGTCAATATGAACTTTTGTCTTGAATCTTTCGGATCTGAATATTCATACCACAATTAAGAAGAATTATATTGAAATTATGCCAAGTAGCACTCCGCATCAAAAATTCTGTTTTTATCATTTACCTACTCGAGGACGAGCAGGAATTAAGCTTGGGGATGCCTGATACGTCTCCAATGTATCTATAATTTTTGATTGCTCCATGCTATATTATCTACTATTTTGGACAATATTGGGCTTTATTTTCCACTTTTATATTATTTTTGGGACTAACCTATTAACCGGAGGCCGAGCCCAGAATTGCTGGTTTTTTGCCTATTTCAGAGTTTCGAAGAAACGGAATATCAAACGGAGTTCAAACGGAATGAAACCTTCGGGAACGTGATTTTCTCACGAGCGTGATCCGGAGACTTGGACCCTAAGTCAAGGAAGCTTGAGGAGGGCACGAGGTGGGGCGCACCCACCCCCTGTATGCGCTCCACCCTCATGGGCCCCATGTTGCTCCACCTACGTACTCCTTCCTCCTATATATACCTACGTACCCCCAAACGATCAAACAAGAAGCCAAAAACCTAATTCCACCGCCGCAACCTTCTGTACCCACGAGATCCCATCTTGGGGCCTGTTCCGGAGCTCCGCCGGAGGGGGCATCCACCATGGAGGGCTTCTACATCAACACCATAGCCTCTCCGATGAAGTGTGAGTATTTTACCTCAGACCTTCGGGTCCATATATAGTTAGTAGCTAGATGACTTCTTCTCTCTTTTTGGATCTCAATACAATGTTCTCCCCCTCTCTCATGGAGATCTATTCGATGTAATCTTCTTTTTGCGGTGTGTTTGTTGAGACCGATGAATTTTGGGCTTATGATCATGATTATCTATGAACAATATTTGAATCTTCTCTGAATTCTTTTATGTATGATTGGTTATCTTTGCAAGTCTCTTCGAATTATCAGTTTGGTTTGGCCTGCTAGATTGGTTTTTCTTGCAATGGGAGAAGTGCTTAGCTTTGGGTTCAATCTTGTGGTGTCCTTTCCCAGTGACAGTAGGGGCAACAAGGCACATATTGTATTGTTGCCATCGAGGATAACAAGATGGGGTTTTTATCATATTGCATGAATTTATCCCTCTACATCATGTCATCTTGCTTAAGGCGTTACTCTGTTTTCTTTAACTTAATACTCTAGATGCATGCTGGATAGCGGTCGATGAGTGGAGTAATAGTAGTAGATGCAGGCAGGAGTCGGTCTACTTGTCTCGGACGTGATGCCTATGTACATGATCATACCTAGATATTCTCATAACTATGCTCAATTCTGTCAATTGCTCAACAGTAATTCGTTCACCCACCGTAAAATACTTATGCTCTTGAGAGAAGCCACTAGTGAAATCTATGGCCCCCGGGTCTATCTCCATCATATTAATCTTCCATCACTTTATTTATTGCCTTTACTTTTACTTTTCTTTTATTTTACTTTGCATCTTTATCATAAAAATACCAAAAATATTATCTATCATCACTATCAGATCTCACTCTCGTAAGTGACCGTGAAGGGATTGACAACCCCTAATCGCATTGGTTGCGAGGAGTTATTTGCTTTGTGTAGGTACGAGGGACTAGCGCGTAGCCTCCTACTGGATTGATACCTTGGTTCTCAAAAACTGAGGGAAATACTTACGCTACTTTGCTGCATCATCCTTTCCTCTTCAAGGAAATCCAACGCAGTGCTCAAGAGGTAGCACTGCATGACATTCTTTGGGCCGTCCATGACAGAAAAAACCATGGTAGAAGCGAGGGCGAGAAAAATATCGGGGTGTTCCCGGTTACGGTGGGTGGTCGGGGCCGAGCGATGCATGGAGGTTTGCACGTTTCTCTCGTACACGTACACGCGTGGGTGCGAGGCATTGGGCTCTAACTGAACCCGAGCAAGGCGTTCGCCTAACTAAACCTGAGCGATTGCACTGCAGGCTACGCATTAGTGAACCCGAGCGATCGATCGATGGCTATTAACTGAACCCGATCGGCGATTCGCCGCTCTCGCTGCTAATCAAGCCGATCGATGCTGCCTCTGGATGAACAGTGAGCGTTGTTGGGGGGTTTGGATGAACAGTTCCCGGTGGGGGTTGGATGAACAGGACCCCGTGGTGTTGCCGCTGGATGAACAGGACCCTGATCGATCGAGCCGGTTGGGCGTGGATGAACAGGACCCCGTGGAGGGCTGGATGATCAGGACCCCATGGAGGGAAGGTTGAACAGTAGCCGGTGGAGGGCTGGATGAACAGTAGCCCGTGGAGGGGTGGTTGAACAGGACCCCGTGGAGAGGGATGGTTGAACAGTAGCCAGTGGAGGAGCGGTGGAGGCTGGATGAACAGGAGCCCGTGGATGAATATTCGCAGGTGGAGGCTGGAGGAGGTCGACGGTGGATGAACAGTAGCCCGTGGAGGCAGGAGGAGGTCGTCGGTGGAGATGAACAGTATCCTGTGGAGTCTTGTTTTGCGGTACGCCACACCCCTCCCGATGAACAGGACCCCCCGTTTCGACCGTAGTACTCCAACACAAGTCCGATTCCTCTGTTTTGCGGTACGCCACACCCCTCCCGATCAACAGGACCCCTTTTCAACCAAGAGAAGTCCGTTTCCTCCATTTTGTGGTATGCTAGACCCCTCCCGATGAACAGGATCCGTTTCGACCGTGGCCGTTCGAACACAAGGCTGTTTCCTTCGTTTTGCGGTACGCCAGGCCTCGTTTCCATCGGTTGTTCCATCCAAGCTAGTTGGCTCCCGATGAACAACACGCGTTCCGTTGCCTCCCGATGAACACGACGACGACGCAGTTTCTCCGTTCCGACCCAGCCATCTACACGAGCCCTGCCCGTACGTATGCGCGAGTAGGCGTTCGAGACCCTGCCCGTATGTACGTACGTGGCCGTATTTTTTTTCTTGCACCCTGGCCGCTGTACGTACGTGTACATGCTACGTGCGCGTCTCTACTACAACACGTGCGCGCCTCTACTATGACATGTGCGTGCCTCTACTACGACACGTGCGCGCCTCTACATCTACCAGTATGTACGTACACATTCGTGACTAGAATGACAATGCTACGTGCGCTTCGACCAGGTGGGTCTGGACTGTCAGACACTTCCTTGCATGCGAAGATGTAGCTGGTGGGTCCCAGCAGTTAGGGGGCGAATCATTTTTTTTGCCCGTAATATGGACGCACTTCCTTGCATGCGAAGATGTAGCTGGTGGGTCCCAGCAGTCAGGAGGGAAACATTTTTTTTTGCGAAATATGGTGGCCCGTTCGGTGGGTCCCTGCTGTCAGGTGGATGAATCATTATTTTGCACGTAATAAGGAGGCACTTCCTTGCTGGTGCCGTGGACCCAGCTGTCAGCCTCTCCACGTACAATACTCTTCCGATGGAAGTCATTCCTTGAACACGTTGACCACACCGCGCCGAGAGCACAAGGGCGGTGGACAACGGCGAAGCCTAGGAAGGGGATGCGCAGAGCTGGGGAAGACGCGGCAGTGGATGCACATGCGGAGAGGAGTACGAGGGTTCACTGGTTCGGCTGCGGTGTGAGGCTGTCGTCGCCGCAGAATAACATGGGGTGTGGGTGAGTAGAGGGATGACCTGGTGTTACGTCTTGAGCTTGCGTTGGTTTTCCACAAAGAGGAGAGGATGATGCAGCAGAGTAGCGTAAGTATTTCCCTCAGTTTTTGAGAACCAAGGTATCAATCCAGTAGGACGCCAAGCGCAAGTCCCTCGTACCTACACAAAGAAAATAAATCCTTCCAACCAACGCGAATAGGGGTTGTCAATCCCTGATAGATAATATTTTTGGTATTTGTGGTATAAAGATGCAAAGTAAAATAAAAGGCAAAGTAAAAAAGCAAAGCAATAATAAAGCGTAGGAAGATTAATATGATGAGAATAGACCCGGGGGCCATAGATTTCACTAGTGGCTTCTCTCAAGAGCATAAGTATTTTACGGTGGGTGAACAATTCTTCATAAGCAATTGACAGAATTGAGCATAGTTATGAGAGTATCTAGGTATGATCGTGTATATAGGCATCACGTCTGAGACAAGTAGACCGACTCCTGTCTACATCTACTACTATTACTCCACTCATCGACCGCTATCTAGCATGCATCTAGAGTATTAAGTTAATGAAAACAGAGTAGCGCCTTCAGCAAGATGACATGATGTAGAGGGATAAATTCATGCAATATGATAAAACCCCATCTTGTTATCCTCGATGGCAACAATACAATACGTGCCTTGATGCCCCTACTGTCACTGGGAAAGGACACCGCAAGATTGAACCCAAAGCGAAGCACTTCTCCCATTGCAAGAACTACCAATCTAGTTGGCCAAACCAAATGGATAATTCGAAGAGACTTGCAAAGATAACCAATCATACATAAAAGAATTCAGAGAAGATTCAAATATTGCTCATAGATAATCTTGATCATAAACCCACAATTCACCGGTCTCAACAAACACACCGCAAAAAGAAGATTACATCGAATAGATCTCCATGAGAGAGGGGAGAACATTGTATTGAGATCCAAAAGAGAGAAGAAGCCATCTAGCTACTAACTATGGACCCAAGGTCTGAAGTAAACTACTCACACTTCATCGGAGAGGCTATGATGATGATGTAGAAGCCTCCATGGTGGATTCCCTTCCATGAGCTCCTAACAGGCCCCAAGATGGGATCTCGTGGATACGAAAAGTTGCGGCGGTGGAATTAGGTTTTGGCTCCGTGTCGATCTGTTGGGGGTAATGAGGTATATATAGGAGGAAGGAGTACGTCGGTGGAGCTTGGGGCCCACGGGCGGGGGCGCCCTAGGGGGTGTGCCTCCACCCTCGTGGCCACCTCCTCCTTTCTTGACCGAGGGTCCAAGTCTCCGGATCTTATCTCGATGAGAAAATCACGCCCCAAGATTTCATTCCGCTTTGGACTCCGTTTGATATTCTGCTTTCTTCCAAACACTGTAATAGGCAAAAAACAACAATTCTGGGCTGGGCCTCCGATTAATAGGTTAGTCCCAAAAGTAATATAAAAGTGGAAAATAAAGCCCAATATAGTCCAAAACAATAGATAATATAGCATGGAGCAATCAAAAATTATAGATACGTTGGAGACGTATCAGGCATCCTCAAGCTTAATTCCTGCTCGTCCTCGAGTAGGTAAATGATAAAAGAGAATTTTAGATGCGGAGTGCTACTTGGCATAATTTCAATGTAATTCTTCTTAATTGTGGTATGAATATTCAGATCTGAAAGATTCATGACAAAGGTTTAATATTGACATAAAAAATAATAATACTTCAAGCATACTAACAAAGCAATTATGTCTTCTCAAAATAACATGGCCAAAGAAAGTTATCCCTACAAAATCATATAGTCTGGCTATGCTCTATCTTCACCACACAAAGTATTTAAATCATGCACAACCCCGATGACAAGCCAAGCAATTGTTTCATACTTTTGACATTCTCAAAACTTTTTCAATCTTCACGCAATACATGAGCGTGAGCCATGGATATAGCATTATATGTGGAATAGAATGGTGGTTGTGGAGAAGACAAAAAGAGGGAAGATAGTCTCACATCAACTAGGCGTATCAACGGGCTATGGAGGTGCCCATCAATAGATATCAATGTGAATGAGTAGGGATTGCCATGCAACGGATGCACTAGAGCTATAAGTATATGAAAGCTCAACAAAAGAAACTAAGTGGGTGTGCATCCAACTCGCTTGCTCACGAAGACCTAGGGCAATTTGAGGAAGCCCATCATTGGAATATACAAGCCAAGTTCTATAATGAAAAATTCCCACTAGTATATGAAAGTGACAAAACGAGAGACTCTCTATTATGAAGATCATGGTGCTACTTTGAAGCACAAGTGTGGTAAAAGGATAGTAACATTGTCCCTTCTCTCTTTTTCTCTCATTTTTTTATTTGGGCCTTTTCTCTCTTTTTTATGGCCTCTTTTCTTTTCTCTTTTTTTATTTTTCATCCGGAGTCTCATCCCGACTTATGGGGGAATCATAGTCTCCATCATCCTTTCCTCACTTGGGTCAATGCTCTAAAAATGATGATCATCACACTTTTATTTTTCTTACAACTCAAGAATTACACCTCAATACTTAGAACAAAATATGACTCTATGTGAATGCCTCCGGCAGTGTACCGGGATATGCAATGATTCATAAGTGACATGTATGAAAGAATTATGAACAGTGGCTTTGCCACAAATACGATGTCAACTAAATGATCATGCTAAGCAATATGACAATGATGGAGCGTGTCATAATAAACGGAACGGTCAAAAGTTGCATGGCAATATATCTCGGAATGGCTATGGAAATGCCATGATAGGTAGGTATGGTGGCTGTTTTGAGGAAGGTTTATGGTGGGTGTATGATACCGGCGAAAAGTGCGCGGTATTAGAGAGGCTATCAATGGTGGAAGGGTGAGAAAAGTGCGTATAATCCATGGACTCAACATTAGTCATAAAGAACTCATATACTTATTGCAAAAATCTACAACTTATCAAAGCAAAGTATTACGCACATGCTCCTAGGGGATAGATTGGTAGGAAAAGACCATTGCTCGTCCCCGACCGCCACTCATAAGGAAGACAATCAATAAATAAATCATGCTCCGACTTCATCACATAACGGTTCACCATACGTGCATGGTACGGGAATCACAAACTTTAACACAAGTATTTCTCAAATTCACAACTACTCAACTATCATGACTCTAATATTACTACCTTCATATCTCAAAACAATTATCAAGCATCGAACTTTTCTTAGTATTCAACGCACTCAAAAGAAACTTTTACAAATCTTGAATACCAAGCATATTATTATTTTAAGCAAATTACCATGCTATTTAAGATTCTCAAAATAATCTAAGTGAAGCATGAGAGATCAAAGGTTTCTATAAAACAAATCCACCACCGTGCTCTAAAGATATAAGTGAAGCACTAGAGCAAAACTATATAGCTCAAAAGATATAAGTGAAGCACATAGAGTATTCTAACAAATTCCAAATCATGTATGGCTCTCTCAAAAGGTGTGTACAGCAAGGATGATTGTGGTAAACTAACAAGCAAAGACGCAAATAATACAAGACGCTCCAAGCAAAACACATATCATGTAGTGAATAAAATATAGCTCCAAGTAAAGTTACCGATGGAAGTGGATTTAAAGAGGGATGCATTCCGGGGCATCCCCAAGCTTTGACTTTTTGGTGTCCTTAGATTATCTTGGGGTTGCCATGGGCATCCCCAAGCTTAGGCTCTTGCCACTCCTTGTTCCATAATCTATCAAAAGATTTCACCCAAAACTTGAAAACTTCACAACAAAAAACTCAACACAAATCTCGTAAGCTCCGTTAGCGAAAGAAAACAAAAGACCACTTCAAGGTACTGCAATGAACTCATTCTTTATTTATATTGGTGTTAAACCTACTTTATTCCAACTTCTCTATGTATTATAAACTATTTTACTAGCCATAGTTTCTTCAAAATAAGCAAACAACACACGAAAAACAGCATCTGTCAAAAACAGAACAGTCTGTAGTAATCTGTAACTAACGCAAACTTCTGGAACTCAAAAAATTCAGCACAAATAGGACGACCTAGGAAATTTGTTTATTGATCAGCATCAATTAGAATCACTATGTTATCACGTTCTAGTGATTTTTAACAATTGTTTTCGTGAACAGAAAGTTTCTGGAAATTACAGCAAGATCAAATAACTATCATCCAAGAAGATCCTATAGGTTTAACTTGGCACAAACACTAATTAAAAAATAAAACCACATCTAAACAGAAGGTATATGGAATATTTATTGAATAACAGCAAGCAAAAATATTGGGTTGTCTCCCAACAAGCGCTTTCTTTTAAAGCCTTTTAGCTAGGCATTGAGATTCAATGATGCTCACAAGAAAGACAAGAATTGAGGCACAAAGAGAGCATCATAAAACATGTGACAAACACACTTAAGTCTGACATACTTCCTATGCATAGGCATATTATAGGCAAACAAATTATCGTAGCAAGGAACAATAGCAATCTCAACATAACGAGAGGTAATTTAGTAACATGAAATTTCTATAACCATATTTTCCTCTGTCATAATAATTACATGTAGGATCATAAGAAAATTAAACAATATAGCTATCACATGACATATTCTCAACACGATCCACATGCATGCGAAGTTGACACTCTTCCAAAATAGTGGGATTATCATTAACTAAAGTCATGATTTCTCCAAGCCCACTTTTATCAAAAAATTCATAAGATTGAATGTTATCCAAATATGTGGGATCTAAAGTTGACACTCTTCCAAACCCACTCTCAATATTATTGCAAACACTATTATCAATCTTATATTCATCATGGGGCTTAACTAAATTTTCAAGATCATAAGAAGAATCTCCCCAATCATGACTATTGGACATAGCAAAACTGGCATCCCCAAGCTTAGGGTTTTGCATATTATTAGCATAATTTATATCAATAGAATTTATAATAAAATCATTGCAATCATGCTTTTTATTCAAAGATCTATCGCGAATCACTTCATCATAATTTTCAAATTTACGGATTTCAGGCAAAACCTTATAAAGATAATCTAGTGCATCCAAACCACTAGGAATTGGTTCATCATAATTGGATCTCTTAAAAAGATTGGCAAGCGGATGAGGATCCATAGATATTAGCTTCTCTGTTTAGGAATAAATACTCAACTATTTCAACCAAACGAGCAAACAAGCCAAGTAAGACATAAAGGCAAACGAAGAGACGAACGGAAAAGAGAGGGCGAATAAAACGGCAAGGGTGAAGTGGGGGAGAGGAAAACGAGAGGCAAATGACAAATAATGTAATGCGAGAGATAATGGATTGTGATGTGTACTTGGTATGTTGACTTTTGCGTACACTCCCCGGCAACGGCGCCAGAAATCCTTCTTGCTACGTCTTGAGCTTGTGTTGGTTTTCCCCGAAGAGGAGAGGATGATGCAGCAGAGTAGCGTAAGTATTTCCCTCAGTTTTTGAGAACCAAGGTATCAATCCAGTACGACGCCACGCGAAAGTCCCTCGTACCTACACAAAGAAAATAACTCCTCGCAACCAATGCGAATAGGGGTTGTCAATCCCTTCACGGTCACTTACGAGAGTGAGATCTGATAGAGATGATAGATAATATTTTTGGTATTTTTGGTATAAAGATGCAAAGTAAAATAAAAGGCAAAGTAAAAAAAGCAAAGCAATAATAAAGCGTAGGAAGATTAATATGATGAGAATAGACCCGGGGGACATAGATTTCACTAGTGGCTTCTCTCAAGAGCATAAGTATTTTACGGTGGGTGAACGAATTACTGTTGAGCAATTGACAGAATTGAGCATAGTTATGTGAGTATCTAGGTATGATCGTGTATATAGGCATCACGTCCGAGACAAGTAGACTGACTCCTGCCTGCATCTACTACTATTACTCCACTCATCAACCGCTATCCAGGATGCATCTAGAGTATTAAGTTAATGAAAACAGAGTAACGCCTTAAGAAAGATGACATGATGTAGAGGGATAAATGCATGCAATATGATAAAAACCCCATCTTGTTATCCTCGATGGCAACAATACAATCGTGCCTTGCTGCCCCTCATCACACGGGAAAGGACACCGCAAGATTGAACCCAAAGCTAAGCACTTCTCCATTGCAAGAACTACCAATCTAGTTGGCCAAACCAAATGGATAATTCGAAGAGACTTGCAAAGATAACCAATCATACAAAAAAGAATTCAGAGAAGATTCAAATATTGCTCATAGATAATCTTGATCATAAACCCACAATTCATTGGTCTCAACAAACACACCGCAAAAAGAAGATTACATCGAATAGATCTCCACGAGAGAGGGGGAGAACATTGTATTGAGATCCAAAAAGAGAGAAGAAGCCATCTAGCTACTAACTATGGACCCGAAGGTCTGAAGTAAACTACTCACACTTCATCGAGAGGCTATTATGATGATGTAGAAGCCCTCCGTGGTGGATTCCCCTTCCGGTGGAGCTCCGGAACAGGCCCCAAGATGGGATCTCGTGGATACAGGAAGTTGCGGCGGTGGAATTAGGTTTTTGGCTCCGTATCTGATCTGTTGGGGGTACGTAGGTATATATAGGAGGAAGGAGTACGTCGGTGGAGCTTCGGGGGGCCCACGAGGCAGGGGGGCGCGCCCTAGGGGGGGCGCGCCATCCACCCTTGTGGCCGCCTCCCTCCTTTCTTGACCAAGGGTCCAAGTCTCCTGGATCTTATCTGATGAGAAAATCATGTTCCCGAAGATTTCATTCCGTTTGGACTCCGTTTGATATTCCGTTTCTTCGAAACACTGAAATAGGCAAAAAACAGGAATTCTGGGCTGGGCCTCCGGTTAATAGGTTAGTCCCAAAAGTAATATAGAAGTGGAAAATAAAGCCCAATATAGTCCAAAACAATAGATAATATAGCATGGAGCAATCAAAAATTATACATACGTTGGAGACGTATCACCTGGCCAGCGGTGGGAGTAGTAGGGGGTGGTGAGGCCTCCACGACATCACAGCCGACCACGAGAGGCAGGAGCACGCAGCACGACCGGCGCTGGTTTGGGCGGCTGGAGCAAGAAGACTAGAGGTTCAAGAAGCACTACGGCCGTTGGATGGACATCGTACGGTCATTGGAGCTAGAATCGTTCATATTGACTAAGTTGACAAAGCCCTCCGTCCCTGAGGGAGTCCCGGATTAGGGGGTGTCCGGATAGCCGAACTATCGCCGTTGGTCGGACTCCTGGACTATGAAGATACAAGATTGAAGACTTCGTCCCGTGTCCGGATGGGACTTTCCTTGCCGTGGAAGGCAAGCTTGGCGATACGGATATGTAGATCTCCTACCATTGTAACCGACTTTGTGTAACCCTAACCTATCCAGTGTCTATATAAACCGGAGGGTTTTAGTCCGTAGGTCGAACAACAATCATACCATAGGCTAGCTTCTAGGGTTTAGCCTCTCTGATCTCGTGGTAGATCTACTCTTGTACTACCCATATCATCAATATTAATCAAGCAGGAGTAGGGTATTACCTCCATCGAGAGGGCCCGAACCTGGGTAAAAACATCGTGTCCCTTGTCTCCTGTTACCATCCACCTAGACGCACAGTTCGGGACCCCCTACCCGAGATCCGCCGGTTTTGACACCGACATTGGTGCTTTCATTGAGAGTTCCTCTGTGCCATCGCCGTCAGGAAGGATGCCTCATCCCGTCTTTAAAGACGATATTATCGCCAAAGGAGCCTTGGCCACTGGTTAGACTCTTCGGCTAGGTGGTTTTCTTATGACCGCCAGTTCGGCCACCGCGCCGACGATGACTTCTCGAGTCATCGAAACCAATCTTCACGTTAATTCGGAACTTGCCGAACAGTTAGATCCGATCGAGCTGTCCTCCATAAACGAGCTCTTGGATCGCATCGCCGCCCTGGGAGTCGCCACAGACTACGACCGGATTGGGCCTAAAACCGATCTGAGAGAGATCAACTCTCCCCAGGCTACCCATCATGTTGCTGTGAAAGAGGAGCAATGCGGCGATTCTTCTTCTATCTTAAGGACTAGCTACGTCCGGATTCCCGATCCCTCCATGCCGGATTCCCGCAGAGGGGCGGATGTCGATCAAGTCCTGAACTTAAAGTCGGCGGCAGTTGGATTCATTGGATAGCATTCAAAATCCAAACTTCCGAGTTTGAAACTTCTCGCCCTGAGTCTTAAATTGGGCGGGTTCCGGATCTAGTTCCACCCGCCCACCCAAACATTAGCGATCTATCTCGAATTCGGCAAGAGCCCGCTGAAACAGTACATCATTACTGGGCCATATTCCTCCTGGTTATGGACAGGATAAAGGACTGTCGAGAGGAGGACGCAATCCCACTTTTCTGCAATAATTGCACGGACAAGGGAATCCTAAACGCCATAAGTCGTCATAAATTACACGCTTTGCTGACTTGGTGACCATAGTACAAAAGTAATGTATGCGATGGAGAGTGCCCGAAAACCGAAAATAAATTTTGGGACAATCCGGCCCCGAATACATCCCTAGTCCGAAATAAAAGGGTGCATCATTACCAAGCACCTGGGTTAAACACCAAAAAACCAAAACCCCCTAAAGGGTACGGAACCGTACTGGAGGGTTGGCTAAACGGACCTGCAAAATTCATAGCACAGAGGGCGCCACTCGAACTCATAGCCTTGAGCATGTTGGATACTACGGCAGGTGGCCAAAAGTGGCGAAAGAGCTTCTAGCTTCGTAATCCCAGCCCAAAGCAGCACCAAGACGTTGTTAATAGTCTTGAGACTTTCGCATCAAATAACATGCGAAAACGAACACTCCGCAACCTTGCCGAAGTCTACCAAGTAGCAACAATAAATCCATGGAGTGACACGGCTATTACCTTTAATGCCAGTGAAGAACCCAAATTCCGAACAGCCCGAGCACCAGCCGCATTGGTCCTCAGTCCAATAGTGGACGACTTTCGCCTTACTAAGGTACTCATGGATTGCGGCAGCGGACTAAACCTCATCTATGAGGAAACCCTCCAAAAAATGGAAATAGACTGGAACCGCATTGAGCGAAGCAGCACAACCTTTAGAGGAATAATCCCTAGCCGGGAAGCATGCTGCACAGGAAAAATCACACTTGACGTAGTGTTCGGCTCGCCGGACAATTACAAGTCCGAGGAGGTCACATTTCAAGTGGCCCTGTTCAGCAGCGGATATCACGCTTTATTAGGGCGAGAGGCATTCACAATTTTTCAAGCTATACCCCACTATGGGTACATGAAGCTTAAAATGCCTGGACCTAACGGAATCATCACTCTCGCTAGTGATCCAAACATAGCACTCCGCGCCGAAAACAAGACAGCCGCACTAGCCCTCAAGGCACTATCCGAAGCCCTAGCGGCCGAGGAACTCACTGCGATGCGCTCCACGGTGAACAAGGACGATGTGATACTTGATAAAAGATCCAAGTCCACCTCTTTTAAACGAGCGGATGAAATAGTCAAATTCCAAGTCCACCCAACGGACCGCAAAGACGGCCTCCATTGGGGCACAATTAAACCCTGATGTAGACGCCAGACTATGAGAATTTCTACGAGAAAATCGGGACATCTTTGCTGGCACCCTTCGACATGCCAGAATCCCACGTCGGCTGGCCGAGCACAGCCTAAATATCCTAAAAGGAATCAAGCCAGTCAAACAGGCTCTTCGGCGCTTTTCTAAACCCAAGAGACAGGCCATGGGAGAGGAGCTAGCCAAACTTTTGGAAGCCGGATTCATCAGAGATATAAAACATCCAGACTGGCTAGCAAACCTGGTGATGGTACCAAAGAAGGATAAATCCTGGTGCCTATGTGTTGATTTTAAAGACCTTAATAAGGCTTGCCCAAAGGATCCCTTCCCCCTTCCTAGAATTGATCAAATTATCGACGCTACAGCAGGACACGACTCATTGTGCTTCCTCGACGCGTACTCCGGCTACCACCAAATCAAGATGGCGGAGCCAGACCAAGCTGCAACAGCATTCATCACTCCATACGGCCCATTCTGTTTCAACACAATGCCCTTCAGGCTCAAAAACGCCGGCGCAACATATCAGCGCATGATTCAGACATGTCTGGCAAACTAGATCGGCAAAAAAGTGGAAGCATATGTAGATGACGTGGTCGTCAAATCCAAGCATGTCGAAACTCTAGTAGACGACTTGAGGCTCACATTCGACAATCTCCAAAAATATGACATTAAGTTCAATCCGAAAATGCGTCTTGGCGTTCCACCGAAAGCTCCTTGGCTTCATTGTGTCCGTAGAGGAATTGAAGCAAACCCAGCCAAGATCCGAGCTCTGTCAACTGGATATTCCAAAAGACCTCAAACAAATACAAAAATTGATTTGGATGCGTGGCGGCTCTAAGCCGCTTTATTTCCGCTTGGGAGAAAAGGCGTTACCCTTTACCGCCTCCTCCGTGCACGAACACTTCGAGTGGATTTGATGCCGCCACGGCCGGACTCGAAGAAATAAAAGCCATATTGGCAACAAATCCGTTCTGGCCGCGCCAACGTGGGCGAACCAATGCTATTATATATCGCCGCAACTCATCAAGTTGTCGGCGTGGTGCTCGTCGTCGAGAGAACGGACGAACACCGTTCCCTCTTCAAAACCGGTTTACTATGTGTCCACCGTCCTAACTCCATGCAAGTCCCGTACCCACATTATCAAAAGATAGCATCGCGCGTGTTCATGGCATCCGGAAGCTGCGACACTACTTTCAAGAGTGTTCGATAATGGTAGCCTCGAAGTACCTCTTAACGACATTATAAACAACCGCGACGCGATGGGCGGATTGCTAAATGGGCCATAGAGCTCCTTCCATTTGACATAACCTATAAGCCACGACGAGCTATTAAGTCGCAGGTTTTGGCCGACTTCGTGGCTGAATGGACCGAAGCCGAACTCCCTAAAGAGTACGACACATACTCCAATTGGATCATGCACTTTGACGGCTCCAAAATGTTGGCCGGCCTGGGGGCTGGCGTCGTCCTGACGTCCCAACCGGGGACACAGTCCAATATATCCTTCAGATAATGTATACGGACTCCAACAACGCGGCGAATCGAGGCCCTTCGCACGCCTCCGGATGGCAGTCTCTATGGGCATTAAACGCCTAGAGGTGCGCGGGGATTTGAACCTCGCGATATCTCAAATAAACGGAGACTTTGATGCCAAAGATCCTAAAATGGCAGCGTACCGCAATGCGGTCCTAAAAATGTCAACACGGTTCGAAGGGCTCGAATTTCATCATATAGCCTGGGATAACAACCAGGCGGCGGACATATTGGCACGCATCGGTGCAAAATGCGATGCCGTCC
This sequence comes from Aegilops longissima, assembly GCA_021605205.1. Classification (NCBI taxonomy): domain Eukaryota; kingdom Viridiplantae; phylum Streptophyta; class Magnoliopsida; order Poales; family Poaceae; genus Aegilops; species Aegilops longissima. The sequence goes on from CM038679.1 coordinate 505,348,158, forward strand.
CGCCCAACATCTTCCTGGAACGGCTGTTCAAGGCATCCATACTATGGGAAGGGGAGTCCGGAAATAACAATCCGGACCCAACCGCACTGCCTGACGCCGAACACTCTGACACAATCGGAGGCTATGCCACCGAGATAACACCCTCCGCCCACGAAATAATGGCGGTTATCGCCCCGTGGACGGAACCATTCCTAGCCTACCTAACTAGGCAGGAACCCCCGAAGACCAAAATGAGGCTCGCTGCATAGTACGGCGATCTAAAGCCTATAAAGTCCATGAGGGAAAGCTTTATAAGAAAAGCACAACATGAGTCCTTCAAAGGTGTATCTCCGAAGAGGAAGGGCGAAACCTCCTGGCTGAAATTCATGCCGGACTGGGTGGGCACCACGCCGCAGCCCGGGCCCTTGTAGGCAAGGCCTTCCGTACAGGATTTTATTGGCCGACGGCCCAGGCAGATACGCAGGATTTAGTCCAACGATGCGTCGGTTGCCAGCTTTTTGCTAACCAAAGGCACATGCCACCCACCGCCCTCAAAACTATACCCATCACCTGGCCGTTCGCGGTCTGGTGGCTTGACATGCTTGGACCCCTTAAGGGGGGAACCCACAAGCAAAAATACCTATTGGTCATGGTGGATAAATTCACCAAATGGATAGAGGCCAAGCTTGTTAAAACGGCCGAATCCGGACCGGTTATAGACTTCATATCAGGGGTAGTTCACCGTTACGGTGTCCCCCACAGTATCATCACTGATAACGGCACCAACTTCACGGCCGACGAGGTCAAATTATGGTGCAAAAACATGGGCATCAAGCTCGATTACGCCTCAGTCTATCACCCTCAAACCAACGGCCAAGTCGAGCGAGCAAACGGTCTAATCATGAGCGGCATTAAACCCGGACTAGTGCGGTCCTCAAGGAATCTAACACGACTTTGGGTTGAGGAGCTTGACTCCGTACTGGGGATGCGGACCACGCCGAATCGTACTACGGATTCACACCATTTTTATGGTGTGCGGTGCGAGCAGTCCTGCCTGCGACATAATTCATGACTCACCTCGCGTGCGCATGTATGAAGAAAGAGAAGCCGAGCTCGATCGGCGGGACAGTTGGGCGCATTGGAGGAGGAGCGCGACGTGGCAAAAGCTCGTTCCGCATTTTATCAACAGCAGGCTCGAAGATATCAAAGCGGGAAATGCGGGCCAAAGCTTACAACGTTGGCGAACTAGTTCTCGCTGCGGACAAGAAAAAGGACAAACTCAAGCCCAAATGGGAAGGTCCTTCATCATCGACCAGGTCCTGACCGGCGGAGCTTACCGTCTGCGAAACGCATCGGATAACCGACTCGAGCCGAACCCATGGAACGCATCCCGTCTACGAGGATTCTACGCCTAAGCGCCGGACTCCAAGTTCGTCTCCTTCCTCCGTCCACATTTTCTATTTTTGTTGTCTTTTATTTCTCTCCTTCTTCCTCCTTCTTCTTGAAGCCTTTAGAGGCTCGTTTGCGCTTTATTCGCACATATTTGACGCGCTGTCCGCGCTCATTATACCTGGGGGCTTCTTTAACAGAAGCTTATTTATACGGGCTTCATGCCCAACACATGTGTCAAACTTCCGCATGTACCTTTTATTCACCATTATATGCATCGATATGACTTAATTTTTGGCCAAGCTGGGTTGCCTCGCTCCTGTGCTTACCCCTACGTTCCCGATTGTTCGGCTAGGTGGTAAAGGAGCACCTCTGCGATTTATTCTTGCCGGTCAGCGGATGTGTACCTCAGACTGGGTGAAGCCGAAAGCTAGCGTTCTTAAGGGAATATTCGGTCGGTGAACTAAAAGATGATTTTTAACTATTTATCCATCTGCCCCCAGATGATTTTCTGCTTTCTTAGCAGTTTGGACATGCACTTTAGGGCATGCCTCCCAAAAAAGGAACCCTTAACGGAACTATTCTCCTGGAAGATGTTTCTTACTATCCATGTAATATAACATAACTAGTTGGGCACTTGTCTAATACAGCAATAATTACCCCTACGCCTTGTCTCCATGCATGCCCCGGTTCTTATATAACCGCGAGGGTATTCGGACACACTCCGGACTGTTGGGTCCCGAGGTCGAAGCGAAAAGGTCCGCTATGACAAACGATCTACAATCCGGCTAGAAAACATTGTTTATGTCATATTCAATTACATAGTCAACTCGACTCATTGTATTCCTCCTCAATGCCATCTAATAGGCTATCTAATTTACAATCTTGCTGGGAATACTTGGCGGCCAATTCTACTTGGCCGCTGTCAGGACCCCGATCCTATGTCACACCGATCTAGCATGTAACACATCATATCACTTTGCGGCCTCACGCACGGTATTCCCACGGGTGTCGCCTTACCATGGCCCGGGACCGTTTGCGTCTTTTGGCTCACGTATATGATAGTGTCGCTAGCATCCATATGACAAAGAACCCGGGCCGACATGGCTAGTCGAGAACCCAAAGCGGCGCTAACCCATGGGGACAGGCATACATGAATCACATCGAGCATGTCGGTCATCAACGTATGTATTCGGGCTGTAGCACTGGGCTAACAGGACTCCGGTATCCCGGGCTGTAGCAGGCTAGGCAGGACTCGAATAACACCGCGTGACATTTCCCGAAGGACGTACATAAGAACGAAGTGAAACACATGCCGGCCATCAAGTGTCCAAGCGGTAGTCTTTGGGCTAGCAGGACTCCGGTGAACCGGGCAGAGCGGACTACTATCGCTCGGAGGCACGAGACTACATTTCCCCATATGAGAGGCTGCCAAGGATAAACAACTAGTTTGTCGGATCCCACACATACCAAGCATTTCAAACATACACACAATATGCTCAATATGTGTAAATACGACGTGGCATCACAACATAACTCTCGACTCAGATATAATACATTAGGCTCAAGAGCGAGATATCACAAACACGGGTCTCATGACCCAACACTCGAAACATACAAGTCAAAGCACAAGCGGAAGCTAATCATGTCCGAGTACGCACAACTATAAATGAAAAAGGCCGAGAAGCGACTATCTACCAAATCCTGCCGAGGCACAAGATCGTGGCTGAGGTAACAAGCTAAACGTCAAGTCCACGTGGAACTACTAGCGAGGCCGCGTCTCTCGCAAAACATAAATAAGCAAGCGTGAGTACAATTGTACTCAGCAAGACTTACATCGAACTAACTACATATGCAACATTATCAAAGGGGTGGTGGAGTTTGACCGCAGCAAGCCAGCTTTGACTCGGTGGCTATCTGAACTACGATTGCAAGTAACTCTTTTGAGGTGGCGCTACGAGTCCACATATTCACCATGGCAATACACCACTATGGACCCGCTCCGTCTCCCTACGAGAACGCCATCCATAGCACTCACGCTTATCTTGCGCATTTTAGAGTATCCACTTTCACTTGTCTATGAACTGATATAGGCAACCCGAAGTCCTTCTCCGTGGACACGGCTATTCAATAGATCATATCAAACCCTGCGGGTGTACTTCTTCACACGCTCTCACCACTTACCGCCGTTTACGACATGTACTCGGCAACCTTCAGCGGAAGCCCAACGTGGGTGTCGGCCTCAGCCTACCTAAACACTCAAGTCCCTAGTCCAGGTTTATCGCCTATTCGGGTTCCATCCGCAGGAGTCCGGCGAGGTTTCCCATACAGCCCGAACGATGTGTGCAGGGTTCCCGAGATACCAAGCGGGCACTTTCGGTACACGGGCCACGGTGCCTACCGCAACACAACCCACCCCTAAGGTCAGCGTTGCGTGCGGCCCCAAAGATGCTACAAACACGAAACTACTTGCAACTCCCTGGATGAGGACAAGGGTGGTCAAGAAGCCGAGAGGGTCCATTGGTTTCGGGCCCAATGCGTGGTAGTAATCAGTATCATGGATCACAAACACAGATCTCAGTTCACGAGGGCGGTTTCAATGAGACAACCCACCATGTACTCCTACATGGCCTCTCACCGCTACCTTTACCAAATCGTGTTCACACACTTAGCTCACACACAATAGGACATGTTCATAACAATTCCAATTCATTCCCGATGAATCAGACCGACTCAACTCTAAGCGATGGCAGGCATGACAAACAAACATAAATGAGTAGGCACAACATGGCTCAAACAATTCCTACTCATGCTAGTGGGTTTCATCTAATTCTTGTGGAATGACAGTCATGCAAAGGATCAAGGGGTTCAGCTACCGCAGCAAGTAACACATGAGTCGTTGTTGTCCTAATGCAGTAAAATAGAGCAGGAGCGAGAGAGTGGGATTATATCGGAATGAACAAGGGGTTTTGCTTGCACAGCACTTCGAAGATAATATAGTTCTTCATCGGTGTCATTGAACTCATCGTCGGTACATCGTCTATCGAGAGGGACAATTACCGCAAACAAGAGAGAGCACAATCAATGCAATGCACATATATGATGCATGATCATGTTAAGGTACTGAATTTACCTAGTGCAATAATAATCCAAGTTAGTTGAAGTGGAATTCAAACAAGGTTGAATTCCAACTCCAAATGCTATTTCATAAATTACCCTAATCATGATTCATCCTATTCGGTGATGTTAACTTGTTCAAACATGCATGATCATGGCATAAACAGATTCTTTATATTTTTCTGATCATTTTTCATATATAAATTATTTCCATCCGAGTTACGGTTGAATTTATATGATTTTTAGAAGTTTAGAGTATTTTCTGAAATTTACTGAATTAAATTAATCTAGAAAATATATATTGCGTCAGCCTGACGCCGATGTGACGTCAGCGGTCAACTGGGTCGCTGTCCAGGTCAAATCTGACGCTGGGACCCACTGGTCAGCGTCTAACTAACTAACCTAACCTAATTAACACTAACCTAACTTAGTTAGCCGGGCGGGGCCCGCATGTCAGTGAGGAGAGGGGGAGGTCAAACCGGGCAGTGGGTCAACCCACGCCGGTCAGCGGGTCAGCGGGCGCCGGCGTTTAGCCAGCCGCGAACCAGCCAGCGCAAGTGCAATCGCCATTCCGCCACCAAAAGGGCCGGAGGTACCTCTGAGGCTGGGGATGGTGAGGCTCTTGGTGGGGATAGCCGGGGTCGGGCGGCGGTAGAGGCACCGCGACGAGCTATCTGTGGCCGGAGCTCGGGCACGCTCGGGTCGAGGCCACAGCCGGGGGGCTTGTCTGCGAGGCACCTCGTGACCCTCGCAGCGGGAGAAGTTTGAGCCTGACAGCCGGGCCACTAGGTGGCGGAGGCACGTCGGCGGCGGACATAGGCGGCGGGGTTTGATCACGGTGGGAGTGGTAGCTAGAGGGGAGAATGAGTCGGGAAGAGGGGGATCGACTCGGGGCTCACCGTGGGTGCGATGAGGCCGTCGGTGAGCTCGGGTGGGCACCGAGCCGCGAATTGGGCGGCGGCGATCGGCGGGTCGAGAGGGAAAGAACGGCGGGCGGCGCCTCGGGGCCTCTCCGGTTGAGTGACGGCGGGGAGGCGAGGCGGCATCATGGAGCTCGGGGCGTTGGAGAGGAGAGGGGTGGCGGTGGCCAGGGCGAGCAGCGGCAGTGGCAGCAGGCCGCTCGGTCCGGCGAGAGGGAGGGAGCAGAGGAGAGGGAGGCGTTCGAGGGAGAGAGTGAGAGGGCTAGGGGGTCGCGTGGCGCACGGGGAGGCGTCCAGGGCGTCGGGGTGAAGCAGGCAGGGGTGGAGGTGGCGCGGCCTGGCGGTGCACGTCGGCCCACGCGCTGCCCACCGGGCGAGAGGAAGACGACGAGGAGGGAGGCTCTTGGGCTGGGCGGCTGGAGTGGGCCAGCGGGAGGGGAGGAGGAGAAAGAGAAGCTGGGCCGGTGGGTGGGCTAGACAGGTGGGCCAGGTAAGTGGCCTGGGGCCTCTTCTCTCTCTCTTTATTATTTCTGTTTTCTATTTGCAATTTGTTTTTGATCCAGTTTTAAAAACCAAATCAATTTTATAAATCCTGAAAATATTCACGGGCACTTTCTGAATTATTTCTATGGCCCACAAATACTTCCAACGTTATTTGAGCATTTAAATTATTTATAGTGTTTAAATGCCCAAAGTCAAATGGTTTAAGATTTAATTCAAAAATCCAGGAATGACCTATAAGATATGTTCATCATTTTTGGAAGGGGCTTTCACCTTTATCCATTAACCATGAACATTTTCACAGGGCATTTTGGGATTATTGAAAATAATTTTATCTGAACCTATTAGAATTCAATTGGTGCTAGGGTTTCAACAATCCCCATTTCAATTTTCATGGAAATTAACATGATGGCATGAATGCCTTAATGCAACTAATGTCAAGCAATTCTAGGGCTGTGACAACTCACCCCCACTAAACAAGAATCTCGCCCCGAGATTCAAGACATGAGGTAAGAGGAAAAGGAAGGTCACAGACTATCACAAACTCCATGATCCAATTGCCTTCTCGAGGATGTTGGTTCACTCCATCTTCTTGGTCTTGACGTCTTCGAGATCTTCACCCGACTCGACAACAGAAAGAAGGGGAAACCCTACATGATTCGATCTTAATGAAGATCAGGTAAACATGATCAACTCATGGACTGAGACGGTGACACATCTCGAGTTGAGGCACAAAATACATCGAAAGAGATGGGAGAACAACAACGAGGTTTGACTAGTGGCAATAATTCCACGCTTAGGGAGATGGTGGATGGTGTCAAGGTGGTGAGGAAATATTTATCATGATCCCGTAACAGGACACCTCGAGAAAGGTGACGCAAGAACTATTCCCTTAAGTGGCAAAAAGAATTACTTTTGATATAGAGACCATTGGAACTCTTTATACCAGCCAAAGGCAATCACAAGCGATCATTTGGTAGAGTGCAAAGGAATGGTACACTCGGACTAGAATGGATGATGTAGACTACCTTGTTGAAGACAACGCAATGGATGATTTTGCTTATCATCGAAGGTGGGGGGACCCATGGTAAGTCTACTTTCGAAGATAAACCTGGACAAGAATTGCTAAGAAGACAGTCTATAGCGAGATAGCACAAGGACGGTGCAAGCTGGGAACGAAATGCAGCTGTTCGAATGTTCCAACCATCATGTCCGCCTGAGATTCAGATCTGGTTGGTGTTAGGATATTTCAGACTCAGCACGTCTGAAAGGAAGGGTTGCAACACAATTCGACGGGATGGCGTTGCGAGATTCTAGGGATATGAACTACGATAGCAAGCTCCAAAACATGAGCTGGTTCGCTACTAACATGTGAACATGTTGTCCAAGACAAGGATGACCACATAGTAGTCTTATCATAAAACACTACCGAGTTCAGGTTGGGAACCATCATCGAGGATATCGGAGTTTAACATAAGTCATATGATTAGCTCTTATGAAGAAACTTCTTCTCCTTGTGCAAATCAGTTAGTGGCTTGGTGTGCTAGGAATACATACGGAATGAAGATGATCAGTCTATCAAACCATAGAATACTTAGCACATGCATGACTGACTTGGAGTGATTCGGAGGAAGCAAAACAAACCTTTCTCAAATTCATGGCGGCAACTTACACCTAAAGCACATAAATTAGGAAGTCTCTTCAACCATCCAAGCATAAGCTTCATGAGCGGCACACGAAGAAATGCTTACACAATTTTCCAACACTAGGTTGAGGTTCAACATGACTTATGGGGAGACAAAATGCTCTTGATGGGCTCAACACAACTCATCGAATTTCCATATCCTTTGGACTTCCACCATCATGTGAACACGTTGATAGCATTGGTTAGACCAAAGATGTAATGGTGTATGCTCGGGGATCAACCACGAGTAAGACAACATCACGCATATCGTTGGTTCTGATTTGACTTGACGATTGCCCACACTCAAGTCAAAGGGTTGATAGGACAATAGATCCAACAAGCGATCACGGGGACCAATCGATGATATATCATCTTTCTTCAATACACACTACACAAAAATATCCCTTGAACGAACTAAGTTAGGCAAGCTTTTATCTTCCAACTCTCCAAGTTGTTGTCTAGCTTAACCAACTAGCTTAGGGATATCCAACACAGATTCTTGGAGAAAGGGTGGTTCACAAGAAACCAACTTGATCACGAGCTCAACATAACGGTCGGAAAACAACCGGTAACACTTCCAAGAAGATATTTGGAAAGTCACGAACCACGGTATGTTACTAAGCTCGAGAACAATCTTGCTTTTGAGGGCAAGGCGATATGATCGAGCAGTGAGGACTTGACAGAATCCTAACTCATAGATCGAAGGGTGCACGTAACTAAGGTCTAGGTAGCACGATCAATCTCGGGATGATGTTTTAATAACCAACATGCCAAGAATGAGGATAATGTCCATTAGCTGCCAAGCAACAAGTTGCTCGGAGTATTGATTTCACACATCACAATCCACTTGTCGGCTTTCGGTTGCATCAACACGGAACGAGAAATGAACAATGATGGTGAGAAGTATCACTGCATCAAGAATTCCTAGGAGGTTGTGCAATTCCCATGACATTCTTGACACAAGATGGCAATACTTGAGGTAGAACAGAATCGAAAGCTGAATTGGCATTTGATCTGCGGGATACAACTACTTTGACCCAATCCTAGAAATGGATGAGGTCTTGGAGTTTGTTTCTCCTAGTCATTCCGAATAGAATGGCTTGACGGACCACAAGGATAAAATGCATCGATGAACACAAATGCACACATACCCTTGGCTATCAATTGATAGATGAAGGTCGAAGGCATCTAAGAGAACAACTCAAAGGAACATATAATTTTCTGAGTTGTGGATGCACAGATTAGTATGTCGAGCAAGCTCAACATTTCTTCCGGATAACCCATGCAGGAAGGTAGAATTGGCAGATTCACAATTATGAATGGAGAACTCCTCAAGAGCACTCTTATTGTGATCTTTTGGCTCAAAGAACTTCGCCATAAGCGGTTCGTAGTATTTGGAAGAAGGAAATATCACGGACCTTGAGGACTATCGCAAGGTTACTAATATCCTAAAGGCACTAATAAATACTAACAACATGAAGTAGGATGAATCTCGGGTTCAACAACCCAGGAGTAGAATACCTACTACTAAATGGCATCACGGGATGCTTTCGAAAATGATGGCCAGAATCATCACACTGGGGATACAAAAGCATTGCTAAATTGCTAGGTGACCTCCTAAGCATCTAGGGTCATAATAATAGTTCCAACATATATGTCGGGGCAATGGAGTACCTCGACTGACTAGTTAGTGTGCTTAATCGGCCCAAAAGGACATCGAAGCGAAGAAAGGATTTGCAAATGCATCGGACTATTTAGAGACACAGGATGACTCGGACAGCATAACGGCTGTAAATGCTCAAAATGATTTGAGACATCCTGCAGAAAATGGTGGCACAACCACTCAACAACATCATAACAAAATTCAGGATCAACGGTTATCATACGGAGTAGTAGGAACTGAGCGGGGATTAAAACCAACAATCTTATAAGTCTATGGATTAGTAACACGTCATCCTAATAGATAGATGAGAAGCCTAGTTCTTAAACCCGTAGAAGAGAAGAGGATGACTTCAGATCGAAAGGCCATGAGGTATAAGGAGTAAAAAGAGCCTTACGTTCCTTCCACAATCAATTCCCTTACATAACTAAAGCATTTCTAGACACAACTTGACCAGTTTGGCTTGGTAATCCTCTGAGCATCGGGCTCGATACCAACGCTGTCGGGACCCGATCCTATGTCACACCGATCTAGCATGTAACACATCATATCACTTTGCGACCTCACGCACGGTATTCCCACGGTGTCGCCTTACCATGGCCGGGACCGTTTGCGTCTTTTGGCTCACGTATATGATAGTGTCGCTAGCATCCATATGACAAAGAACCGGGCCGACATGGCTAGTCGAGAACCCAAAGCGGCGCTAACCCATGGGGACAGGCATACATGAATCACATCGAGCATGTCGGTCATCAACGTATGTATTCGGGCTGTAGCACTGGCTAACAGGACTCCGGTATCCCGGCTGTAGCAGGCTAGGCAGGACTCGAATAACACCGCGTGACATTTCCCGAAGGAACGGACATAGGAACGAAGTGAAACACATGCCGCCAGTCAAGTGTCCAAGCAGTAGTCTTTGGGCTAGCGGGACTCGGTGAACCGGGCTGTAGCGGACTACTATCGCTCGGAGGCACGAGACTACATTTCCCCATATGAGAGGCTGCCAAGGATAAACAACTAGTTTGTCGGATCCCACACATACCAAGCATTTCAAACATACACACAATATGCTCAATATGTGTAAATACGACGTGGCATCACAACATAACTCTCGACTCAGATATAATACATTAGACTCAAGAGCGAGATATTACAAACACGGGTCTCATGACCCAACACTCGAAACATACAAGTCAAAGCACAAGCGGAAGCTAATCATGTCCGAGTACGCACAACTATAAATGAAAAAGGCTGAGAAGCGACTATCTACCAAATCCTGCCGAGGCACAAGATCGTGGCTGAGGTAACAAGCTAAGCGTCGAAGTCCACGTGGAACTACTAAGCGAGGCCGACGTCTCTCTGCAAAACATAAATAAGCAAGCGTGAGTACAATTGTACTCAGCAAGACTTATCGAACTAACTACATATGCAACATTATCAAAGGGGTGGTGGAGTTTGACCGCAGCAAGCCAGCTTTGACTCGGTGGCTATCTGAACTACATTGCAAGTAACTCTTTTGAGGTGGCGCTACGAGTCCACATATTCACCATGGCAATACACCACTATGGACCGCTCCGTCTCCCTCTGAGAACGCCATCCATAGCACTCACGCTTATCTTGCGCATTTTAGAGTATCCACTTTCACTTGTCTATGAACTGATATAGGCAACCCGAAGTCCTTCTCCGTGGACACGGCTATTCAATAGATCATATCAAACCTGCGGGGTGTACTTCTTCACACGCTCTCACCACTTACGCCGTTTACCGACATGTACTCGGCAACCTTCAGCGGAAGCCCAGCGTGGGTGTCGGCCTCGGCCTACCTAAACACTCAAGTCCCTAGTCCAGGTTTATCGCCTATTCGGGTTCCATCCGCAGGAGTCCGCCGAGGTTTCCCATACAGCCCGAGCGATGTGTGCGGGGTTCCCGAGATACCAAGCGGGCACTTTCGGTACACGACCCACAGTGCCTACCGCAACACAACCCACCCCTAAGGTCAGCGTTGCGTGCGGCCCCACATGCTACAAACACGAAACTACTTGCAACTCCGGATGAGGACAAGGGTGGTCAAGAAGCCGAGAGGGTCCATTGGTTTGGGCCCAATGCGTGGTAGTAAGCTGTATCATGGATCACAAACACAGATCTCGGTTCACGAGGGCGGTTTCAATGAGACAACCCACCATGTACTCCTACATGGCCTCTCACCGCTACCTTTACCAAATCGTGTTCACACACTTAGCTCACACACAATAGGACATGTTCATAACAATTCCAATTCATTCCCGATGAATCAGACCCGACTCAACTCTAAGCGATAGCAGGCATGACAAACAAACATAAATGAGTAGGCACAACATGGCTCAAACAATTCCTACTCATGCTAGTGGGTTTCATCTAATTCTTGTGGAATGACAGTCATGCAAAGGATCAAGGGGTTCAGCTACATGCAAGTAACACATGAGTCGTTGTTGTCCTAATGCAGTAAAATAGAGCAGGAGCGAGAGAGTGGGATTATATCGGAATGAACAAGGGGTTTTGCTTGCACAGCACTTCGAAGATAATATAGTTCTTCATCGGTGTCATTGAACTCATCGTCGGTACATCGTCTATCGAGAGGGACAATTACCGCAAACAAGAGAGAGCACAATCAATGCAATGCACATATATGATGCATGATCATGTTAAGGTACTGAATTTACCTAGTGCAATAATAATCCAAGTTAGTTGAAGTGGAATTCAAACAAGGTTGAATTCCAACTCCAAATGCTATTTCATAAATTACCTAATCATGATTCATCCTATTCAGTGATGTTAACTTGTTCAAACATGCATGATCATGGCATAAACAGATTCTTTATATTTTTCTGATCATTTTTCATATATAAATTATTTCCATCCGAGTTACGGTTGAATTTATATGATTTTTAGAAGTTTAGAGTATTTTCTGAAATTTACTGAATTAAATTAATCTAGAAAATATATATTGCGTCAGCCTGACGCCGATGTGACGTCAGCGGTCAACTGGGTCGCTGTCCAGGTCAAATCTGACGCTGGGACCCACTGGTCAGCGTCTAACTAACTAACCTAACCTAATTAACACTAACCTAACTTAGTTAGCCGGGCGGGGCCCGCATGTCGATGAGGAGAGGGGAGGTCAAACCGGCGGTGGGTCAACCCACGCCGGTCAGTGAGTCGTGGGCGCGGCGTTTAGCCGCCGGAGAGCCAAGCGGCGCAAGTGCAAACGCCATTCCGGCCACCAAAAGGGCCGGAGGGTACTCTGAGGAGCTGGGGATGGTGAGGCTCTTGGTGGGGATAGCCGGGTCAGGCGGCGGTAGAGGCACCGGCGACGAGCTATCTGTGGCCGGAGCTCGGGCACGCTGGGTCGAGGCCACAGCGGCCGGGGGCTTGTCTGAGGCACCTCGTGACCCTCATGCTGGGAGAAGTTTGAGCACGACAGTAGGGCCACTAGGTGGCGGAGGCACGTCGGCGGCGGACATAAGCGGCGCGGGTTTGATCCACAGTGGGAGTGGTAGCTAGAGGGGAGAATGAGTCGGGAAGAGGGGATCGACTCGGGGCTCACCGTGGGTGCGATGAGGCCGTCGGTGAGCTCGGGTGGGCACCGGGCAGCGAATTGGGCGGCAGCGATCAGCGGGTCGAGAGGGAAAGAACGGCGGGCGGCGCCTCGGGGCCTCTCCGGTTGAGTGTGGCGGGGAGGCGAGGCGGCTTCTGCGGAGCTTCGAGCGCGTTGGAGAGGAGAGGGGTGGCGGTGGCAGGCGAACAGCGGCAGTGGCGGCAGGCCGCTTCGGTCCGGCGCGAGAGGAGGGAGCGAGAGAGAGGAGGCGTTCGAGGAGAGAGTGAGAGGGCGAGGTCGCGTGGCGCCGGGAGGCGTCCAGGCGTCGGGGTGAAGCAGGCAGGGTGGAGGTGGCCTTGGCAGGCAGCGGTGCCGCGTCGGCCTGCTGCCCTTGGCCTTGAGGAAGGCGACAGGAGGGGAGGCTGTTGGGGTGGGCACTGGAGTGGGCCAGCGTGGGGAGGAGGAGAAAGAGAAGCTGGGCGGTGGGTGGGCTGAGCAGTGGGCAGGAGTAAGTGGCACAGGGCCTCTTCTCTCTCTCTTTATTATTTACATTTTCTATTTGCAATTTGTTTTGATCCAGTTTAAAAACCAAATCAATTTTATAAATCCTGAAAATATTCACGGGCACTTTCTGAATTATTTCTATGGCCCAAATACTTCCAACGTTATTTGAGCATTTAAATTATTTATAGTGTTTAAATGCCCAAAGTCAAATGGTTTAAGATTTAATTCAAAAATCCAGGAATGACCTATAAGATATGTTCATCATTTTTGGAAGGGGCTTTCACCTTTATCCATTAACCATGAACATTTTCACAGGGCATTTTGGGATTATTGAAAATAATTTTATCTGAACCTATTAGAATTCAATTGGTGCTAGGGTTTCAACAATCCCCATTTCAATTTTCATGGAAATTAACATGATGGCATGAATGCCTTAATGCAACTAATGTCAAGCAATTCTAGGGCTGTGACAACTCACCCCCACTAAACAAGAATCTCGCCCCGAGATTCAAGACGTGAGGTAAGAGGAAAAGGAAGGTCACAGACTATCACAAACTCCATGATCCAATTGCCTTCTCGAGGATGTTGGTTCACTCCATCTTCTTGGTCTTGGCGTCTTGAGATCTTCACCCGACTCGACAATGAAAGAAGGAAACCCTACATGATTCGATCTTAATGAAGATCAGGTAAACATGATCAACTCATGGACTGAGGCGGTGACACATCTCGAGTTGAGGCACAAAATACATCGAAAGAGATGGGAGAACAACAACGAGGTTTGACTAGTGGCAATAATTCCACGCTTAGGGAGATGGTGGATGGTGTCAAGGTGGTGAGGAAATATTTATCATGATCCCGTAACAGGACACCTCGAGAAAGGTGGCGCAAGAACTATTCCTTAAGTGGCAAAAAGAATTACTTTTGATATAGAGACCATTGGAACTCTTTATACCAGCCAAAGGCAATCACAAGCGATCATTTGGTAGAGTGCAAAGGAATGGTACACTCGGACTAGAATGGATGATGTAGACTACCTTGTTGAAGACAACGCAATGGATGATTTTGCTTATCATCGAAGGTGGGGGACCCATGGTAAGTCTACTTTGAAGATAAACCTGGACAAGAATTGCTAAGAAGGCAGTCTATAGCGAGATAGCACAAGGACGGTGCAAGCTGGGAGCGAAATGCAGCTGTTGAATGTTCCAACCATCATGTCCGCTTTGAGATTCAGATCTGGTTGGTGTTAGGATATTTCAGACTCATCACATGCGAAAGGAAGGGTTGCAACACAATTGACGAGATGGCGTTGCGAGATTCTAGGGATATGAACTACGATAGCAAGCTCCAAAACATGAGCTGGTTCTGCTACTAACATGTGAACATGTTGTCCAAGACAAGGATGACCACATAGTAGTCTTATCATAAAACACTACCGAGTTCAGGTTGGGAACCATCATCGAGGATATCGGAGTTTAACATAAGTCATATGATTAGCTCTTATGAAGAAACTTCTTCTCCTTGTGCAAATCAGTTAGTGGCTTGGTGTGCTAGGAATACATACGGAATGAAGATGATCAGTCTATCAAACCATAGAATACTTCGCACATGCATGGTGACTTGGAGTGATTCGGAGGAAGCAAAACAAACCTTTCTCAAATTCATGGCGGCAACTTACACCTAAAGCACATAAATTAGAGGAAGTCTCTTCAACCATCCAAGCATAAGCTTCATGAGCACACGAAGAAATGCTTACACAATTTTCCAACACTAGGTTGAGGTTCAACATGACTTATGGGGAGACAAAATGCTCTTGATGGGCTCAACACAACTCATCGAATTTCCATATCCTTTGGACTTCCACCATCATGTGAACACGTTGATAGCATTGGTTAGACCAAAGATGTAATGGTGTATGCTCGCGGGATCAACCACGAGTAAGACAACATCACGCATATCGTTGGTTCGATTTGACTTGACGATTGCCCACACTCAAGTCAAAGGGTTGATAGGACAATAGATCCAACAACTGATCACGAGGACCAATCGATGATATATCATCTTTCTTCAATACACACTACACAAAAATATCCCTTGAACGAACTAAGTTAGGCAAGCTTTTATCTTCCAACTCTCCAAGTTGTTGTCTAGCTTAACCAACTAGCTTAGGGATATCCAACACAGATTCTTGGAGAAAGGGTGGTTCACAAGAAACCAACTTGATCACGAGCTCAACATAACGATCGGAAAACAACCGGTAACACTTCCAAGAAGATATTTGGAAAGTCACGAACCACGGTATGTTACTAAGCTCGAGAACAATCTTGCTTTTGAGGGCAAGGCGATATGATCGAGCAGTGAGGACTTGACAGAATCTAACTCATAGATCGAAGGTGCACGAACTAAGGTCTAGGTAGCACGATCAATCTCGGGATGATGTTTTAATAACCAACATGCCAAGAATGAGGATAATGTCCATTAGCTGCCAAGCAACAAGTTGCTCGGAGTATTGATTTCACACATCACAATCCACTTGTCGGCTTTCCGGTTGCATCAACACGGAACCGAGAAATGAACAATGATGGTGAGAAGTATCACTGCATCAAGAATTCCTAGGAGGTTGTGCAATTCCCATGACATTCTTGACACAAGATGGCAATACTTGAGGTAGAAACAGAATCGAAGCTGAATTGGCATTTGATCTGCGGGATACAACTACTTTGACCCAATCCTAGAAATGGATGAAGTCTTTGGGTTTGTTTCTCCTAGTCATTCCGAATAGAATGGCAGCGGACCACAAGGATAAAATGCATCGATGAACACAAATGCACACATACCCTTGGCTATCAATTGATAGATGAAGGTCGAAGGCATCTAAGAGAACAACTCAAAGGAACATATAATTTTACGAGTTGTGGATGCACAGATTAGTATGTCGAGCAAGCTCAACATTTCTTCGGATAACCCATGCGGGAAGGTAGAATTGGCAGATTCACAATTATGAATGGAGAACTCCTCAAGAGCACTCTTATTGTGATCTTTTGGCTCAAAAGAACTTACGCCATAAGCGGTTCGTAGTATTTGGAAGAAGGAAATATCACGGACCTTGAGGACTATCATAAGGTTACTAATATCCTAAAGGCACTAATAAATACTAACAACATGAAGTAGGATGAATCTGGGTTCAACAACCCGGGAGTAGAATACCTACTACTAAATGGCATCACGGGATGCTTTGAAAATGATGGCGAGAATCATCACCTTTGGGGATACAAAAGCATTGCTAAATTGCTAGGTGACCTCCTAAGCATCTAGGGTCATAATAATAGTTCCAACATATATGTCGGGGCAATGGAGTACCTCATTGACTAGTTAGTGTGTTAATCGGCCCAAAAGGACATCGAGGAGCAGAAGAAAGGATTTGCAAATGCATCGGACTATTTAGAGACACAGGATGACTCGGACAGCATAACGGCTGTAAATGCTCAAAAATGATTTGAGACATCCTGCAGAAAATGGTGGCACAACCACTCAACAACATCATAACAAAATTCAGGATCAACGGTTATCATACAGGAGTAGTAGGAACTGAGCGGGGATTAAAACCAACAATCTTATAAGTCTATGGATTAGTAACACGTCATCCTAATAGATAGATGAGAAGCCTAGTTCTTAAACCCGTAGAAGAGAAGAGGATGACTCGGATCGAAGGCCATGAGGTATAAGGAGTAAAAAGAGCCTTACGTTCCTTCCACAATCAATTCCCTTACATAACTAAAGCATTTCTAGACACAACTTCACCAGTTTGGCTTGGTAATCCTCTGACGATCGGGCTCGATACCAACGCTGTCGGGACCCGATCCTATGTCACACCGATCTAGCATGTAACACATCATATCACTTTGCGACCTCACGCACGGTATTCCCACGGTGTCGCCTTACCATGGCCGGGACCGTTTGCGTCTTTTGGCTCACGTATATGATAGTGTCGCTAGCATCCATATGACAAAGAACCGGGCCGACATGGCTAGTCGAGAACCCAAAGCGGCGCTAACCCATGGGGACAGGCATACATGAATCACATCGAGCATGTCGGTCATCAACGTATGTATTCGGGCTGTAGCACTGGCTAACATGAGGACTCCGGTATCCCGGCTGTAGCAGCTAGGCAGGACTCGAATAACACCGCGTGACATTTCCCGAAGGAACGGACATAGGAACGAAGTGAAACACATGCCGGCCATCAAGTGTCCAAGCGGTAGTCTTTGGGCTAGCGGGACTCGGTGAACCGGGCTGTGGCGGACTACTATCGCTCGGAGGCACGAGACTACATTTCCCCATATGAGAGGCTGCCAAGGATAAACAACTAGTTTGTCGGATCCCACACATACCAAGCATTTCAAACATACACACAATATGCTCAATATGTGTAAATCTGACGTGGCATCACAACATAACTCTCGACTCAGATATAATACATTAGACTCAAGAGGCGAGATATTACAAACACGGGTCTCATGACCCAACACTCGAGCATACAAGTCAAAGCACAAGCGGAAGCTAATCATGTGCAGTCTGAGACAACTATAAATGAAAAAGGCTGAGAAGCGACTATCTACCAAATCCTGCCGAGGCACAAGATCGTGGCTGAGGTAACAAGCTAAGCGTCGAAGTCCACGTGGAACTACTAAGCGAGGCCGCGTCTCTCGCAAAACATAAATAAGCAAGCGTGAGTACAATTGTACTCAGCAAGACTTACATCGAACTAACTACATATGCAACATTATCAAAGGGGGTGGTGGAGTTTGGCTGCAGCAAGCCAGCTTTGACTCGGTGGCTATCTGAACTACATTGCAAGTAACTCTTTTGAGGTGGCGCTGCGAGTCCACATATTCACCATGGCAATACACCACTATGGACCGCTCCGTCTCCCTACGAGAACGCCATCCATAGCACTCACGCTTATCTTGCGCATTTTAGAGTATCCACTTTCACTTGTCTATGAACCGATATAGGCAACCCGAAGTCCTTCTCCGTGGACACGGCTATTCAATAGATCATATCAAACCTGCGGGGTGTACTTCTTCACACGCTCTCACCACTTACCGCCGTTTACCGACATGTACTCGGCAACCTTCAGCGGAAGCCCAGCGTGGGTGTCGGCCTCAGCCTACCTAAACACTCAAGTCCCTAGTCGGGTTTATCGCCTATTCGGGTTCCATCCATGAGGAGTCCGCGAGGTTTCCCATACAGCCCGAGCGATGTGTGCGGGGTTCCCGAGATACCAAGCGGGCACTCGGTACACGGGCCACGGTGCCTACCGCAACACAACCCACCCCTAAGGTCAGCGTTGCGTGCGGCCCCACATGCTACAAACACGAAACTACTTGCAACTCGGATGAGGACAAGGGTGGTCAAGAAGCCGAGAAGGTCCATTGGTTTGGGCCCAATGCGTGGTAATAAGCGTATCATGGATCACAAACACAGATCTCAGTTCACGAGGGCGGTTTCAATGAGACAACCCACCATGTACTCCTACATGGCCTCTCACCGCTACCTTTACCAAATCGTGTTCACACACTTAGCTCACACACAATAGGACATGTTCATAACAATTCCAATTCATTCCCGATGAATCAGACCGACTCAACTCTAAGCGATAGCAGGCATGACAAACAAACATAAATGAGTAGGCACAACATGGCTCAAACAATTCCTACTCATGCTAGTGGGTTTCATCTAATTCTTGTGGAATGACAGTCATGCAAAGGATCAAGGGTTCAGCTACATGCAGCAAGTAACACATGAGTCGTTGTTGTCCTAATGCAGTAAAATAGAGCAGGAGCGAGAGAGTGGGATTATATCGGAATGAACAAGGGGGTTTTGCTTGCCTGGCACTTCTGAAGATAATATAGTTCTTCATCGGTGTCATTGAACTCATCGTCGGTACATCGTCTATCGAGAGGGGACAATTACCGGCAAACAAGAGAGAGCACAATCAATGCAATGCACATATATGATGCATGATCATGTTAAGGTACTGAATTTACCTAGTGCAATAATAATCCAAGTTAGTTGAAGTGGAATTCAAACAAGGTTGAATTCCAACTCCAAATGCTATTTCATAAATTACCCTAATCATGATTCATCCTATTCGGTGATGTTAACTTGTTCAAACATGCATGATCATGGCATAAACAGATTCTTTATATTTTTCTGATCATTTTTCATATATAAATTATTTCCATCCGAGTTACGGTTGAATTTATATGATTTTTAGAAGTTTAGAGTATTTTCTGAAATTTACTGAATTAAATTAATCTAGAAAATATATATTGCGTCGACTGGCCTTGATGTGGCGTCGCGATCAACTGGTCGCTGTCCAGGTCAAATCGGCTGGGACCCACTGGTCAGCGTCTAACTAACTAACCTAACCTAATTAACACTAACCTAACTTAGTTAGCAGGCGGGGCCCGCATGTCGATGAGGAGAGGGAGGTCAAACCGGCGGTGGGTCAACCCGCCGGTCAGTGAGTCGTGGCGCCGGCGTTTAGCCGCCCGAGCCAGCCACGCCAGCGCAAGTGCAAACTGCCATTCCGGCCACCAAAAGGGCCGGGGAGGGTACCTACGGGGAGCTGGGGATGGGCTGAGGCTCTTGGTGGGGATAGCCGGGGTCGGGGCGGCCGGTAGAGGCACCGGCGACGAGCTATCTGGCGGCGGAGCTCGGGCACGCTTCGGGGTCGAGGCCACAGCGGCGGGGGGGCTTGTCTGCGAGCACCTCGTGACCCTCATGGCTGGGAGAAGTTTGAGCCTGACAGTAGGGCCACTAGGTGGCGGAGGCACGTCGGCGGACATAAGCGGCGGGTTTCGGTCACGGTGGGAGTGGTAGCTAGAGGGGGAGAATGAGTCGGGGAAGAGGGGGGATCGACTCGGGGGCTCACCGACAGTCCCCATCAACTTAGTAGGCCCATAAGTCAGCCTCCCACTATGGTGGGTCCCAGCTAGCAGGGGGGTATTCATTTTTTGTGCGTAATAAGGAGACACTTCCTTGCGTGCGAAGATATAGCTGGTGGGTCTGACCTATCAGCGGGGGAACATTTTTTTCGCGAAGTACAGACGCCCTTCTGGTGGGTCCTAGCTATCAGGTGGAGGAATCATGGACCCAGCTGTCAGCCTCTCCACGTACAGTCCACCTCTGATGGGTGTCATTCTTTGACCACGTTGACCATGCCGCGCCGAGAGCACCAGGGCGGTGGACGATGGTGAAGCCTAGGAAGGGAACAACACGGAGCCAGGGAAGACTCGGCAGTTGTTCCCCACGCGGATGGGAGTACAAGGGTTTACTGGTTCGTCTGCCATCGCCGGAGAATAACAGCGGGTGTGGGTGAGTAGAGGGATGGCTAGGCCAGCGATTGGAGTACGGTGGGGTGGTGAGGCCTGCGCGGCAGCATAGCCAGCCACGGGAGGAGGGAGCAGGCAGTCCCGCTGGCGCTTGTTTGAGCGGCTGGAGCAGGAAGAGCAGAGATTGAAGAAGCACAACGGCCGTTGGCTGGACATCCAACAGTCACTGCTCTCGTGTGTTGACTAAGTTGACACGACGTTGCGTGTGCGTCAACCTTTTTTTAGGAAAGCATACGCGTCAACCTGTAGTAGGCGCACAAGTCAGCCTCAAATATGTGGAAAACAGCATACAACCCATGTGCCATTATTTCTAATAATTTACAGCCCATTTGCTAGTTCTTAAGAATTTTTTTGGAGCCCATCTTCTTTTTGTTAGCATTACACCCCATATTTTGGCCACGGTTAAAAATTATACGAAATTTTGCATATTTTGGTGCGGCCAACTATTTTAATCCCGAAATATCGAGTCACATTCAAACTATTTTGAAAAAATAATTTATATAAATATAAAACCAAATAATTGTCCATGCATAAAAATCAATGGAATTTAAAATCTTGTAATGAAAAAAAATTGAAACTAATTCCCGGTTTGATGTGTTTTAAAATGTACAGCCCATTTACAGGCAAACCAAATGAAACTCTCCTCGTCTTGAAAGATTTGCAGCCAATGAGAACTGATAAAACAAAGTAGGCCTCGTTTGGTATTTCTTTAAAAAAATAGAATTGGGCTAGCAATTTTCAGCAAGAAAAAAAAACAAGCTGGGCTCGTGATGTGGTAAACATAAATAAAACCACAGCTAGGCAGACCCACAGCGCCCACACAGCCCGTTATTACCCGACCCGTCGCTAAAACTAGTATAAATAACAACTGCTTGTCCCTAAAAAAACAAGCTGCGCGACCTCTTGGGTCCACAGTGTCGGCCGCTCGTAGTGTAATTCTCTCGTTTATTGACTCGTTGACAATGGCGTGAGCCCTAGATGTCCAACCATTAGGAGGAACCATTTTTGGGCTTGTAATAACGAGGCACTTGCTTGCGTCTTGCCATGGCGCTGGTGGGTCCCTCTTGTCATCCTCTCCACGTCTGATCATCTCCTTGTTCCTCTCGGTTGTTGGCGACATTGACAACGCATAAAGGCGGCGCACCGCGCACGATGAGCGAAACAAAGGCGGAGGGCGATGGCGAGGCCTCGGGCCGGAGCGAGCAGAGCCGTGGAAGATCGCCGTCCATTCGCGGCGGAGGGTATGAGGTTGGCTGGTTGGTGCGGAGTGCGTGTTGGGGCTGACATCGCGGAGAATAACATGGCGTGTGGGGAATAGAGGAGGGACTGGCTAACGTTGGAGAATGCGGTAGGGGCGGCGGGCGCAGCCGACCATGGGAGGCGGGGCGCGGCGGAGCCGGCAGGGTGGTTTGGTTTGGTAATGGAGGAAGAAGACAAGAGATAGAAGATACATGACATATGTTGGATGTCAATCCAACGGCTGGTAGGCAGAATCGCTTGTTGACTGGCTAGTAAGTAGACACCACCTTGGATAGGCTATTTCCTCGTGGGTCCCAAATGTCAGAATCCAAATATGTCACGGTCATGCATCCTTTCCTATGAAAATTTACAACCCATTTGATGTGCTACTTCGAAATAAGTTTGTGGGTGCTTTGGTGGGGGCTAATCACTTGGCTTCAGTAATGCCTGATGAGCTCAAGCAGCCGCGAGTGATGTTATTTCCCTTGGTTGGGATTTGTTACAATATTTCACTCTAAATTAAGCGAATGGCAAGCCATTTGCCTTGTTTCAAATAAAATATGACGATTCTGACCGAGTTGAAAAGGAAAGAACATCTAACTCCGCTTACAAAGCTGTACAAAAGCGGAGGGTTAATTCTTCACGAGTTTAGACAAAACCCAGGTTGAAAAGGAAACATCTAACTCGAGCACTTTTTGGCGATCACGGTCAAATGGATCGGTCAGGTCCATAGAATGAACATCCTGGGTCGTAAAATTTACCGGATTATGACCACAATATGTTGTAAATAGAAGCCCGGCATGGTCATAAGCTCTTTTGCCCACCTGAAACTCCTTTTTTTGCTCTTCGACATACCCATCCGTCAAAACCATGCTGCTGATAAACTGAAGCCTGATGGACAATAGTAACCTCGCATTCAGCAGGAAGAATGTGACAGATCTAGTGTTTGCATGGTTGGCTACATATCGTTCTAGCGTTATTGTCTTCAATCGAATGTCATGAGAAGTGAGAAAATCCCGGTTCTTACGAATCCACCTATTGGTTATAACTTTCTTACCCCGTCCTGTTGCCTAAATAGACATGAAGATTGAAAACAGTTAAGGTCTAAAAAAATAGTGTGGAAAGAGCAACAGTTGAACGGTTAATTCTAGTACACTATATGCAGGCTTCCAATGTGCGTGAAATTATCACCTTTATATACAACTTCTCAAGACATGGAAAGCATTGCAGCAAGCCAATAATCTTGTTCAGATCAAAACTATTCATTTGGATATATAAGATCTTGACAGAATCCAGCACCATTGATAGGCCATCCATGGAGAAACTCTTCATTGAGCATAGAACATAATATTAGTACAAAATGTGTACTCCAAGATGATATATAACTTATGCGCAGAAATTTAAAATGCAGTTTATGGTTAAAAGTGTAGATGATAATATAAAGTACCTGAAGAACTGTGGAGCCAAACACCATATTGAAATGAGCACAGAGATCATGTATTACACCCAAGGTCTCTAGTTTAGGCGCAGAGAGGACAGTTATTTGCGACGGTGAATAACTAGAATCAAGGATCAACCTTTGAAGTGAAGGGGCATCTTGGATGATGAGCTGCCTTCCGTCAAAAGAAATTCCAATTTTTACAAGGTTAGGCGACTTTATTTGGAGACAACCGATTCTAACTGTGAAAACAAGCACCAATCACTCCGAGGCAGAGCAAGCTGGAGTGGATGATCTTGTGCATTGAGACCTCCGATATCTGAACCCGCACAAGTGAAAGTTTCTTGAGAAATGGGAGTCGAAGGTTTAGTACCAGTTATGCAGTAGGTAGCACACATAAAGGTGGCGGTGTGGAGAGAGGAGGAAAACCATGAGATGGACATCGGTCTTTGAGGCACAAGTACATGGCGTTCGGTATCTGGTAGGTGATTTCCAGGGGAATAGTAGAACTCAAGCAGCTGTAGTTCCGTGAATTTAGGGGATTTCAGACAGGCATCCACCATGCAAGGTATGGTATGCTTGCTCAGGTAGCACGACGGGATGCAGAGGCTTTGAATGGAGCCCTAGTGGGAGGAGATGATGGCTCTGGGGATTTCAAAATCATTGAAGAGAGATACCTGACGATAGTCGAGATTAAGGGGCACGGCGCGCCATAGAGGGCGCCACCAAATTGAGAGGACTTGGGTGCGGCAACAATCCTTGGTGGGGAGAAGCGAGATTATCTCCCAAGGGCGGCGTCCGGAGATCGCTGATCTGTCCACCAGATTCTCTGAGTTCACAGGATCCGGTGGGGTCGAGTCGCCGCTTCTCCTCATGTTGCAGGTGCAGGATCTACAATAGGCGTCGCCGTTGGCGGAGCCTCATCTTCTTAACCTTTGGGGTCACCGACTCCATTTTCCTCGAGCGTCGGCATAATGTGAATGATCTTTGGGGTCAGTGAGTAACGAATGACGAGCCTAGTTGTAGTGCGAGTGAAGAAGAAGGGGAGATGGGGTTTTTCTGTAGTAGTGAGGAAGAAGGGGAGCTGGGGTTTTCTGTAGGAGTGAGGTGAAGAATTTGGGGGTACAAGTGGAGCGAGCTGATGTGAGGTGGGTGGGAGTGAGGAGGAAGAAGAGCACCCAGGTTTTGTTTGGGGCGGTGTGCTGGGTGTGGGTAGCGCCTCTCATTAAGTAAATATATGGGCTTTTGAATTGATTTTATTATTTACTAGGGTGGATGGGCTGTTTTGTCTTGGGCCCAGAGAAACAATTACTACTAGTACAATGGAGACACTCTACAGCTAACCAGAAAAACAATTACTACTAGTATAGTGCATACACTACCGCTTTTGGCTCCTCCTAGGTCATTGAAACATCTCCCTCTACTGAATGTCATTTTACTTTTATTCACCGACATGCGGGCCATGCAGCGCGTGGGCCCAAATGCCATCCACCAAATTAGAAGGCATTATGCAGGCGGAGAGTCTCCCCGGTTGTAGCGTGGCAGTAACGAGCCGTCGTATCACAAAACCACACCTCCCCACAGTCTAAGTTTGACGGACGAAGCAACCATCATTTCACTCTTCGCTGAATCCCCTTCTCCCTCACTGTCTTCGAGAAAGCCAACACTCGCATCTACCATTGTTCTTCTCTCCCAACGAAGGGAAGGTAAGCGGATCCGTGATGTTGGTACATTTTCGTTCAGAGAAAAAAGTACTTTTTGCAAAGCAGTAACCGATCCTCACTCTCTTTTTTGTTTCATTGTCGTTGCGATTGTGTTTTCCTTTGGTGGTCTCCTAGTATTAAATCGGTTTCATGATGGACCAAGGAGAACCAGGCAAAGATCTGCGAATATTGGAGCAGACGCGGGAGGCTGATCCCCACGAGACAGAGAGCTCCAAGAAAATGGAGGCAGCCACCGAGCTGACCCCAAGTACGCTCACGGCCACTACTGAGATGGTCAACGCTCCGTTTGAGGTTACAGCCCCCGTGGCACTTCAGGAGCAGTTTTCCCCCTTCGAGGATGTGTCCCCCCCTGCTGAGCTGCCCAAGGTGACTTTCTTCTTTGCCGATCTCGATTGTGGTTTTTCATCTAAGTATGTGGTGATGAATAATGCAAAATTGAAAGTGCAACTATCCCTGGGTGGTTTTGGTAATTCCTAACAACCTATAGCTCATTGAGCTAATGCTATTCCAAGATAAATATTTCAGGAAAGCTCAATGATTGGCATGGCATGGATTAGAAAGTGGACCCTTCAAAATGCTAAGGACAAAGGATTGGCTCAAGCTCAAAGCACAAGACTCTACATTTTCTACTTTAGTGATCCAAGATCACATTGAGTCTACAGGAAAAGCCAATACTATTAAGAAGGGACGAGGTGTTGCTTGATGAGGCTCTTGCTCAAAATGCTTAGTGATAAGCTCCAAAACCCTCCACTACTTTCTCATATCCACATATGTCCTAATCCAAAAAGTCCAACTCATTACGAAATTTCATATCCGAGACCACGAGTTCAGTTGTCATAGTCCTTGCCGAAACCCTAATCAATGCGGTCTCACCGATAGGGATCTCGGTCCCACCGAGATGGGGTTATAATCTCTGTTTCCTTTTCATAATGTTTCGGTCAAATCGAGATGAGCGATCGGTCCCAACGAGATTGCAATGCAAACTCTCTTTCCCTTCGAAGCGTTTGGTCCAACGAGATGGCGAATCGGTCCCACGAGTTTGCTGACCAACTCTCTCTTTGACTATTACCAAAATCGGTCTCACGAGTTTGTATAATCTGTCTCACCGAGATTACGTTATGCCCTAACCCTAATGACATCGGTCCCACCGAGTTGATCGATCGGTCCCACCGAGAATCAAACGTTCACATTACGAACTAAATCGGTCCGACCGAGTTTCATGATTCGGTCCCACGAGTTTGGTGATTTGTGTGTAATGGTTAGATTTTGTGTGGAGGCTATATACCCTCCACCCACTCTTCATTCATGGAGAGAGCCATCGAACATGCCTACACTTCCAATACATATTTTACGAGAGAACCACCTACACTAGTGTTGAGGTCAAGATATTCCATTCCAACCACATAAATCTTGATCTCTAGCCTTCCCCAAGTTGCTTTCCACTCAAATCTTCTTTCCAACAAATCCAATCCTATGAGAGAGAGTTGAGTGTTGGGGAGACTATCATTTGAAGCACAAGAGAAAGGAGTTCATCATCAACACACCATTTGTTACTTCTTGGAGAGTGGTGTCTCCTAGATTGGCTAGGTGTCACTTGGGAGCCTCCGACAAGATTGTGGAGTTGAACCAAGGAGTTTGTAAGGGCAAGGAGATCTCCTACTTCGTGAAGATCTACGCGAGTGAGGCAAGTCCTTCATGGGCGACGGCCATGGTGGGATAGACAATGTTGCTTCTTCATGGACCCTTCGTGGGTGGAGCCCTCAGTGGACTCGCGCAACCGTTACCCTTCATGGGTTGAAGTCTCCATCAACGTGGATGTACGATAGCACCACCTATCGGAACCACGGATAAAAAATCTCTGTGTCAACATTGCGTTTGCTCCCTCAATCTCATCCCCTTTACCTTCATATGCAACAGTTTAACATTCCGCTGCTATACTCTTAGAATTGCATGTGTAGGTTGATTGCTTGACTTGTGCTAAGTTGCTAAAATCAGCCAAGAACTAAAATTGGGAAAAGGCTAGATTTTTATTTGGTCAAGTAGTCTAATCACCCCCCTTCTAGACATACTTCCAATCCTACAAGTGGTATCAGAGCTTTGGTCTTTATTTGCTTTGATTTCCATAGCTTTTGGTGGTCATAGCCTTGGTTTCACAACCTAGGAGAGTATGGCGTCTAGCGAGTGAAATTACCACCGTAGAGGTCCTTACTTTGATGGTACTAACTAGTTGGAAGCATAAGATGAAAATGCATATTCTTGGACATAACCCCACCGTTTGGGCTATTGTGTGTATTGGCTTGCAAGGTGAATTCTTTGATGGGAGAGAACCGAACCGTGAAGCTACCGCGGAAGAGTTCAAGATGCTACAATACAATGCTCATGTTGGGAAACGTAGTAATTTCAAAAAATTTCCTACGCACACGCAAGATCATGGTGATGGCATAGCAACGAGAGGGGAGAGTATTGTCCATGTACCCTCGTGAACCGTGGCGGAGCGTTATGACAATCACGGTTGATGTAGTCGTGCGTCTTCACGATCCGACCGATCCAAGTACCGAGCGTCGGCACCTCCGAGTTCAGCACACATTGAGCTCGATGGCGATCCCGGACTCCGATCCAGCAAAGTGTCGGGGATGAGTTCCGTCGACCTGACGGCGTGGTAGCGATGATGATGCTCTACGGCGCGAGCTTCGCCAAAACTCATGACGATATGACCGAGGAGGAATATGGTGGAGGGCACCGCTGCAGCTGCTAAGCGATCCGTAGATCAACTTGTGTGTCATGGGGTGCCCCGCCCCGTATATAAAGGAGCAAGGGGAGGAGGCCGGCCCTAGGAGGCGCGCAAGTGTGGAGTCCTACTAGGACTCCCTAGTCCTAGTAAGATTCCACCTCCCTTGTTGGAGTAGGAGAAGGGAAGAGGGGAGAGGAAGAAGGAAGGGGGCTGCGCCCTTGTCCAGTCGGACCAGAGGGCGCATGCCTCCTTCCTTTAGCCTCGCTCCTCTATTCCCGTATGGCCCAATAAGGCCCATATACTCCCGGCGAATTCCGTAACTCTCCGGTACTCGAAAAATACCGAATCACTGGGAGCGTTTCCGAACTCTGAATATAGTCGTCAATATATCGATCTTTCGTCTCGACCATTTGAGACTCCTCGTCATATCCTCGATCTCATCGGGACTCGAACTCCTTGGTACATCAAAACTCATAAACTCATAATATAAGCATCATGAAACCTTAAGCGTGCGGACCCTATGGGTTCGAGAACTATGTAGACATGACCTAGAACTATTCTCGGTCAATAACAAATAGCGGAACCTGGATGCCCATATTGGCTCCTACATATTCTATGAAGATCTTTATCGGTCAAACCGCATAACAACATACGTTGTTCCCTTTGTCATCGGTATGTTACTTACCCGAGATTCGATCGTCGGTATCTCAATACCAAGTTCAATCTCATTACCGGCAAGTCTCTTTACTCGTTATGTAATGCATCATTCCGTAACTAACTCATTAGCTACATTGCTTGCAAGGCTTATAATGATGTGCATTACCGAGAGGGCCCAGATATACCTCTCCGACAATCGGAGTGACAAAACCTAATCTCGAAATACGCCAACCCAACATGTATCTTTGGAGACACCTGTAGTACTCCTTTATAATCACCCGATTCGTTGTGACGTTTGGTAGCACCAAAGTGTTCCTCCGGTAAACGGAGTTCCATAATCTCATAGTTACGAGGAACATGTATAAGTCATGAAGAAAGCAATAGCAACATACTAAGCGATCAAGTGCTAGGCTAACGGAATGGGTCAAGTCAATCGCATCATTCTCCTAATGATGTGATCCGTTAATCAAATGACAACTCATGTCTATGGCTAGGAAAATTAACCATCTTTGATTCAACGAGCTAGTCAAGTAGAGGCATACTAGTGACACTATGTTTGTCTATGTATTCACACATGTATTATGTTTCGGTTAATACAATTTTAGCATGAATAATAAACATTTATCATGATATAAGAAATAAATAATAACTTTATTATTGCCTCTAGGGCATATTTCCTTCATCTCCCACTTGCACTAGAGTCAATAATCTAGTTCACATGGCCATGTGATTTAACACCGATATTCATATCGTATATGATTAACACCCATAGTTCACATCGTCATGTGACCAACACCCAAAGGGTTTACTAGAGTCAATAATCTAGTTCACATCGCTATGTGATTAACACCCAAAAGAGTACTAAGGTGTGATCATGTTTTGCTCGTGAGAGAGGCTTAGTCAATGGAGTGCATCATATTGAGAGCCGTATGTATTTTGCAAATATTCTATGTCTACAATGCTCGCTTGGAGCTACTATAGCTATTGCTCCCACTTTCAATATGTATCCAGATTGAGACTTATAGTCATCTGGATCGGTGTAAAACTTACCTTGTTGTAACACTTTATGGCGGGCTCTTTTATCACCTCCATAATCGAAATATTTCCTTAGTCCTCACTAAGGATATTCTTGACCGCTGTCGATGATCTACTATTAGATCAAAATTGTATTCCTTTGCCAAACTTCGAGCAAGGTATACAATAGGTGCAGTTCACAGACATAGCATACTTTATAGAACCTATGGTGAGGCATAGGGAATGACTTTTCATTCTCTTTCTATTTTCTGCCGTGGTCGGGCTTTGAGTCTTACTCAATTTCACACCTTATGTCTGAGGCAAGAAACTCTTTCTTTGACTGTTCCATTTTGAACTACTTCAAAATCTTGTCAAGGTATGTACTCATTGAAAAACTTATCAAGCGTCTTGATCTATCTCTATAGATCTTGATGCTCAATATGTAAGCAGCTTCTCCGAGGTCCTTATTTGAAAAACTCCTTTCAAATACTCCTTTATGCTTTGCAGAATAAATCTACATTATTTCCGATCAACAATATGTCATTCACATATACTTATCGAAATCTTTGTAGTGCTCCCACTCACTTTCTTGTAAATCTGGGCTTCTCCAAAAGTCAGTATAAAACCATATCTTTGATCAACTCATCAAGCATATATTCCAACTCGAGATGCTTGCACCAGTCCATAGATGGATCATTGGAGCTTGCACATTTTATTAGCACCTTTAGGATTGACAAAACCTTCGGTTGCATCATATACAACTCTTATTTAATAAATCCATTAAAGAATGTAGTTTTGACATCCATTTGCCAGATTTCATAAAATGTGGCAATTGCTAACATGATTCGGACAGACTTAAGCATCGCTACTGATTGAGAAAATCTCATTGTAGTCAACACCTTGAACTCTGTCAAAACCTTTTTCGACAAGTCTAGCTTTGTAGATAGTAACACTACTATCGAGTCATCTTCCTCTTGAAGATCGAGGGAGTCGATATTGGATCCCATAATAGGCGGACTGCAATTCACGCGAGGTTTTGATGGGCGGCGGCGGTGACTTAAACCTGCTAGATCCGGACACAATCCATGAAGTTGGGATAGACCATACTGCAATTCGGCATAGCCGCACTTCCTTCAAAGGAGTGGCGCCAGGCCCTTCGCCACTATCAAGCATCCTTTGGGGCGGGAAGCTTTCGTCCGCTTCAATGCAATACCACATTACAGCGTCTCTTACGCTTAAAATGCCAGTCCACGTGGCATCATTTCATTAAAAGGTCGCTGAGACCCGGACACGGCTGGGCGAGTCGGAATAAATAAACTAGGGCTACCTATCCGCACATCCCTTCACAAGGTTTGCACATATCAGCCATAATGAGCTAGCATAGGCTCAGCTTTCTTAATCTATATTTCATTTTTTATGCAATTTCTCGCACGATTTCTTTTCCAACCAAGTTCCTCTCTTTTCGGATGAACAGCGTGCACACCCGTCCGGATCTGGCTGCGGAGACAGGCGCGAGCGTGCGATAGGGACCCGTTGCAAGGACTCTTTTGGACTAAGACCCTCGTAAACCTTTCTTCTGTCTCTTGTTGCTATAATCCCTGGTTTATCATTATAACCAGAGTGGAGATGGCGTTTTGGCATCGGCGCTAGAAGAACCTGCCGTACACGGACACAAGGGGCTTGGGCTTTGTTTTGCCGCTATTATAAAGACCGAACACCTTGGGGAGTGTTCGGCGTCTCGAGTTAGGCCTTATATGCATCAGCTCGAATCATGTCTTTGGTCAAATGTTGGGTTTGCCCGGCTCCTGTGTTTTGCTGCCTTCGTTCCGTATCATCGGCTAACGCGGCTCCGGAGAACTCTGCGATTGTGCCCCGTTAATTTGGCGAGCACCTCGATGAAAGCGAAAACTGTGTCATGATACAGCGAGAGACTGGTCAACCACTCGATCGACCATGGGAATGTTTAGGATTCCTCCGCTTTGTGAAGGGCGTTTCGGCCAGGCACATCTGGCGCCCGAATTCGGAGGCGCCCGTGCCCCAGGGGGCTATGTCGTAGCCCCACCCTCGAACTCCATGGCTAAGTAAAAGTGATAAAGCATTATAGTCCGGTTGCCTCGTTTGCTCGCTACCACCTCCTTTACAGGACCGAGACGCCGGATTAAGTGTGAAAACACGCTCTTTTTGCGAACACCCCGCACCTTGTGCGTGGGGGCTGAAACCGACGAGCGCCATCTTTGGGTTATACACGTATACATGAGCGGCCGCATAGGAGATATTCTATTACTTGAGCGCACAAGTATAAAAGGCGCTTACATCATAAATATCGTTTTTAAGTCATATAAGCGTTCATTCGAGCGTAACATTTTTGAAACCTGCGACTCTATTACCACGAGCACCACGCAGCGCCGCCAAAATAGTGCTCGGCGGGTAACGGTTATCATCCGAACCGGGGTGCGCAATAGCGGTGGCATCCATCTCATCAATGTGTCTTCACACGGGCGGCGCCATCCGCGCACCCTCTATGCAGGCCGACCGCTTCGCCGCCTTGATATGCGGCACCGCCCCAAGAAATTGCTGCAATAAGCCAAAGTAACTCTTGGTGGGGCCTATCCGGCGGATATGGGTCACTATATCCGTCATAGCAAGCCGGACAACCTATTTAGCTCAGCCCACTCAGCCAAGCGGTCGGTCGGCGAAGTGAGCGCTCCGGACTATGGAATTGAGACCAAAACAGCTCTTAGTCTTGCGATCCTACGGCGAAAATGCACAATGGCATCCATCGCTTTTCGCTGCTAAGTCCATATAAGGGTCCTCCGGACACCACAGTTAGCCCAGTGAGCATATTTTGGATCTGTGAACCTTGGCGCAGCGAAAAAGGCTTACCGGCTACAATATCTCGACTGGCGCAGCTCTTCTTTCATAGCCCGCATTGCAGGCGGGCATTCTTAACCGGCGGTGGCCTTCGCAGGTCTTCTTGCCCGCTAAGCGCTCCTTCCCAAAAGCCTCATTGCGGTCGGTAGCATCTTTTAACTTCATGGCCATTTCGGCTATCTCTTCCCTGCTCCGGCAGTGTGCGACCCTTTCGGCCGCTAACTCCTCGGCCGCCCTCGAGGCCGCCGCATTAGTCCTTATGGCCTGCTCCTTGGCTTGAGCAAGTTCGGCCCGAAGGCTCTCCACGGCAGCGGCACTATCTGCATTTCACGCACATGTTGTAAGGAGATGGCTTGGCTCCTTACCAAGTGACCGCGCGATAACACTTACCTTGCGACTCATCAAGTCGCTTTGTTGACCAGCGTGATGTCCGCATCCGCAGCATCGAGTTGCCGCTTTAGTTCAGCAACTCCATCGGTCCGGCTGGCCCCGGACGACCCGCCACCTGCATCGGCACGGCGGGAATTTAAACCTGCGATTTTGATCCTCGACGCGGCTGTCGATTTCGACAACCTACCGAGTCTCGGGGCTACTATCTATCAGAGCGCATTCTATATGCAAAACTGTTAAAAGGTGTGTCATTTTCGTACCTCAAACCCGCTGACAAACTCCCGGCGGCATCGTGCAACCCGCCTTGGCGGACGAAATCCTTTCAATCACCATGCTCATCAATGCGTGCTGATCTTCTCGAGATAAGCGCCTTCTCAAGCGAATCCTTGACCGTACACCGGTTGGCGCGAACTATCGGCTTTGCCAAACCGGGGCTCCCTCGTGGCGACACTTCAGGCTCGTCCACCCTATCTGATGGCGCCCGGACGGGCGTCTCGCTCTCTATCATCTCGGACGAAGGTCCCCGAAGACGAGCTCATTTGCGAAGGGCGGAGATCCGAACTACAAGGTAAAACTTTAGTTATCCTCGGAAGCACAAATAGGGATGCCTTATTATAAAACTCCTTTCTTTCTACTTACGGCTCGTTGGAGGGCTGACTCATTAAGGGAGATTGTGCGGCCGGGGCCTCCCCGGACGCAGGACCCTCTGGCGAAGATTTCTTCCCCCGTTTAGGGGCTTTTTCCCCCGGGTCCTCGGAGGCAGTCCTCTTCTCCCCTTGGTGGGAGGGATTCTCGATCCCCCCTCTTTCAAGAGCCTCCTTAGGCGAGGCAGTAGCTTTCCTGCTTTCCCCTTCGCCTTCCTCTGAAGGCGCAACCTCAAGCATCCGGACCAGCACGGGATCTGGCGCGGTCTCGGGGAGGGGGCCGGACACCGTATTAATTTTGTTTCCGCTATCCACTCCTGTGAAGAAGGAAGTTGGTCATAAAGCGAATCATCGAAAGGCAAAACAAATGGTATGTCCGGACTCGGAACTACTTACTTGAGTATCCGGGCGATTGCAGCTTAGGCCAGCATCCTCGGTCAATTCCGGACGCACCTCTTGCGATCCGAAGAATAATTGTACATCTCCGGGTGTCATACCCATGAAGTGTTGAAGAATCCGTGGGCCCTCGGATTAAACTCCCATAGCCGGAGAGGCGGCGTTTGCAGGTAGAGAGCGCCTAATCGGCATAACCTGCATCACCACCACCATATCGATCTCCCTCGTTTGGAGATCCCGAATCGACCCTGCGGTAGGGGCACGTCCTTTGTGGGCCCAGTTGAATATGGTTGACCCACGACATCAACCGTCGTGGAGGTCCCGAGCAAAATAAGGCGGCGGCTTTTATCTGCGGCCCCTCGGAGCGGTAATATAGAACCACCCTTGCTGCCACGGGCGAGCTCCTCTTGGAAGGAGCCCGCGGGCCACAGGGGCATCGGCCCTCCTACTTATGGCCGCCCGCCACACTCCGCTTGCGCCCCGATCATCTTGATTGCCACATTGAAGGTCTTCACCACAAGCGAAGTGAGGGTGGCGCGAGGAAGGCTTCAGAGATGACAATAAATGCGGAGATATGGAGGATGGACTCGGAGCCAAATCGTGGAATTCCAACCCATAGTAAAACATGAGCCTCTCACAAAAGGATCCATCGGAAGCCTAAACCCCGGCGGAGGTGGGATACAAAAGCGACATACTCGCCGGGCTCGGGGTGGGGATGGCCTGCCCTTGGCAGCAACCTGTCGAAATCTCATAAGACAGGTACTTGGCCTCCGCAGCTTTAGCACGTCCTCCTCCGTGGCGGAGGGGGCATCCACCGACCACAGAGGTCGAAACCGGACATCGTTGAAAGTCCAAAGCGCTCGAATCTGGAGCTCTAGGTGCTGGAACTTGGAGCGTGGAGAGGATTCGATGGAGGATTGAAGAAAAAGAAACGAGCCTTGGTCCCGTTATAAAGAAGGGAGAATACCAAGAGCTGTCTCCGTGACCGTTTGGGACTCGCCTTCGATAGAGGGGGCGTGGCGAACGGGCGCGGTTGGGTTACCCACGTCCGTATTGATGAGAATCCCGGATTAAGGGGAAACACGATCTCTGCTTCGACAAGACGTGCCAAGGAAACCGCCTCGCTAAATGCGCTGAGGTGGTAAAGTAAAAAACAATTCAAGTAATGGCTTGGTAGTGGTGTGACGTCATGCCACAAAAAACGTCAGCAGATTGAACTTGTGTATATATTATTATTCTCTCTACGGTGGAATGTGGAATTTATTTTGCAGAGCCGGACACTATCCTGGTGTTCACAATCTTCTATCATTTGGAGGAGGAACCCGCCTTGCAATGCCAAGTAGTATCTGGCGCGGACTTATCGTCATTGAAGCCTGGTTCAGGGGACTCTTGAGGAGTCTGGATTAGGGGTGTCGGATAGCGGACTATCATCATCGGCCGAACTATCATCTGCGGACTATCATCATCGACCGGACTCCAAGACTATGAAGATACAAGATTGAAGACTTCCCCGTGTCCGGATGGGACTTTCCTTGGTGTGGAAGGCAAGCTTGGCGATCGGATATGTAGATCTCCTACCATTGTAACCGACTCTATGTAACCCTAGCCCTCTCCGGTGTCTATATAAACCGGATGGCTCTAGTCCGTGGGACTATCGAACAACCCTTACAATCATACCATAGGCTAGCTTCTAGGGTTTAGCCTCCTTGATCTCGTGGTAGATCCACTCTTGTAAACATCCACAATATCAATATCAATCGAGCAGGGCGTGGGTTTTACCTCCATCAAGAGGGCCGAACACAGGTAAAACATCGTGTCCCTTGTCTCCTGTTACCATCCGCCTAGACGCACAGTTCGGGACCCCCTACCCGAGATCCGCCGGTTTTGACACCGACAAGATCCATTTAATCTCAATTGCTTGTCGATCATCGGGCAAGTCAACCAAAGTCCACACTTTGTTCTCATACATGGATCCCATCTCAGATTTCATGGCTTCAAGCCATTTTGCGGAATCTGGGCTCATCGCTTCTTCAAAGTTCGTAGGTTCGTCATGTTTTAGTAACATAACTTCCAGAACAGGATTACCGTACCACTCTGGTGCGGATCTTACTCTGGAAGACCTACGAGGTTCTGTAGTAACTTAATCTGAAGTTTCATGATCATCATCATTAACTTCCTCACTAATTGGTGTAGGAATCACTGGAACTGATTTCTGTAATGTACTACTTTCCAATTCGTGAGAAGGTACAATTACCTTATCAAGTTCTACTTTCTTCCCACTCACTTCTTTCGAGAGAAACTCCTTCTCTAGAAAGGATCCATCTTAGCAACAAATATCTTGCTTTCGGATCTGTGATAGAAGGTGTACCCAATAGTTTCCTTTGGGTATTCTATGAAGACGCACTTTTACGATTTGGGTTCGAGCTTATCAGGTTGAAACCTTTTCATATAAGCATCGCAACTCCAAGCTTTAAGAAACGACAGCTTAGATTTATTGCTAAACCACAGTTCATACAGTGTCGTCTCAACGGATTTAGATGGTGCCCTATTTTAACGTGAATGCAGCTATCTCTAATGCATAACCCCAAAATGATATTGGTAAATCGGTAAGAGACATCATAGATCACACCATATCCAATAAAGTGCGGTTACGACGTTCGTACACACCATAACGTTGTGGTGTTCTAGGTGGCGTGAGCTGTGAAACTATTCCACATTGTTTTAATTGAAGACCAAACTCGTAACTCAAATATTCGTCTTCACGATTAGATCGTAGAAACTTTATTTTTCTTGTTACGATGATTTTCCACTTCACTTTGAAATTCTTTGAACCTTTCAACTATTTCAGACTTATGTTTCATCAAGTAGATATACCCATATCTTGCTCAAATCATCTTGTGAAGGTCAGAATATAACGATACTTGCCACGAGCATCAACACTCATTGGATCGCATATATTAGTATGTATTATTTCCAATAAGTCAGTAGCCCATTCCATTGTTCCGGAGAACGGAGTTTTAGTCATCTTGCCCAAAAGGCACGGTTCGCAAGCATAAAATGATTCATAACCAAGTGATTCCAAAAATCCATCTTTATGGAGTTTCTTCATGCGCTTTACACCAATATGACCCAAACAGCAGTGCCACAAATAAGTTGCACTATCATTATTAACTTTTCATCTTTTGGCATCAATATTATGAATTATATCACTACGATCGAGATCCAACAAACTATGTTCATTGGGTGTATGACCATCGAAGGTCTTATTCATGTAAACAGAATAACAATTTATTCTCTAACTTTAAATGAATAACCGTATCACAATAAACATGATCAAATCATATTCATGCTCAACGCAAACGCCAAATAACATTTATTTAGGTTTAACATTAATCCCAAAAGTATAGGGAGTGTGCGATGATGATCATATCAATCTTGGAACTACTTCCAACACTCATCGTCACTTCACCCTCAACTAGTCTCTGTTTATTCTGTAACTCCTGTTTCGAGTTACTAATATTAGCAACCGAACAAGTATCAAATACTCAGGGGCTACTATAAACACTAGTAAGGTATACATACATCAATAACCTGTATATCAAATATACCCTTGTTCACTTTGCCATCCTTCTTATCCACCAAATATTCAGGGCATTTCCACTTCCAGTGACCATTTCCTTTGCGATTATAAGCACTCGGTTTCAGGCTTTGGTCCAGCTTTGGTCTTCTTCACGGGAGTGACAACTTGTTTGCCATCCTACTTGAAGTTTCCCATTCTTTTCCCTTTGCCCTTTTCTTGAAACTAGTGGTCTTGTAAATCATCAACACTTGATGCTCTTTCTTGATTTCTACCTTCGTCGATTTCAACATCACGAAGAGCTCGGGAATCGTTTTCTTCATCCCTTGCATACTATAGTTCATCACGAAGTTCTAGTAACTTAGTGATGGTGACTAGAGAATTCTATCAATCACTATCTTGTCTGGAAGATTAACTCCCACTTGATTCAAGCGATTGAAGTACCCAGACAATCTGAGCACATGCTCACTAGTTGAGCGATTCTCCTCCGTCTTTTAGCTATAGAACTTGTTGGAGACTTCATATCTCTCAACTCGGGTATTTGCTTGAAATATTAACTTCAACTCCTGGAACATCTCATATGGTCCATGATGTTCAAAGCGTCTTTGAAGTCCCGATTCTAAGTCGTTAAGTATGGTGCACTAAACTATCAAGTAGTCATCATATTCAGCTAACCAAGCGTTCATAACGTCGCATTTGCTCCTGCAATAGGTCATCACCTAGCGGTGCATTAAGGACATAATTCTTACGTGCAGCAATGAGGATAAACCTCAGATCACGGATCCAATCCGCATCATTGCTACTAACATTTTTCAATACAATTTTCTCTAGGAAGACATATAAAAACATATGAAAGCAACAAACATAGGGAAGCAACAACGCGAGCTATTGATCTACAACATAATTTGCAAAATACTACCAGGACTAAGTTCATGATAAATTAAAGTTCAGTTAATCATATTACTTAAGAACTCCCACTTAGATAGACATCCCTCTAATCTTCTAAGTGATTACGTGATCCATATCAACTACACCATGTCCGATCGTCACGTGAGATGGAGTAGTTTCAACGGTGAACATCAATATGTTGATCATATCTACTATATGATTCACGCTCGACCTTTCTATCTCCGTGTTCTGAGGCCATATCCGTATATGCTAGGCTCGTCAAGTTTAACCTGAGTATTCCGCATGTGCAACTATTTTGCACCCGTTGTATTTGAACATAGAGCCTATCACATCCGATCATCACGTGGTGTCTCAGCACGAAGAACTTTCGCAACGGTGCATACTCAGGGAGAACACTTTTTGATAATTTTAGTGAGAGATCATTTTAAAATGCTACCGTCAATCAAAGCAAGCTAAGATGCATAAAGGATAAACATCACATGCAATCAATATAAGTGATATGATATGGCCATCATCATCTTGTGCTTGTGATCTCCATCTCCGAAGCACCGTCGTGATCACCATCGTCACCGGAACGACACCTTGATCTCCATCGTAGCATCGTTGTCGTTACGCCATCTATTGCTTCTACGACTATCATTACCGCTTAGTGATAAAGTAAAGCAATTACAGAACATTGCATTTCATACAATAAGCGACAACCATATGGCTCCTGCCGATTGCTTGATAACCGGTTACAAAACATGATCATCTCATACAATAAAATATAGCATCACGTCTTGACCATATCACATCACAACATGCCCTGCAAAAACAAGTTAGGCGTCCTCTACTTTGTTGTTGCAAATTTTACGTGGCTGCTACGGGCTGAGGAAGAACCGTTCTTACCTCGCATCAAAACCACAGCGATAGTTTGTCAAGTTGGTGCTGTTTTAACCTTCGCAAGGACGGGCGTAGCCATACTCGGTTCAACTAAAGTGAGAGAGACAGACACCGCCAGTCACCTTTAAGCACGAGTGCTCATAGCGGTGAAACCAGTCTCGCGTA
This sequence comes from Aegilops longissima, assembly GCA_021605205.1. Lineage (NCBI taxonomy): Eukaryota > Viridiplantae > Streptophyta > Magnoliopsida > Poales > Poaceae > Aegilops > Aegilops longissima. Next base: position 505,387,517 of record CM038679.1, read on the forward strand.
AGCGTCTGGCGTAATGTCGGTCCGGGCGCTTCATCTCACAATACCGCGGAACCAAAGTATGACATGCTGGTAAGCAGTATGACTTGTATCGCCCACAACTCACTTGTGTTCTACTCGTGCATATGACATCTACGCATAAAACCTGGCTCGGATGCCACTGTTGGGAAACGTAGCAATTTCAAAAAAATTCCTACGCACACGCAAGATCATGGTGATGGCATAGAAACGAGAGGGGAGAGTATTGTCCGCATACCCTCGTAGACCGTAAGCGGAAGCGTTATGACAACGCGGTTGATGTAGTCGTCGTCTTCACGATCCGACCGATCCAAGTACGAGCGTCGGCACCTCCGAGTTCAGCACACGTTCAGCTCGATGACAATCCCGGACTCCGATCCAGCAAAGTGTCGGGGATGAGTTCCGTCAGACCTGACGGCGTGGTAGCGATGATGATGCTCTACGGCGCAGGGCTTCGCCTAAACTCATGACGATATGACCGAGGTGGAATATGGTGGAGGGGGGCACCGCACACGGCTAAGGAACGATCCGTAGATCAACTTGTGTGTCATGGGGTGTCCCCCTGCCCCCGTATATAAAGGAGCAAGGGGGGAGGAGGCCGGCCCGAGGAGGGGGCGCGCCAAGTGTGGAGTCCTACTAGGACTCCCTAGTCCTAGTAGGATTCCACCTCCCTTGTTGGAGTAGGAGAAGGGGAAAGAGGGGGAGAGGAAGAAGGAAAGGGGGGCTGCGCCCCTTATCCAATTCAGACCAGAGGGGGGGGGGGGGCGCAGGCCTCCTTCCTTTTAGCCTCTCTCCTCTATTCCCGTATGGTCCAATAAGGCCCATATACTCCCCGGCGAATTCCCGTAACTCTCCGGTACTCCGAAAAATACCCAAATCACTCGGAACCTTTCCGAACTCCGAATATAGTCGTCCAATATATCGATCTTTACGTCTCGACCATTTCGAGACTCCTCGTCATGTCCCCGATCTCATCCGGGACTCCGAACTCCTTCGGTACATCAAAACTCATAAACTCATAATATAACTGTCATCGAAACCTTAAGCGTGCGGACCCTACGGGTTAGATAACTATGTAGACATGACCTAAAACTATTCTCGGTGAATAACCAATAGCGGAACCTGGATGCCCATATTGGCTCCTACATATTATACGAAGATTTTTATCGGTCAAACCGCATAACAACATACGTTGTTCCCTTTGTGATCGGTATGTTACTTGCCCGAGATTCGATCGTCGGTATCTCAATACCTAGTTCAATCTCGTTAACGACAAGTCTCTTTACTCGTTATGTAATGCATCATTCCGTAACTAACTCATTAGCTACATTGCTTGCAAGGCTTATAGTGATGTGCATTACCGAGAGGGCCCAGAGATACCTCTCCGACAATCGGAGTGACAAAACCTAATCACGAAATACGCCAACCCAACATGTACCTTTGGAGACACCTGTAGTACTCTTTTATAATCACCCAGTTATGTTGTGACGTTTGGTAGCACCCAAAGTGTTCCTGCGGTAAACGGGAGTAGCATAATCTCATAGTTACAGGAACATGTATAAGTCATGAAGAAATCAATAGCAACATACTAAACGATCAAGTGCTAGGCTAACGGAATGGGTCAAGTCAATCGCATCATTCTCCTAATGATGTGATCCCATTAATCAAATGACAACTCATGTCTATGGCTAGGAAACTTAACCATCTTTGATTCAACGAGCTAGTCAAGTAGAGGCATACTAGTGACACTATGTTTGTCTACGTATTCACACATGTATTATGTTTCCGGTTAATACAATTCTAGCATGAATAATAAACATTTATCATGATATAAGGAAATAAATAATAACTTTATTATTGCCTCTAGGGCATATTTCCTTCAGCTCAAGCTTGTGATATTGTCTTCAACGGATTGTGCCCCGAAGAATTCAACAAAATCAGCCGTCTTGAGAATGCAAAGGAAATTTGGGATACTTTGATTGATATGCACGAAGGTACCGACTCCGTCAAGGAATCCAAATTGGATGTGCTTCAAAGTCAACATGACAAGTTCAAAATGAAGGATGGTGAAGGTGTCGCTGAAATGTACTCTAGGCTTGCTCTCATCACAAATGAGATTGCCGGCTTAGGAAGTGAAGAGATGACCGATAGATTCATCATCAAGAAGATCCTAAGAGCCTTGGATGGAAAATATGATACTGTGTGCACATTAATCCAAATGATGCCAAATTACAAAGATCTCAAGCCAATGGAAGTCATTGGAAGAATTGTTGCTCATGAGATGTCACTCAAGGATAAGGAAGAGCTTCACAACAAGTCAAGTGGTGCTTACAAAGCCTCGTGTGATGCTCCCAAATCATCAAGTGAGAAGCAAACCTTCAATGAAGAATTAAGCTTAATGGTGAAGAACTTCAACAAGTTCTACAAGAGTAGAAGCAAAGAAAGAAGCTCCAAGTCAAGGTCCTACAATGACAAAAGATCTTCTAGTCGTGACCGAAATTTTTACAATTGTGGAAGACCCGGACACTTTGCTTCAATGAGTGTCTGACCCCTTACAAAGAAGAAGATTCTCCCAAAGAAGAAGTAAAGAGAAGAATCACCACCAAGAGAAAGGAGGAGTAGAGATGATCGTTATGAACGAAGACCCTCTCGGAGAAGCAAGGATTCGGAAAGGAAGGAAAAGTCATCAAGGAGCTACACAAAAAGAAGACATCAAGCTCATGTTGGTGAATGGGTATCCGGCTCCGACTCCGACAATCACTCTGAAAGAAGTTATCACTCCGACTCCGAATATACTCAAGGTGAAGGTGTTGCCGGTCTAGCACTTGTGTCAACCGACTCCTACTTCATATATGACTCACCAAATGAAGGAATTGGAAGATGCTTCATGGCCAAAGGTCCAAAGGTAACACATCCCGAGTATGTTGATTTCAATAGTGATGAAGATGATTTGCAAGGTGATGATGATTTACTTGTTGACAACTCTAGTGATGAAAACTATGATGAAACGTCAATTAATCATGCTAATCAACATAAAACGAATGATGATGATAAGAAGGAGATTGAGCGTCTAACTAAAGAACTAAACACTCTTAAGTTAGCTCATGAAACTACCTTGGAAAATCATCGAGAACTTTTAAAGACTCATGACAAGCTACACTTTGAAAAGCTCAACCTTGAGCAAGAGCGTGAGTTTTTAAAGGCAATCAATGATGATCTTCGCAAGAAAAGTTCTTCTTACATTGCCAAGCGTTTACTCTTGTCTACTTACATGCCACAAGTTAAATCTAGCAACAAGAACAAGAAAGATTCCTCATCTAGTAGTAACAACAATCATGCTAAATCCATTGTTGTTGCTTCTAGTAGTTCTCTTGATTCCACTAATGATTCTCTTAGCCAAGTTACACTTGAGCAAGAAAATAGCTTATTGAAGGGAATCATAGAGAAAGGTGTTTACAAGAGTCTTGCCAGAAGTAAGCAATTTGAGGAAATTGTGCGCAAGCAAGGAAGACACTGGAAGAATCAAGTTGTTGGTTTTGAACAAAAGTTCAATGCCAATGGAGTTGAGTGGGAAGAAGATCAATACCCCAAGACGAAGTTTGTTCCTCAACAAGAGTAGTATGATCCTACTTCTTTCAAAGGAACACAAGCTCAAGATGATCTTCCACCACAAGACCACAAGCAAAAAGGCAAGGGCAAGCTTCAAGAGGAAATTGATGCATTTGAAGAAGCACATAAGGCCTTGGTCAAGTGGGTTCCCAAGACTACATCAAGTTCTACTTCATCAAGCACAACTACGATTCCAAGGATTCCCATCAAGATGATGTGGATCCCGAAGAAGAAGAACTAGAGAGTTCTTGAGGGTGACTCCGCCAACATACTTCACTCTTATCATTTTGGCGAGGACAAGTGCAAACAACTTCCATATCTTGCACTAGTTCAAGGAGTCACAAACCCTCTTGTTGGTAAGACAAGGGACAAGGTAACCTAATGCTTTCATGGACATCATCTTGTGTATGCATCACTCTATGTCTATGGATATCCTTGTTTGCTCCTTGTGGGACTAACCCGTGTAGGTATTGAAAGTGCAACTCACTCCATAGGATTGCTCTGAATGATCTACATCAACATTGAGCATCTACATCTTCAACACCTACATGAAGTCATCATCGACAAAACCCAAGGTTAGTTCATCCCTCTTAGGGGGATATCACATCTAGGGGTAGCTTTACTCAAATCAATGAGCTAAAGCAACTCTAATGGTGTGATCACAACAATGCTTTATGTAAAAGTGGTAACCCCACTTGTGCTTAAACGATGAGTATGACCTATGATCAAGTGTTCTCATTTGACTCCTATGTCAATATACTCATATATAGATGACCTAGTCATCGCCAATTGCTTGATAGATGCTAGAATGTTTGTGCATGCTTTGTCACATATTTTATTTGCCATTTTATTGTGTGAGCATGTTGGTTGCATATTTTACTCATTCGAGGACATCCATTTGTTGCTTTGATTGTTTGGTTTTTTCTCTTTTTGCCAAATGGATGGACAAGAATGCCTAAGAACACCCTCTAGCTATCTATGCTTTTCTCGTCTCAAACTCTATTCATGCTACATCACAAAGTTTGATCAAGTCAGTTTCGAACCACTCTGTGTGAGGAGCACTCGGAGATCCCGATTCGTCATAGACTTAAACCTCCAAAACCTCTTTGTGCATCTCGGTCTGGCCAATTCATCCTTTTCGGTCCCACTGAGTCACCAAGTTGATCTAGGGTTTTCAATCTCGGTGCAACCGATTAGAACTTTTCAGTCACATCGAGTTGCGATGAATCGCTTGCGTTTGCATCTCGGTGCCACCGAGTCGTTCCACTCGGTCACACCGACAGGGTCAGGTTATATTTACCGCCGGGTCAAATTTTGGAAATTTCTTCGAACCTCTTCGCCCGCGCGTAACCTACTCTGCCTCCTCTGGTCTCCGGATCGTCCTCTTGTCGCCAACGACCTCCCGCCGCTGGTCTCCGCCGCCGTCAATGGAAATCTTCACCGCCGTTGCCGCCGTAGCAAGTTCGTCGCCGAACTAGGGTACGAACTTGATCATTGTGCTAATCCTTAACTCCGATTCTTAGCACATTGCTTTGCCATGATTCTTGCCATGATTGAAATCATCTTGTCCAGCGAAATCATCTCGTAGATTAGTTTTGATTTGAAAATTTAGGGTTAGGTCTCCGCCGAACTCATCTCAGACCGACCGAGTTGTAGAAATCGGTCTCACCGATTTTGGCTTAGGCCAGAGTACACGCATTTTCGGTCCGACCGAAAAATGCAAATCGGTGTGACCGAGTTCGATTCTCTGTGAAACCCTAGCAGTCTCGGTACCACCAAACTGTGACTCGGTCTGACCGAGTTCACTAGTTCAGGTTCCAAAAGCTGCGTCGGTATCACCGAGTTTACAAATCGGTAGATCCGAAATGCTTTTTGTGAAGAACTAAAACTAAGTTTTTAAGTCATCAGTTTTGCAAAAACTCCTGTACTTTGTGATGCTCATCTACTCTACCTCATCTATAACCTATTCATAGGGTCTGCTGACAGTTTTCCTGCAAGATGTCTGACCAAAGTGACAGCTAGAACAAGTCAGAGGAACGGGTTCAGTTGAGTGAGGGCACTAGTCCCTCTAGCAGCTATGATGAAGGCAGCAGGAGCACCCCAAGCAATCTGCCAAAGGCTGCCACCTGGACAAGTAAGAAGAGAACTTCTGACTCTGAAGATGAAGATTATGTGGCTATTGAAGATGAAGCCACTTCAAAGAAGAAAGTGCTGAAGAAAGAGTATGGCTCATCTGCTGCAACTAAGCCAGGTCTAAAAACAAAGATGCCAGCAAGAAGACAGCCCATGTCTAAGCCAAGAAAAGTTGCCATAGGAGAAACAATGGAGTTCACTCTTGAACCCAAGGAAACTGGAGATGGGAAGAAGAGAAAAGAAAGGGTCAAGAAGACCATTGCGGAGTTATTGGGAAGCCATCTATGATGAGAGATTACGAAGAAGAGGAAGAGGAAGAGGATCTTTTGACCACCCAAAGCTCAAAACCTTATGCGAGATGCAATCAGATCAGGGGCTGCTCCATCTAAGCCCAAATCTGCTCCTAAGGCGGCTGCTCCAGCTCCAAAGTAAAACCCAAGAGGAGCACTAGGAACATACCTGCTGAGGAGAAAAACAAGGCCCTAGTGCCTCAGGCTACTGAAGAAGAAGATGATTCTGTTGTTTTGAGAAAGCTGAAGCCCAAGATCCCTAATCACAATGATGCACACCCAGTTGCAGAGAATATGAAAATCAGGAAGGATTCATGATTGAGACTATGGACAGTGTCTGATCCATATGCTACCAGGAGAAGGACTGTTGTGGACTACAGATTCCACACTAAGGAACAACATGACTTCTATGAGACAATTCTGCTTGACAAGAAGCCCATAGTGTGTGACTTGAGATGGGTTGACTGTGAGTTCATCGAGGAGAATGTGGATCACTTCCCTGGTTTATATGACAGCTTCAAGGCATGTGGAGTTGTTAAGTTTGTGGCTCAGAAGTTCACCAAGTGGAATGATGAGCTCATTATGCAATTTTACTCCACTGCACACTTCTATCCAGATGGAAGGATTGTGTGGATGTCTGAGGGTACTAGGTACCATTCTACAGTTGAAGAATGGGCTCAATTTATCAATGCTCCTTAAGAACAAGAGGATGACTTGGATATCTATGCAAAGAAGAGGAAGGACCACAACTCTATGGCCAACATGTACAAAGAGATCCCAGATGCTGCTTTGGATACACATAAGTTTGGATATGTACATTATTTGTTGTCTGGTCTGCCAACTATCAATTGTATTCTAAGGCACACACTGCTACCCAAGTCAGGGGATCACAAGATGATCAGAGGACATGCCATACACCTGCTGGATATATTTGATGTCCCACAAAAGTTCAAGGTTATGAGCCTGATTGTGGAAACGATCAAGAGGACTGCAGCTGATCAGAAGAGAAGTTGTGGATATGCCCCACAAATTCAGGAGCTAATCAACTCAAAGATGGGCAAAGGCACTGCCGGAAACCCTAATCAATTCGGTCTCACCGATAGGGATCTCGGTCCCACCGAGATGGGGTTGTAATCTCTCTGTTTCCTTTTCGTTATGTTTCGGTCAAACCGAGATGAGCAATCGGTCCCACCGAGATTGCAATGCAAACTCTCTGTTTCCCTTTCGTAACGTTTCGGTCCAACCGAGATGAGCGAATCGGTCCCACCGAGTTTGCCTGACCAACTCTCTGTTTGACTATTACCAAAATCAGTCTCACCGAGTTTGTATGTCGGTCTCACCGAGATTACGTTATGCCTAACCCTAATGACATCGGTCCCACCGAGTTGATCCAGTCGGTCCCACCGAGAATCCTAACGTTCACATTTTGAACTAAATCGGTCCGACCGAGTTTCATGATTCGATCCCACCGAGTTTGGTGATTTGTGTGTAACGGTTAGATTTTGTGTGGAGGCAATATATACCCCTCCACCCACTCTTCATTCGTGGAGAGAGCCATCAGAACATGTCTACACTTCCAATACATATTTTCTGAGAGAGAACCACCTACACTTGTGTTGAGGTCAAGATATTCCATTCCAACCACATAAATCTTGACCTCTAGCCTTCCCCAAGTTGCTTTCCACTCAAATTTTCTTTCCACCAAATCCAATCCTATGAGAGAGAGTTGAGTGTTGGTTAGACTATCATTTGAAGCACAAGAGCAAGGAGTTCATCATGAACACACCATTTGTTACTTCTTGGAGAGTGGTGTCTCCTAGATTGGCTAGGTGTCACTTGGGAGCCTCCGACAAGATTGTGGAGTTGAACCAAGGAGTTTGTAAGGACAAGGAGATCGCCTACTTCGTGAAGATCTACCCGAGTGAGGCAAGTCCTTCGTGGGTGACGGCCATGGTGGGATAGACAAGGTTGCTTCTTCATGGACCCTTCGTGGGTGGAGCCCTCCGTGGACTTGCGCAACCGTTACCCTTCATGGGTTGGAGTCTCCATCAACATGGATGTACGATAGCACCACCTATCGGAACCACGGATAAAAAATCTCTGTGTCAACATTGCGTTTGCTCCCTCAATCTCATCCCCTTTACCTTCATATGCTTTTGTTTTACATTCCGCTGCTATACTCTTAGAATTGCATGTCTAGGTTGATTGCTTGACTTGTGCTAAGTTGCTAAAATCAGCCAAGAACTAAAATTGGGAAAAGGCTAGATTTTTATTTGGTCAAGTAGTCTAATCACCCCCTCTAGACATACTTCCGATCCTACAAATTCGATGCCATGCTATACATAGTGGTTTATATAACTTGTGTTTCTTATACTGGAAAGTAATTCAGAATTTGTTTACATTTGATTAGAGCCTTGATGCGATACAAGGATTGTGTGGTTGTACATGTCACTCACTATGAGGCGGATGACCTGAATATACGCACTGGGAAAACAGAGTTCTTAGGCTGTTGGATCTTGGAAGCCATTTGCGCATATACCGATGTCGAGTTGTATTCCAGCCTCACTGTTGTCGGGCGTGTTGTCCAGGGTGTACTGAAGCACAAGAAGTTCAAAGCTACTCCTTCGTTTGTGAGGCATACTGTTCTTGTCAAGCTTACGTAGGAAGATGACATGGCATGCTTCCACAAACAAGTTTATGAGTGGCAAGGCCACAAGGTTATCTTCATGAAGGTTCACAGGATTGAGCTACTGCCGAACATCAACGATGATGTTCATGGCAAGGTACGTCTTGTGTCCAGCCCAAATTAGATCGAGGCATGAAATAGTTGCCCTAGCTAGTGTTTAATAGTAGTTTGGATTGTGTCTAATTATCCAAACCTTGCGTGTTATCGAGCCCTCTGGGGCTAGTACTCTGTTTGAATCCGTCTATGGGAACTGCTGCTACTTTTGTGTGCCCGTGAATCATGTGAGAACCATCGTAATTGTTGCCGAAACAGATGCGTCCTCACTAGTTTTTTCTTGAATATGGCATGGTAAGATATAAGTTGTCACAGTTTATCATACGAGTAGTGTGTGTTTGATGAAATATAGTACTCGTTCGAGAACTGTGCGTCGACGTATACATAAGTACTTGTAAACACTGTTGGTGCTACACCACTTGTAAGCAGTTGTGCAAAACACGACACATTGGCTCAGCTCTCTTCAACACTAGGCTATCGACCAGCTAACAATCAACAATCTGCTGTCTGACATATAAGCAACTATGTATCTTGTTATAGTGGTTCATGCAGTTAACTGAGGCCACAATGTAAATTCCAAACATTCACAAGCTAGTCCAGTGTTCATGTGGAACACTCACATTAAACTCGGCTTCATAAAAAACTTGAAAAGCATAAGTTAAGCAATTTATACATCTCAATGATTCATAGAACATAACAAACATATACTAGTTCACAACAAAAGACAAAGTTGTGAGAAGGTTTACAAATCAGGAAAAAACAAGCAAGGCTTCTCCGAGCAAAGGGCCTCCCGCGAGCTTAAATTTCCGGAGTTCACTCTGGTTTTTCTTGTTGCCACCATCCGGGGTTAGGTTCTCTCATTCCGAATAACCAATTATAATTGCGTTCTCAGCGGAATGCTGAATGAACCATGCGATTATCTTGACCAACAGAAATTCTTGTGCATTCCACTAAATTTTTAAGCACTGCTATTTGCAGAAATAAGCAGACCACAATGCCTCTTGTCCGCGCACCTATCCCAAAAACCGCCGTGCAGCCGTGCCATCCAGTCCTCGGTCCATGGATGAACTGGTAGAAAGTGCATTCCGAACTAGGACGCAGTTGTTTTCGCTCGTCCCTACACTGCAATCAAGAAGTAAAATGTACGAATCAGCTTCTTTTAGATTGCGTTGGTCATTCTACCTAGTTACTACCAATGTAGGAATACGGAACCTTTGGTGGTTAGAGGGCGGTAGCTAGGAATAGCCATCTCATTTTGTGCAGTTGTACTAAAACCGAGGTGTGTACTTTTGATTGCGTAGATAGAAGCGATATGGAGCAGACATCCCTGTTTGCGCAAATCTGAAATATGGTTATTTAAGCGGTGGCAGATATTTGCGTATGGCGTATGATTAACAACAACATCTATTGTGTTATAATTGGCACTAGATTGACAGTATGAAAGTGCCCTTAAGTAAGTAGCATCACATCACATCAATACTGCCACTAGATTAACATGCAGAACTATACCATTAGTATTACTGTCATGAAAGTAGCACATGGTCAGTAGATGTGCAATCAAATTTGTGCAGTTCCACTGGGATGAAGCAATGTTAGCAGTGTGATATTTAAGTGTAACCGCAAAAACACAATTCATGGGAAATAAAGCAAGACGGAAGCACTTCATAAAATGGTGGTGGCATTGCTGCAATTTATCGACGACACTAGACTATTACTTATAGTGACATTAGGTGGCATTGCTTAATGCTTCATGTGATTTTACATTAACGGTAGCGATATGGGCGTAGGGACAGCAGGGGCATAAAGTGGTGAGGCAGATGTGGTTGCCGAGAGCGGCAAACACTCATGCAGCATGTCTGCATTTGTCCCATTTTTTATCTCCTCAGCGACATTTTCCTATGCGAGCACAGGAAATCTAGACCTGCTCATTCTCATTTGCGTTGTCCCCAACATCCCTCCCTTTCTTTCCTTTTTCAACCAAGAGACATGTACACTTCCCCCACCCTTCGCCATCCACCATGCTTTCTTCGCCTTTTCAACCAAGAGACCGGTTGGGTAGCCAGTATCTACTACTTTCCCCTGTTTCCTCTTAGAACCAAGACCTAGATTCATGCCACAACTTTCCCACTTTCTTACCTATTTGAACCAACTCTTAGAGTCGACTGTATGAACTAGCTTTACCTCTAATAATAGTAAAAGTCTAGGTGGCTTTGGAACAGCCGACGGAAATAGAAAAAGATCCACACTGTCGTGGTTTTGTCATGGAAGATGTCCTTGTGAAGGAACTTAGTCGTGGAGCCATCGCTACGGGTTAGCTTAAAGGGGTTAAAGCGGATAAGGGACGCAAGAGGGTTTTATACTAGTTCGGCCCCTTATGATGAAGGTAAAAGCCTACGTCTAGTTGTGATGGAATTGATGGGGTTTCGATGACCGAGGAGCGAATCGCTTTGCACGAGTCTCGAGTTGTTGTCTGTTCTCTGATCCGCCGCGGCCGTCCCTTATATACATGGGTGACACCGTCGGTTCTGATCCCGAGGCGGCTAATAAGCGTGTCGGTTCGGTCTCTGCTCTTTCTATCTTACCATACAAGTTACATACCAATACCGGTTCACGGTTGCAGGCCTTAAACCAGTTCTGGGCCTTGGGCCCCTATCTAACATTCCTATCTTCCTTCATGGGCTTCTAGCATACTCAACTACTGATGAAGTTAACCCAGCCTGTCTTGGCCGGTTTACGCTGAGTAGTAATATCCCCAACATTAGGCCCTAGATTGATTGTGAACAGGTTCATGTCAATCCTTAACAGAAACTTCGTCTTCACCATCTTCTCATAATTTGGTAAACCGCCATGATGTCATCTTTTTGGATCTTGGCAAACCGTCGTGACGTCAATAAAGAAACTGTATATGATATATCCTCATTAATAGGCCTCCAACAATCGAGGCGACAGCTGCGCCTCACTTCCAAATTCACGGCCCCTTGATTTTCGCGCCTGACACTTATCTCCTGCCTTTATAAATAGGACCGAAGGGTAATTTTCTTTTTCCCCCTCGTGCCTCTTCGCGTCGTCCTCCTTGCGCCGCTCAACTTCTGGATCTCCGCTGCCACCGTCAACCGCCGACCATCGTCTCTGCTCCAACCTTGGCCGCTGCATCACCCTGAACGCATCAGAACACTGCGGCGCTCTTCCGCTTCTTCCTCAGCTCCGGTAAGTTCTTTGCCCTTTCCGCCACATATCTGTTCTAGGGTTCCCAAGTTCTTTGGTGTTCATCAATGGAGATCTTTTTTCATATGATAATTCTGATAAACTCCTGAATATCTGCTCTGTATAGTGGTAGCCTTTAGCCTCTGTTTCCATTTATGCATCTCAAACTAGTAGATCTTATCCGAATCTTCGCTCATTGGTCCGGTACTGCTTCTTTGGTTTTGAATATATTTCCCTTTTCTGACATGCCTCAGATCCAAAACCACAACATAATCTTGTGAAACCTGTTTTCATTCACTTACTCATCTGTAATCTTGACTCTTCGATGCTTAGACTAGGTGGCTTAACTATACAGAAAAGTTGACAATCCGGTATATACCATTAGTCCCCTTGTTGAACCACCAAACCCTTTACTAGGGCGTTACTGTATTGTGGAATTCCGGTTTGTAGATAACAGACCCTGGTTTAGCAAATATACATCATTATAGATCTGTCCAACTTATTCTTGAACCGGCAAATATTGTATTGTAGATCCTGCCATGGCCAAACAAGTGTATGAATGCAACTGGGTTCCTTCTCGAGTGACTGAGGACCAGTTGGACAATTTGGTCAAAACTGGCGCTTTAAGTGAGAAAAATGCCATTCACTGAAGGGTCCCCGACACAGAATGTCCTCCTACTCCCAAAGAAGGAGAAGTCATTGTTTTTTCTGATCATTTAAGCCGGGGCTTCAACCCTCCCGGTTCAAAGTTTTTTCCGGGATGTCTTAGCGGATTTTCAACTGCACCCACAAGATATCGGCCCTAACTCCGTAACCAATATCTGCCACTTCCAAGTCTTCAGTGAGGCTTACCTTTAGGAGGAACCTTTAGTAGAGCTATTCAGGGACTGCTTTCACCTGAACCACCACACAGAGTTCAAACACGGACCCAACACAGAACTGGGCGGTATGGCGATTCAAAAGAGGAAAGAAGTGACCTTCCCTCATGCAAATCTTCACAGCCACCCCAAAGAATGGAACTAGACATGGTTTTACTGCAAGGACACCTCTCATATTGAAGAAAATACCCTGCCGGGTTACCGTCCGGAACGTCTGAGCAATACACACCCTTTTCCTCAAAGGCTGACTGCCAAGGAGAGACTCAAATATGCTCCTCAACTATCCAAGCTTAGGGCCTTCATGGCAAATGGGTGGACATGAGTTGATTTTGCTCGCTGCTGGATCTCTTGGAGTATACTGCCCTTAAGCCAACGCCCTGGTTTGATGTGCGAGTACACAGGTGATGCAAAGGATGTTCTGCGGCACATTGATATCCAACTGACAGACGACAAAGTTACTGAAGCTGTCAAAAAGATGTTGAATGAACCGGAAGAGACCTGTGCTCAAACCGGCCTACTTCCCTTTTGCGCCATCAACAAACCGCCAACGGTAAAAATCGTACCATCTGTATATCTGAGATTGCTTCTGTCCAAATAGTACCAGAAGCGTTATTATTTTTGACAGGGCGATGATCCATTCTAGAACAAGAAACCTCCACAAGATAAACCGGTGAAGCCAACCTGGCAAAAGACCAGAGTTGTGAAGAAACCTGCTAACAGGAAGAGAACCACTGCATCCTCCGATCCACCGGCTGACGATGATGTGGGTAACCCGGATCTTGAGGTAGAAATTGACTCACTTGGTTTATTTTTCATACGCCTTATTGATGATGATTATTGCCAGGATGACGCTGAATTCAGTCACGCCGATGCTGCAGAGGTAATCATTCTTTCCTCCGATTCGAACCCTTTGCCTTCACTAAAAATCCGTCGGGCAAACCGGAAAGTTAAATTTTCTCATCCTCTTGCTTATTTGGACCCAAACTTTCTTGTGAAGACACAACAGCACGAAGCTCGCCGCACAACTCGGCATAGCGGCCAGGTAGTTACCTCCGCCGTTTTACCGAACAGTCCGGTTCGGAAACGCCGTTCAGAGGTCTCTAATTCTCTTGCCACTTCATGCCCTAAAGCGGGTTGTTTTCGTCAACCTCTTAATCCGTCTGATTCCAATTATCAGGGCACTTCTCATTCATCCTCTGGCGAGTGATCAGCCACCAAGCTTCCACCCCTCAAAACCGTGCTTGGGTAAGTCATATTCCGTCTTATATCTTTAACATATTATTTTAACATATGTTGTACTGATACTTCTTAATTTCTCTCAGAGCCAAGCCCAGACCAAGCAAAAAAGCTCGCCTGAACAAAATGGCAAAGGAAAATACCGTTGCTGAACCGGACAAAATACCAGACCCTGAAGAGGCCAACCTTGATGATGTGCTGAATGACCCACCACCACAAGACCATGAATTTGTTGCTGAACAGGCAGAGGTTTACACCACATGTCTTGTTGATCAGCCGACCAGCGCTATCCGGACTGATAAACCAGCTCAACCTTGTAGCTGGGCTGATAACCCAAACTGTGGAGGAGAAAACAGCTCCTGTTAATATAAGATTGATTTACAATGTAAACCGTTCCGGGTTGTGATAAACACCGGTTTACTCCATAATATGATGGTAACAGAAAATCAAACCGGGCAAACAGTCTCCGGATTAAGATTTGACCGTGTTTCGTCAATTTGTAATTGACATTCGAACCGGACTAACAACGTCGGTTTGAAAACGCAACAAAAGTAATGTTTATCAAAAAGAAAAACAGAATTCAAGCAAAGGCAAAGATAAAACCATTGCAAATGAGGCTTTAAGCCGATCAAGAGGCATTACCATGGTCTGACACGACCAAGCCCCCCAAAAGGTGTAGCTATGGTTCGAGTCAGTCAGGTCCCCAAATGATGCTTTGGCATTACGCCGATCAAGAGGTGTAGCTATGGTTGGGTTCGACCAAGCCCCCAAGTGATGCTGTGGCACTAGGCCGATCAAGAGGCGTAACTATGGTTCAGACGTGACCAAGTTCCCAAGTGATGCTATGGCATTACGCCGATCAAGAGGCGTGGCTATGGTTCGGATACGACCAAGCCCCCAAGTGATGCTATGGCATTACGCCTATCAAAAGGTGTAGCTATGGTTCGGATAGGACCAAGCCCCCAAGTGATATAATATAAAGCCTTTGAGAGGCCAAAACCGAGGGGTAAACCGGACGCCACTTTATCAACAAAAGCTCCATGTAACCACACATGATGTAAGAAATCAATAGATACCCCGCTTTAGCTGAGGTTCCGGTTTATTATATTAATCATAATATATAGATAGGCATAATATGTACAAAAGCAGAGCCTATAGCTCAAGTATAGTAAGGCCGAAGATGAGCAATATTCCCTGGCCGGTTGGTCTCCTCCTCCGATTTACGTGAGTCTTTGCGCTCTCGAACATCGATCAGGTAGTATGACCCGTTGTGTAGATTCTTGCTGACCACAAAAGGTCCTTCCCAAGGTGGGGATAAGTTGTGCATATCCGTCTGATCCTGGATGAGCCGAAGCACCAAATCTCCTTCTTGAAAGGTTCTGGTCCTAACCCGGCGGCTATGATAGCGACACAGATCTTGCTGATAAATCGCCGAATGGGCGGCCGCTATGTCACGCTCTTCATCTAATAGGTCGAGAGCTTCTTGCCGTGCCTTCTCGTTGTCCGCTTCAACATATGCCTCCACACGAGGCGAGTCATGACGGATGTCACTAGGAAGAACCGCCTCCGCTCCATAAACAATGAAGAATGGTGTGTATCCTGTCGGCCTATTGGGCGTGGTGTTGATGCTCCATAATACTGAAGGTAGCTCCTCAACCCAACAACCCGGCGTCCGCTGCAGGGGAACCATAAGCCGAGGTTTGATGCCTCTCAAAATTTCTTGATTGGCCCTCTCCGCATGACCATTGGATTGTGGGTGAGCCACTGACGATACGTCAAGCCGGATGTGCTCACGTTGACAGAACTCCTTGATGGCACCCTTGGACAGGTTGGTACCATTGTCAGTGATAATGCTATGTGGAAAGCCAAACCGGAAAATCGCCTTTTTTGATGAATTGAACCGCGGTGGCCGCATCACACTTGCTAACGGGCTCGGCCTCTACCCACTTTGTGAACTTGTCAACCGCCACCAGAAGGTGGGTCTTCTTGTCTTTGGATCTCTTGAAAGGCCCAACCATATCCAACCCCCAAGTTGCAAACGGCCAAGTAATTGGAATCATCCTCAATTCTTGAGCCGGCACATGAGCACGTCTTGAGAACTTCTGACAGCCATCACATCGTCTGACCAAGTCCTCTGCATCAGCATGAGCAGTTAACCAATAGAAACCGTGACGAAACGCCTTGGCCACCAAAGATTTTGAACCGGCGTGGTGACCACAATATCCTTCGTGGATTTCACGCAAAATTTCACAGCCTTCTCAGGAGACACACAGTGTTGAAGCGCCCCTGACACACTGCAATGATGCAACTCTCCATTGATAATAGTCATGGACTTGGACCGCCGCATTATCTGCCTGGCTAGAGTCTCATCCTCTAGTAACTCGCCCCGGTTCATGTACGCGAGATAAGGAATCGTCCAATCCGGGATGACATGAAGAGCCGCCACCAATTGAGCTTCCGGATCAGGAATATCCAAATCCTCTTCACCAGGAAGCTTGACGGACGGATTATGCAGAACATCCAAGAAGACATTAGGCGGGACCGGTTTACGTTGAGAATCCAATTGGCTCAAAGCGTCCGCCGCTTCGTTCTTCCGTTCGGTCCACATGATCCACCTGATAACCTTTAAAGTGACCTGCAACAATATCCACCTCACGACGATATGCTGCCATGAGCGGATCCTTGGAATCCCAAGTACCAGACACTTGTTGAGCCACCAGGTCCGAGTCACCGAAGCACTTAACTCGACTTAGATTCATCTCCTTAGCAATCCGACGACCATGGAGTAAAGCTTCGTACTCAGCTGCATTGTTAGTACACGGGAACATTAAGCGGAGAACATAACAGAGTTTATCACCTCGTGGGGAAGTTAATACGACTCCAGCCCCCGAGCCTTCCAATTGTCTGGACCCATCAAAGTGAATAGTCCAATAGGTGTTATCCGGCTTCTCCTCAGGTGCTTGTAGTTTTGTCCAATCATTGATGAAATCCACAAGTGCCTGAGATTTGACCGCCGTCCGAGGTATGTATTTCAACCCATGAGGCCCAAGCTCTATAGCCCACTTGGCAACCCGGCCAGTTGCTTCCCTGTTGTGGATTATATATCCCAAAGGAGCCGAGCTGACCATCGTGATGGGATGACCTTGTAAATATTGTTTAAGCTTCCGGCTTGCCATGAAAACTCCATACACCAGCTTCTGCCAATGCGGGTACCTTTGCTTGGACTCAATAAGTACCTCGCTGATATAGTAAACCGGACGTTGAACCGGATATTCCTTGCCTGCCTCCTTGCGCTCCACCACAATAGCCACGCCGGCTGCCCGAGCATTAGGTGCCACATATAACAGCAATGGTTCCTTGTCAATCGGAGCAGCAAGAACAGGCGGATTAGCTAGCTGCCGCTTTAAGTCCTCAAATGCTTCATCAGCGGCATAACTCCAGACGAAGTTATCCGTTTTCTTCAGCATCTGATACAAAGGAATCGCCTTCTCACCGAGGCGGCTGATAAACCGGCTCAAAGTGGCAATCCGGCCTGCCAAGCGTTGAACGTCATTGATACACTTCGGTTTAGCCAAGGAGGTGATAGTTGTGATCTTTTCCGGATTAGCCTCAATGCCCCTGTTAGATACCAGAAAGCCCAATAATTTGCCTGCCGGTACACCAAAAACGCACTTGGCCGGATTGAGCATCATCTTGTAACTCCGCAGGTTATCAAAGGTTTCCTTCAAATCGTCAATCAGAGTCTCCTTCTTCCTTGACTTGACCACAATGTCATCCACATAGGCATGAACATTACGGCCGATTTGTTTATGAAGACAATTCTGCACACACCGTTGATAAGTCGCATAGGCACTCTTGAGCCCAAAGGGCATAGATACATAGCAGAAGGCTCCAAAGGGGCTTATAAAGGCCGTCTTCTCCTGGTCCTTAACTGACATCTTGATCTGATGATAACCGGAATATGCATCCAGAAAGCTTAAACGCTCGCAACCCGCCGTAGCATCAATAATTTGATCAATACGGGGAAGGGCAAAATGATCTACTGGGCAAGCTTTGTTGAGATCTGTGTAATCCACACACATACGCCATGTGCCATTTTTCTTAAGGACCAGCACCGGATTAGCCAACCATTCAGGATGGAAAACTTCAACGATAAATCCAGCCGCCAAGAGCCTGGCTACTTCTTCTCCAATAGCTTTGCGTCTTTCTTCATTGAACCGGCGGAGAAACTGCTTCACCTATTTGTACTTAGGATCTACATTAAGAGTGTGCTCAGCGAGTTCTCTCGGTACACCTGGCATGTCCGAAGGCTTCCACGCAAAGATGTCCCGATTCTCACGGATGAACTCGATGGGCGCGGTTTCCTATTTCAGATCCAAGTTTGCGCTGATGCGGAACTGCTTGTACGAATCGCCAGGTACGAAGTCAACAAGTTTAGTCTCAGCAGTCGATTTAAACTTCAAGGCCAGGTCGTGCTCGGTAGTTGGCTTCTTCAACAGAGTCATATCTGCCGGATCAACATTATCCTTGTAAAACTTCAACCCCTCTGCGGCACAAACTGACTCAGCATAAGCCGCATCACCTTCTTCACACTCCAGAGCGATCTTGCGGCTCCCATGGATAGTTATAGTTCCCTTGTGACCCGGCATCTTGAGCTGAAGATAGACACAACAAGGCCGTGCCATAAACGTAGCATAAGCCGGCCGTCCAAACAGGGCGTGATAGGGACTTCTGATCTTCACCACTTCAAAGGTTAAGGTTTCTGATCTTGAGTCATGCTCGTTCCCAAAAGCCACCTCCAGAGCTATCTTGCCAACAGGATACGCTGATTTACCAGGCACGACACCATGGAACACCGTACTGGATGGTCTAAGATTTTTATCTGTTAACCCCATGCGATGAAAAGTTTCATAATCTGAGATATTGATACTGCTCCCTCCGTCCATGAGTACCTTTGTGAACTTGTAACCTCCTACGAGGTGCCACCACCAACGCCACCGACCCGGATTGTCAACCCGGGTGGATGATCCTCCTGCTCCACACAATCGGCTGCTCAGACCAACGTAAGTAACGGGGCACCGCCGGTTCAACGGAGCTTACCGCTCTCCTATGAAGCTTCTGGTCACGCTTGTCCAAGCTAGTGGTAAAGACATGATATTGCCCACTATTCAGCTGCTTTGGATTGCTCTGGTAACCCGACTGCTGCTGTTGACTATTGTAACCGCTTTGGTTGCCCTGATTTCCTTGATTTGTATGTCCGCCCTGATTACCATAGAAGCTCGAAACGGAATTTCCTTCGCCATGACCCGGCCCATGAGACCCGGGGCGTGAACCGTCACCCGGTCCGTGATCATACCGGAAGTCATTAGAATTTTCGAACTCTTGCATGATATAGCAGTCCTTCCAGAGGTGCGTGGCCGACATCTCCTTCGTCCCATGCTTTGGGCATGGCTGGTTCAATAGGTAAGACAGATGATCCGGGTTAGGGTTAGGTGCCCCATTGCGCCGGGGCGGTTTACCCTTGCGTCGTTGGCCCTTATCCTGCACACTGGCATTGGCCACAAAGTCCATGCTGTGGTCCGCTTTACGTTTACCGCCGTTTCCATGACCCGCTGGGCTCTGGTGTTGCCCCTTGGCGTTGCTGCTCTTCTTTCCCTTCCCTGCCTTACAATCACCCGAATCGGCATCCTTGGTACTATCAGAGTCAGCATACTTTACTAAAGCGGCCATGAGGGTTCCCATGTCAGTGCAATGGCGTTTCATTCGTCCCAACTTCAACTTCAGAGGCTTAAACCAGCAATTACCTTCCAAGGTTAGAACTGTGGTGTCAGCGTTGATGCGGTCCAATGAATGCAAAATTTCCGAGACCCGGCGCACTCACTGGGTTGTTGATTCTCCTTCCTCCTGCACATAGGTAGCTAAGTCCACAATCGACATGGGCTGCTTTCATGTATCTTTAAAATTCTGCATAAACCGGGTTCTCAACTTGGCCCATGATCTGATAGAATTAGCAGGTAGACTTTTTAACCAAGTACGAGCCGTCCCTTCTAGCATCATGGTGAAGTACTTCGCACAGGCTGCATCATCCACATCCAGCATCTCCATGGCCATCTCATAGCTTTCAACCCATGTCTTCGGGGGTAAATCGGCGGTGTAATTTGGCACCTTGCGCGGGCCCTTGAAATCCTTAGGCAGGCGTACATTGCGTAACGCCGGGACGAGACACGGCACCCCCAAAGAGCTAGAGGTAACTCCTGGCTCTCCCACCATGGTTGGAAAAACCGGAGTAGGCTGACGGGCTTCATACTGCGCTGCTAACTCGGCCTCCCTGCGCGCGCGAGCCCGGTCCACCACTTTTGGAGCATCACCGGCACCTCCTGTCGGGTTGTGGCCACGGGGCGGTTCACGGTTCCCCGCATTGCTTGACACGGCCGGTTCATCCATACGCCTGCTATAACTCCGGCTTGGACGGGGGGTGGAATGAATCAGATCACGGCTGTATGAATAAGCCTCCTGTTGCTCCAAGGCTGTCCGAAGAAGATCTTTAACCGGACGCGTCTCGATCGCCGCCGGAGAATCACCTTCAGTTGGGATAGCTTCTAGCCGTGAAGCGGCAGCAACAATATTGTCTATTGGAGTAGAATAATCACCCGGTGGTATTGGAATAGGTTGCGTCACATTGTTGTTCTGTCGAGGCGGACCGATCAAACGAGGCTGAACCGGCGCCCCCGCACCAGGTGCCTCCGCCTGGTTTACTACCGGTGGGTTACTGGTCCCTGCACCTGGGGTGTTAAAGAGGTTCCTAGCATCATAAACCGGAGGCAGGCGAGACCGGTGTCTTCTCTTTAGGACTTCGTGCGATGCATTCTGATCCAGCATAAGTCGGTAAGCCTATGCATCTAAAGCGGCCCGCTCTGCGGCCATCCTTGCATCCTCAGATGCCAAATCGGCCTTGGCCTGGGTAATCTGATGCCTTACCTTCGCGACTACCGCATTGTGCGCATCCTGATCCGCCGGGTTAGCCTCCGCCATTAGTGTTGCCAACGCATCAAATAGACCAGATAAGACCTGAGCCAGCGGCCACACATGGCCTCCTGCCCCGGACGCTGCTGCTGCTGTGGTCGAAGAGTGGAGCGCCGGCTGTGTACCGGCCATGAAGATTCCAACCCGGTGTGGCAGATCAGAGGGGTCCGGAATACTATCGCCATCGGAAGAGCCTCCAATCCGGCCATCTTGTAGCTGATATAACGACTCGGTCTCTCCGGTCGATGACTCGTCGCCGGAATAAACGACGGTCTCACCACCAGATTCCGATCAGTCCTCGTACTCCCCTCCACGGATGACTTCCACGAAGGCACGCTTCATGGCAGGCTTGACCCGGGCAGATCAGGCATGCTGAGCCATTTCGACGAGGTCGGTGCAGATATCCGGCTCAGGGCCCGGTTCGCCGATCTTGCCAATGAAAACGTGTATGCCACCAAAGGGGACCCGGTACCCGTACTCAATTGAGCCGGCCTCGGGGCCCCATCCTACATCGTCGATGTGGAGCTTGCCACGACGACTCTTGGTCATCCGGCCCACAGCATAACCCTTGAGTCCTTCGAAGTTTCCCTCCAAGAACTTGAAACCATCGTGCGATAGTGCTACGTCTTGAGCTTACGTTGGTTTTCCCCAAAGAGGAGAGGATGATGCACCAGAGTAGCGTAAGTTTTTCCCTCAGTTTTTGAGAACCAAGGTATCAATCAAGTAGGAGGTCACGCACAAGTCCCTCGTACCTACACAAAACAAATAGCTCCTCGCAACCAACGCGAATAGGGGTTGGCAATCCCTTCACGGTCACTTACGAGAGTGAGATCTGATAGAGATGATAGATAATATTTTTGGTATTTTTGGTATAAAGATGCAAAGTAAAATAAAAGGCAAAGTAAAGAGCAAAGCAATAATAAAGCGTGGGAAGATTAATATGATGAAAATAGACCCGGGGCCATAGATTTCACTAGTGGCTTCTCTCAAGAGCATAGGTATTTTACGGCGGGTGAACAATTACTGTTGATCAATTGATGTAATCGAGCATAGTTATGAGAATATCTAGGTATGATCATGTATATAGGCATCACATCCGAGACAAGTAGACCGACTCCTACCTGCATCTACTACTATTACTCCACTCATCGACCACTATCCAGCATGCATCTAGAGTATTAAGTTAATGAAAACAGAGTAACGCCTTAAGCAAGATGACATGAAGTAGAGGAATAAATTCATATAATATGATAAATACCCCATCTTGTTATCCTCGATGGCAACAATACAATACGTGCCTTGTTGCCCCTGCTGTCACTGGGAAAGGACACCGCATGGTTGAACCCAAAGCTAAGCACTTCTCCCATTGCAAGAACTACCAATCTAGTTGGCCAAACCAAACGGATAATTCGAAGAGACTTGCAAATATAACTCAATCATACATAAAAGAATTCAGAAAATATTCAAATATTGCTCATAGATAATCTTGATCATAAACCCACAATTCATCGGTCTCAACAAACACACTGCAAAAAGAAGATTACATCGAATAGATCTCCACGAGAGAGGGTGAGAACATTGTATTGAGATCCAAAAAGAGAGAAGAAGCCATCTAGCTACTAACTATGGACCCGAAGGTCTGAGGTAAAATACTCACACTTCATCGGAGAGGCTATGATGTTGATGTAGAAGCCCTTCGTGGTGGAATCCCTTCCCATGAGCTCCTAACAGGCCCCAAGATGGGATCTCGTGTATCTGTAAAGTTGCGGCGGTGAAATTAGGTTTTTGGCTCCGTATCTGATCTGACGGGGGTACGTAGGTATATATAGGAGGAAAAAGTACGTCGGTGGATCCTCGAGGGGCCCACGAGGCAGGGGGCCCGCCCTAGGGGGGGCCGCCCTCCACCCTCGTGGCCGCCTCGGAGCTTTCTTGACGGAGGGTCCAAGTCCCCTGGGTCTTATCCGATGAGAAAATCACGTTCCCGAAGATTTCATTCCGTTTGGACTCTGTTTGATATTCAGTTTCTTCCAAACACTGAAATAGGAAAAAAAACAGCAATTCTGGGCTGGGCCTCCGGTTAATAGGTTAGTCCCAAAAGTAATATAAAAGTGACAAATAAAGCCCAATATAGTCCAAAACAATAGATAATATAGCATGGAGCAATCAAAAATTATAGATACGTTGGAGACGTATCAGGCATCCCCAAGCTTAATTCCTGCTCGTCCTCGAGTAGGTAAATGATAAAAAGATAATTTTTGATGCGGAGTGCTACTTAGCATAATTTCAATGTAACTCTTCTTAATTGTGGTATGAATATTCAGATCCGAAAGATTCAAGACAAAAGTTCATATTGACATAAAAATAATAATACTTCAAGCATACTTTCACGCCCAAGATGCGACCCTATCCAAAAGGAACTCGAAGGTCCCACCAAGGATAGAAGCGCATCTTGAAGACGCTTTTGCAAGGTGGATATCATTACATCAACATTACATAATAGATGGGGATACATACATAAGGCACAAATGCCACAAGAATACATCAACATTGTATACAAGATCAACATCTGACTACGGATGAAACATAAACAGAAACTCAAACAATATCCACCACGCTAGCCCAGGCTGCCGACCGAACCTATCCCCGATCGAAGAAGAAGCGAAGAAGAACTCCAAAATAAGCAAACATCGCTCTCACGTCATGATCATCGCAAACCTGTACCTGCAACTGGTGGTGTAGTAATCTGTGAGCCACGAGGACTCAGCAATCCCATTACCATGGGTATCAAGACTAGTAAAGCTTAATGGGTAAGGAAGAGGTAAAGTGGTGAGGTTGCAGCAGCGTCTAAGCATATATGGTGGCTAACATACGCAAATGAGAGCGAGAAGAGAAACAAAGGAACGGTCGTCAACTAGTAATGATCAAGAAGTGATCCTGAACTCCTACTTACGCCGACATAACCCGTAAACCGTGTTCTCCTCTCGATCAACCCGAAAAGAGACACTCACGATTCGCACACGGTTGGTGTATTTTAGAAGAGTTTGCTTCAAGTTTACTACAACCGATATTAACAAATTCCCATCTGCCACATAACCGCGGGCACGACTCTCGAAAGTTTATACCCTGCAGGGTGTCCCAACTTAGCCCATGATAAGCTCTCGCGATCAACGAAGGATATTCCTTCTCCCGGAAGACCCGATCAGTCTCGGAATCCGGCTACAAGACATTTCGACAAAGAATAAAACAAGACCAGCAAAGCCGCCCGGATGTGCCGACAAATCCTGATAGGAGCTGCACATATCTCGGTGTCGAGGCACACCGGATTGTCCAAACTTCCGATAGGCGAACCCAGAGTTGCCCTGGTACACCGGCGGTCGACGGTTTGGACCAGCACTCACGACGAGCACCGCCCGGGGCGAAAATAAGATGACCCTTGGGCTCCGAAACCCAAGGGAAAAAGGGCTAGGTGAGGCAAATGGTAAAACCAATGTTGGGCCTTCTTTGGAGGAGTCTTATTCAAAGCGAACTATCAAGGGGGTCCCATAAATCACCCGACCGCGTTAGGTACGCAAAATCCGGGAACATAATACCGATATGACGGAAACTAGGGCGGCAAGAGTGGAACAAAACACCAGGCATAAGGCCGAGCCTTCCACCCTTTCCCAAGTATATAGATGCATTAATTAAATAAGATATATTGTGATATCCCAACAAGGAAACATGTTCCAAAAGGAACAACATCTCCATGTTCCAACAAGGAACAAACTTCATCTTCACCTGCAACTAACAACGCTATAAGAGGGGCTGAGCAAAAGCGGCAACATAGCCAAACAACGGTTTGCTAGGAAGGGTAACAAAGGTTAGAGGCTGACATGGCAATTTGGGATGGCTTGATAAACAGGTAATAGGTAGCGCAGCATAGCGATAGAACGAAGCAACTAGCATAGCAATGATAGTAGTGAGATCCAGGGTGACGGTCATCTTGCCTGAAATCCCGCAAGGAAGAAGAGCGATTCCATGAAGAAGGTGAAGCCATGAAGACGAACCAAGCGTAGACGAACGAATCCTCACGATCGCAACGAAACGGGAACTATCGAGAAGAAGCACACAACAAAGTAAACACACCACCATGAACAAGGCATGATGCACAAACAAGCATGATGCATGACAAACTACATGAAGCTACTCATGGCAAGAGATGATGCAAACAAGAGCAACACATCAAAGCAAGTTTAAATGAGGCCGGAAGCAACATATAACAATTCCGGTAAGTCCTCATATGCAAATTTAGAAATTGGTCCAGATCTGAATAAACCTTATGTTCAAGTTGTTAAACAGCAAGTTAAGATGCACCACGATGATCTACACGAAATTCTAGTCAAGTTACATATAAAGTTCATTAGATTCGGAGCTACGGCCTAGAAGATATGAGCAAAACAAGTTAAACATGGCATTGATGCAAAATGCATACAAACATCAAACAAACACCTCAAAACAAGGATGCAACATGATAATATGAAAATACATGCAAAATCAAGCAAGTTTCATATAGAGCACACTCAAAACGGAGCAACGGTTCAACACATACACATGAAACAAGTTTAAAGGACAAGCTGTCCAAAACAGCAACTAGGCATATTGCAAGCATCAAAACACTATGCTACATCATCTCAACGTAATAACAAAAGGCATGGGCATGATGTACAGGTAAAGCATGGCAAAACATCAACACTGAGCTATCTCCAGAAATCACTAGAACATGCTCAAAAACACATGGCAAGATTGCAAATAATAACAGTTTCACCGACTTTAGCAAAAATAACATCAGGTTGCAATGTTTAGAGCTATACAACAACATGTTACAGGAACTTATCAAGACGAACAAAGGCATGACATGAATCTACTAAAAGCATATAACAAAAGTCCCTTAGTGACCATAAGCCAAAAGGGATCAGAAAATACAGTTGCAAATATGTGAATATAGCAAAAACATAAACAGATTCAGACTTAGTGCAAAACTGGAGCATGGCATAAACAGATAACTAGTAGGCATGTTTAAGAGCTCGATGCACTCACTACAGAGCATTACATGGCATGGAAATTCAACTCTCAGTAAGAAGACATGGCATAGAAGCTATACATTGCAAGAACAACATCATAGCATACACGGATCAACTACAACAACCTTAGCAAAATTGAATAACATGTAAACAACCTGCCAGGAAACATTTTGTAGCAAAAGTAGAGCTCGATTGACTCAAGCTATGGCACTCCATAATTGCAAACAAGGGCATGGATGGATAGAGAATAACCATATGTTCAAAATATCCTTACTGAAGTATCTCAAAATATGCATCGATCTCTCGGTAGCATCAAGTTAACATGGCATAAAAATATCAGCAAAATAGGGGCTCAAATCAGCAACATCATGAGGCCTAGCTTGCATGCTTGTGCTAGTCACCACAGAGATCACAAAAATACATGACATACACCCCTGTAAAGATGGAATGGTATATTACAAAACACATGTAGGACTCAAGTTCATAGGGTGCACACATCAATCATGGCAAAAATGACAAAAGTGCATGTTCTGATAAGAATCTGAAACTAACATCACATAGCCCTCTTCCAACAGCATTTCAGGCATCAAGATGAGCTCAAATGAAAATGATGCAATGAGATGAAATGATGTACTCGTCAAGGCGAACAATTTGACATATTGCACGCGCGAAACGGAGCAATATCCAGAGAGGTATGGCATGATAAATATGGCATGATAATGTAAATATTTCGGGGACTTAGAAGAAAACGACCTCGAGGGGGGAAAAAGTCAATGGCGGCGGGGTGGCCGGAATCTCGCCGGAGATGAGGGAGATGGCCGGAGATGGCGGATCCGGGGCCGGGGAGACCTCCTCCGGCCGGATCTCGCCGGATCCGGCGCGGGACGGCGAGGGGCGTGGGGGCGGCGAGGCGAACTGTCACGGAGGCGAAGGCGCTGGGCGGCGCGGTGTGCTCCGCGAGGCGGGAGCTCGGGGCATGGGAAGGGCGCCAGGGCGGCGGGCGACTCGGCCGGGTGGAGGCGCCGGAGGCGGGCGGCGGCGTGGCGGCGGCGGGCGCCGGAGTCGGGACGGGCGGCGCTGGCGGAGGCGGCGGCGGCGGCGGCGAGCGCGCCGCGAGGCGCGCGGCGATATGGCGGCGCGGCGGCGGCCGGCCGCCTGCTGGGGCGAGGCGGGCGGACGGCGGCGGCGCGCTGGCTCATGCTGGGCCAAGTCCTCCAGCGGGCCAGTGGGTGGGAGGAGAGAGAGAGAGGGAGGCGCTGGCTGACGTGGCGGCGCGGGATAGGTTGAGGGCAGCGGCGGAGGTGACGTGGCCGGATCTGATTGGCCGGGGCGACATGGAGGCGGCGGCGGACGCGTCCGGCGGCGGGGTGGACACGTCCGGTGGCGTGCGGGGGTATTTTTAGGGTTTGATCTGCGCGAGAAAACGGAGGGAGACACATATTTATAGGTAGAAGGAGCTAGGATAGTCCAAATGAGGAGCGGTTTTCGGCCACGCGATCGTGATCGAACGACCGAGAGCATGGAGGGGAGTTTGCTGGGTTTTGGACCACTTTGAAAGGGGTGTTGGGCTGCAAAGATAATGGGGCTTTACGGTTACCCGGTTAACCGTTGGAGTACCAAACGACCTCCAAATGGCACGAAACTTGACAGGCGGTCTACCGGTGGTGTACCAAGGCCGCTTGACAAACCTCGGGCCATTCCGAGAAAGTTTAACACCCGCACACGAAAAGAGGTAAAAGGGGGCGCCGGGGGACATAGGAGTGCCGGATTGGAAAACGGACAACAGGGAAAATGCTCGGATGCCTGAGACAAACACGTATGCAAAATGAAATGCACATGATGACATGATATGAAATGCAGATGATGACATGGCAAAACGCAACACGCAAGCAAATGACATGGCAACAACGGCGAATAACTGGCAGACACCTGGCGCATCGGATCCGGGGCGTTACAATACTCCTCCACTAACAAGAGATCTCGTCCCGAGATCTTAGGACCGAGACGGAAGGGAAAAAGGGATGAGGTGAAACAAGAACTCAAGAAAAGAAGCAAAGAATGGAGAGCACTCGAGAAGAAGAGAGGAACGACGAGAATGACGAGACTCAAAAGCTCACTGAATCAGATAGACTATGAAAGCACTCGTTCTAACCGGAGTGGTTAGAATGAGAAAAGAAACGAATAAGACTGAAAGGATTTAGGCAGCACACCGGTTGAACAAGGAAAGAATAGAACATGAGCTTCAGAAGAATGACACTTGACGAGATAAACAACGCAATGCCTCCGGAAGAATTGAGAGAATTTGAATGAAAAGAACTTAGAAGGGAGGATTGAGTGGATTTGAATATCTGAGAAGAACAAAGAAATGCAAAACTCCAATTCTAAAGAATACAGAGAATTAATTGCACTTCGAGATGCAGGAAGAAAAGATACTTGAATTCCAGCAACAAAATCTTGATGAATTCTTGAAGAAAAGATTAAATCATGAAGAACCACCATGAAGAACTCCGGTAACAAAAGGATGACGAGATAAAATGAAGGAAGAAAGAATAAGATGAGCCTGCGATGAATTAGATGGAGGTTCCGACGAAATGGCTGAGGAAATTTGAACTCCGGAAAAGAAAAGATGAAAAGACTTGGAACTAGAATTTATTCATGAAGAACAAACTCCGAAGGAAGGGGATTACTTGACGACGATGAAACAAGAATAAGATTTATTGTATGCTTATCCTTCATCAAATTAAATTGATGACAAACAATGGATTTGGCATAATACTTATTCTCGTTGAAAAAGGATTAAGGGGAAACATCGCACAAAACTTGAGAAAGTCTTCATGAACCACCGGTAGGATTCGAAAGAACGAATGGATTAATATGATAAACAAAGAAAAGAATCTTGAACGAACCACTGTAAGAATTCGGAAATGACTGAGGAAAGAGAATGAATCACCGGGAAGAATTAGAAGAACCAATAAGCTAGTGGGGATTTAGATGCAAAAGAACAAAGAGATCATGAGTTGAATAAAGAACACTTGCACGAAGCATCGGGATAATTGGATAACGGTAGCTGAAATGTGCGGACGAAGAATTCTTCTGGAACACTGGCCTCCGGTGAAAAGAAATAGAAAACAACTCCTGAAATGCTCCGGATGGGTGAGAAAAGAGTCTCTGCCAAACGGAATAATTTGAGAGGATAACATGAAGCTAGAACCACGAAACTTCGAGAGAACCGACAAGATTTAGAGGAAAAACTCTCTTCAATCTTCAAACACTGAGAAGGACGACGAGAAACACCACCAAAATCTCTGAGATACTCCGGGAGGATGAAAAATGAAGAGGTTGAGCCAACAATGAAAATGATTTGAAATCGATCTTGGAAAAACATCTGACTGATGAAATTCGTACTTACGTCAAGTTTCGACAAGAATTTGAGAATAACTCCGGAATAATTAGAAGAGTCAGTTAAGATCCTGGGAAAAGACCTGTGGGTTAGGGCCCACTGAAAAGAAAACACCGTTGAAAAGGATTATTGAACAGATAGATGATGCACCGGAACAATTGAAATATTTAAATGAGGTGACAACCTTGAATTAATTGGATGCAAACACAAATCTTCTGAGATGTCTTCATCACTCCGGAAGGATAAACTGGCGAGAGGCGAACGAGCAAAGGGAAATATTTGAGCTGAGGGAAAGAATACGATCGACAACGAAAAACTTGAATTGAATCCACCGGGGAAGAAAAATAGATGATGAATGTCAAACGAGACGAGAATTCACCGGTTGAAATAATTTACGAAAGACTGAAGAGGTTCCGCACGAATGAGATAGCTGGTCGAGAGAGAGTCAGACTCCGGAAAGAAAAGGGGTGGGTGGGCGGGAAAAACAAAGGCAACTCGTGAGGGGAAACGACGAATATCTTGAAGAGTCAACACCATTGAAATCATTGAGGAAAGAAAGGCAAAGATTTTGCACGAGTAGGATGGATACTCGATTACGGACTCCGGTTCCGAGAAGAAAAGGGTGGGCGGGTGGGAAAAAAGACAACTGAGGATTGAACTTGGCAAAGATGAAGAGGCTCGAGGCAAATTGACAAGAAATGCACCGGATGAAAAGAGCTGAGGAACAACGATCGGAAAACCAACTGTGTGATCCTAAAGAAAAATTTGAAGGGGAAGAGGAGTAATTCAAAACACCTACGTCAAGATTCCTGACCAGAGCGACGAAGGGGCTGAGGAGTAAAAAGAATTCCTACTCTCCGATATAACTGAAGGAAATATGCCCTAGAGGCAATAATAAAGTTATTATTTATTTCCTTATATCATGATAAATGTTTATTATTCATGCTAGAATTGTATTAACCGGAAACATAATACATGTGTGAATACATAGACAAACAGATAGTCACTAGTATGCCTCTACTAGACTAGCTCATTAATCGAAGATGGTTATGTTTCCTAACCATAGACATGTGTTGTCATTTGATTAATGGGATCACATCATTAGGAGAATGATGTGATTGACATGACCCATTTCATTAGCTTAGCACTTGATCCTTTAGTATGTTGCTTATGCTATCTTCATGACTTATACAAAGTTCCTGCAACTATGAGATTATGCAACTCCTGCTTACTGGAGGAACACTTTGTGTGCTACCAAACATCACAACGTAATCGGGTGATTATAAAGGTACTCTACAAGTGTATCCGAAAGTATATGTTGAGTTGGCATGAATCAAGATTAGATTTGTCACTCCGATTGTCTGAGAGGTATCTCTGGGCCTTCTCGGTAATACACATCACATAAGCCTTGCAAGCATTGCAACTAATGAGTTAGTTGTGAGATGATGTATTACGGAACGAGTAAAGAGACTTACCGTAACGAGATTGAACTAGGTATTGATACCGACGATCGAATCTCGGGTAAGTAACATACCGATGACAAAGGGAACAACGATGTTGTTATGCGGTTTGACCGATAAAGATCTTCGAGAATATGTAGGAACCAATATGGGCATCCAGGTTCCGCTATTGGTTATTGACCAAGAATGGTTCTAGGTCATGTCTACATAGTTCTCGAACCATAGGGTCCGCACGCTTAAGGTTTCATGACGGTTATATTATGAGTTTATGTATTTTGATGTACCAAGGAGTTCGAGTCCCGGATGTGATCACGGACATGACGAGGAGTCTCAAATGTTCGAGACATAAAGATTGATATATTGGACGGCTATATTCGGACACCGGAAAGGTTCCGGAAGTTTCCGGAGAAAACCGGAGTGCCGGAGGGGTTACCGGAACCCCCCGGGGAAGTAATGGGCCTTATTGGGCCAAGAGGGGAGAGAGAGGGCTGCACCAGGAGGTGGCGCGCCCCCCATGGGGAGTCCGAATTGGACTAGGAGGGGGGGGCGCCCTTCCCTCTCCCTCTCCCTCTCTTTCCTTCCCCCTTCCCTCTTCCTAGTAGGACTAGGAAAGGGGAGTCCTACTCCTACTAGGAGGAGGACTCCCCCCTCCCTTGGTGCGCCTCCTAGGGCCGGCCGGCCCTCCCCCTTGCTCCTTTATATACACAGGCAGGGGCACCCTAGAACACACAAGTTGATCTTCGTGATCGCCCTTAGCCGTGTGCGGTGCCCCCTCCACCATATTCCACCTCGGTCATATTGTAGCGGTGCTTAGGCGAAGCCTCGCGACGGTAGAACATCAAGATCGCCACCACGCCGTCGTCTTGACGGAACTCCTCCCCGACGCTTTGCTGGATCGGAGCCCGGGATCGCCATCGAGCTGAACGTGTGCTAAGAACTCGGAGGTGCCGAGTAACGGTGCTTGGATCGGTCGGATCGTGAAGACGTCGACTACATCAACCGCGTTGATATAACGCTTCCGCTTCGGTCTACAAGGGTACGTGGGCGGACACTCTCCTCTCGTTGCTATGCCATCACCATGGTCTTGCGTGATCGTAGGAAATTTTTGAAATTACTACGTTACCCAACAAAGGCATCCGAGCCAGGTTTTATGCGTTGATGTCATATGCACGAGTAGAACACAAGTGAGTTGTGGGCGATACAAGTCATACTGCCTACCAAAGATGTCATACTTTGGTTCAGCGGTATTGTGAGATGAAGCGCCCGGACCGACATTACGCCAGACGCTTACGCGAGACTGGTTTCACCGCTACGAGCACTCGTGCTTAAAGGTGGCTGGCGGTGTCTCGCTCTCTCACTTTAGTTGAACTGAGTGTGGCTACGCCGGTCCTTGAGAAGGTTAAAACGGAGTCTATTTGACGAAGTATCGCTGTGGTTTTGATGCGTGGTGAGAACCGTTCTTGCTCAGCCCGTAGCAGCCACGTAAAACTTGCAACAACAAAGTAGAGGACGCCTAACTTGTTTTTGCAGGCATGTTGTGATGTGATATGGTCAAGACGTGATGCTATATTTTATTGTATGAGATGATCATGTTTTGTAACCGAAGTTATCGGCAATCGGCAGGAGCCATATGGTTGTCGCTTATTGTATGAAATGCAACGCCATGTAATTGCTTTACTTTATCACTAAGCGGTAGCGATAGTCGAGAAGCAATAGTTGGCGAGACGACAACGATGCTACGATGGAGATCAAGGTGTCGCGCCGATGACGATGGTGATCATGACGGTGCTTCGAGATGGAGATCACAAGCACAAGATGATGATGGCCATATCATATCACTTATATTGATTGCATGTGATGTTTATCCTTTATGCATCTTATCTTGCTTTGTTTGACGGTAGCATTATAAGATGATCTCTCACTAAAATTATCAAGAAGTGTTCTCCACGAGTATGCACCGCTGCTAAAAGTTCAGAGTACCCGGACACCACGTGATGATCGGGTGTGATAAGTTCTCGTCCATCTACAACGGGTGCAAGCCAGTTTTGCACACGCGAATACTCAGGTTATACTTGACGAGCCTAGCATATGCAGATATGGCCTCGAACACGGAGACCGAAAGGTCGAGCGTGAATCATATAGTAGATATGATCAACATAAGATGTTCACCATTGAAAACTACTCCATCTCACGTGATGATCGGTTATGGTTTAGTTGATTTGGATCACGTGATCACTTAGATGACTAGAGAGATGTCTGTCTAAGTGGGAGTTCTTAAGTAATATGATTAATTGAACTTAAATTTATCATGAACTTAGTCCCGTAGTTTTTTGCAGATTATGTTGTAGATCAATAGCTCGCGTTGTTGCTTCCTGTGTTTTTATATGTGTTCCTAGAGGAAATTATATTGAAAAATGTTAGTAGCAATATTGCGGATTGGATCCGTGATCTGAGGTTTATCCTCATTGCTGCATGTAAGAATTATGTCCTTGATGCACCGCTAGGTGACAGACCTATTGCAGAGCAGATGCGCACGTTTATGAACGCTTGGCTAGCTCAATATGATGACTACTTGATAGTTTAGTGCACCATGCTTAAACGGCTTAGAATCGGGACTTCAAAGACGTTTTGAACGTCATGGACCATATGAGATGTTCCAGAATTGAAGTTAATATTTCAAGCAAATACCGAGTTGAGAGATATGAAGTCTCCAACAAGTTCTATAGCTAAAAGATGGAGGAGAATCGCTCAACTAGTGAGCATGTTCTCAGATTGTCAGGTACTTCAATCGCTTGAATCAAGTGGGAGTTAATCTTCCGATAAGATAGTGATTAACAGAATTCTCTAGTCACCATCACTAAGTTACTAGAACTTCGTGATGAACTATAGTATGCAAGGGATGACGAAAACAATTCCCAAGCTCTTCGCGATGCTAAAATCGGCGAAGGTAGAAATCAAGAAAACATCAAGTGTTGATGGTTGACAAGACCACTAGTCTCAAGGAAAAGGGCAAAGGAAGAAGGGAACTTCAAGAAGAATGGCAAGCAAGTTGCTACTCGAGTGAAGAAGCCCAAGTCTGGACCTAAGCCCGAGACTAAGTGCTTTTGCTACAATGGAACTGGTCATTTGGAAGCGGAACTACCCCAAGTATTTGGCGGATAAGAAGGATGGCAAAGTGAACAAAGGTATATTTGATATACAGATTATTGATGTGTATTACTAGTGTTCGTAGCAACCCTCGGTATTTGATACTGGTTCAGTTGCTAAGAGTAGTAACTCAAACAGGAGTTGAAGAATGAACAGAAACTAGTTGAAGGGAAGTGACGATGAGTGTTGGAAATAGTTCCAAGATTGATATGATCATCATCACACACTCCCTATATTTTCGAGATTAGTGTTAAAAGCCAAATAAATGTTATTTAGCGCTTATGCTGAGCATGAATATGATTTGATCATGTTTATTGCGATACGGTTATTCATTTGAAGTTAAAGAATAATTTTATTCTGTTTACATGAATAAGACCTTCATGGTTATGCACCCAATGAAAATAGTTTGTTGGATCTCGATCGTAATGATACACATATTCATAATATTGATGCCAAAAGATGCAAAGTTAATAATGATAGTGCAACTTATTTGTGGCACTCGCCGCTTAGGTCATATTGGTGTAAAACGATGAAGAAACTCCATGCCGATGGACTTTCGGAATCACTTGGTTATGAATCATTTGATGCTTGCGAACCGTGCCGCTTTGGGCAAGATGACTAAAACTCCGCTTCTCCGAACAATGGAACAAGCTAACGACTTATTGGAAATAATACATACCGATGTATGCGATCCAATGAGTGTTGATGCTCGTGGCAAGTATCGTTATTTTCCGACCTTCACAAGATGATTTGAGCAGATATGGGTATATCTACTTGATGAAACATAAGTCTGAAATAGTTGAAAGGTTCAAAGAATTTCAGAGTGAAGTGGAAAATCATCGTAACAAGAAAATAAAGTTTCTGCGATCTGATCGTGGAGATGAATATTTGAGTTCTGAGTTTTGTCTTCAATGAAAACAATGTGGAATAGTTTCACAGCTCACGCCACCGGAACACCACAACGTTATGGTGTGTCCGAACGTCAGAACCGCATTTTATTATGATATGGTGCGATCTATGATGTATCTTACCGATTACCACTATCGCTTTGGGGTTATGCATTAGAGACAGCTGCATTCACGCTTAATAGGGCACCATCTAAATCCGCTGAGATGACACCGTATGAACTATGGTTTAACAAAGAACCTAAGCTGTCGTTTCTTAAAGTTTGAGTTGTGATGCTTATGTGAAAAGTTTTCACCGATAAGCTCGAACCCAAATCGGAGAAGTGCGTCTTCATAGAATACCCAAAGGAAACTGTTGGGTACACCTTCTATCACAGATCCGAAGGCAAGTTTTTCGTTGCTAAGATGGATCCTTTCTAGAGAAGAAGTTTCTCTCGAAAGAAGTGAGTGGGAGGAAAGTAGAACTTGATGAGGTAATTGTACCTTCTCCCTTATTGGAAAGTAGTTCATCACGTAAATCAGTTTCATGATTTCTACACCAATTAGTAAGGAAGTTAATGATGATGATCATGAAACTTCAGATCAAGTTGCTACCAAACCTCGTAGGTCTTCCGGAGTAAGATCCGCACTGCAGTGGTACGGTAATCCTATTCTAGAAGTCATGTTACTAGACCATGATGAACCTACGAACTATGAGGAAGCGATGATGAGCCCAGATTCCGCGAAATGGTTTGAGACCATGAAATCTGAGATGGGATCCATATATGAGAACAAAGTGTGGACTTTGATGGAGTTGCTCGATGATCGGCAAGCCATATTATATAAATGGATCTTCAAGAGGAAGACAGATACTCGATAGTAGTGTTACTATCTACAAAGTTCGACTTGTCGCAAAAAGGTTTTCGACAAGTTCAAGGTGTTGACTACAAATGAGATTTTCTCAATCAGAAGCGATTCTTAAGTCTGTCCGAATCATGTTAGCAATTGCCACATTTTATGAAATCTGGCAAATGGATGTCAAAACTACATTCTTTAATGGATTTATTAAAGAAGAGTTGTATATGATGCAACCAGAAGTTTTGTCAATCCTAAAGGAGCTAACAAAATGTGCAAGCTCCAATGATCCATCAATGGACTGGTGCAAGCATCTCGAGTTGGAATATACGCTTTGATGAGTTGATCAAAGCATATGGTTTTATACTGACTTTTGGAGAAGCCTGTATTTACAAGAAAGTGAGTGGGAGAACTACAGCATTTCTGACAAGTATATGTGAATGACATATTGTTGATCGGAAATAATGTAGAATTATTCTGCAAAGCATAAAGGAGTGTTTGAAAGGAGTTTTTCAAAGAAAGACCTCGGTGAAGCTGCTTACATATTGAGCATCAAGATCTATAGAGATAGATCAAGACGCTTGATAAGTTTTTCAATGAATACATACCTTGACAAGATTTTGAAGTAGTTCAAAATGGAACAGTCAAAGAAAGAGTTCTTGCCTGTATTGCAAAGGTGTGAAATTGAGTAAGACTCAAATCCCACCACGGCAGAAAATAGAAAAGAGAATGAAAGTCATTCCCTATGCATCGGATATAGGTTCTATAAAGTATGTCATGTTGTGTACTGATCTATTGCATACCCTACCACTAAGCTTGGCAAGGGAGTGCAATAGTGATCTAGGAGTAGATCAATGGACAGCGGTCAAAATTATCCTTAATGGAATAAGGTTATGTTTCTCGATTATGGAAGTGATAAAAGGTTCATCGTAAAGGGTTACGTCGATGCAAGTTTTGACACCGATCTGGATGACTTTAAGTCTCGATCTAGATACATATTGATAGTGGGAGCAATTAGCTAGAGTAGCTCCGCAAGCGAGCATTGTTGACATAGAGATTTGCAAAATACATACGGATCTGAATGTGGCGACCTTTGACTAAGATTCTCTCACAAAGCAAAACATGATCACACCTTAGTACTCTTTGGGTGTTAATCACATAGCGATGTGAACTAGATTACTGAATCTAGTAAACCCTTTGGGTCTTGGTCACATGGCGATGTGAATTATGGGTGTTAATCACATGATGATGTGAACTATCGATGTTAATCACATGGTGATGTGATCTAGATTATTGACTCTAGTGCAAGTGGGAGACTGAAGGAAATATGCCCTAGAGGCAATAATAAAGTTATTATTTATTTCCTTATATCATGATAAATGTTTATTATTCATGCTAGAATTGTATTAACCGGAAACATAATACATGTGTGAATACATAGACAAACAGATAGTCACTAGTATGCCTCTACTAGACTAGCTCATTAATCAAGATGGTTATGTTTCCTAACCATAGACATGTGTTGTCATTTGATTAATGGGATCACATCATTAGGAGAATGATGTGATTGACATGACCCATTTCATTTGCTTAGCACTTGATCGCTTAGTATGTTGCTTATGCTATCTTCATGACTTATACAAAGTTCCTGCAACTATGAGATTATGCAACTCCGTTTACTGGAGGAACACTTTGTGTGCTACCAAACATCACAACGTAATCGGGTGATTATAAAGGTACTCTACAAGTGTATCCGAAAGTATATGTTGAGTTGGCATGAATCAAGATTAGATTTGTCACTCCGATTGCCGGAGAGGTATCTCTGGCCTTCTCGGTAATACACATCACATAAGCCTTGCAAGCATTGCAACTAATGAGTTAGTTGTGAGATGATGTATTACGAACGAGTAAAGAGACTTACCGTAACGAGATTGAACTAGGTATTGGATACCGACGATCGAATCTCGGGTAAGTAACATACCGATGACAAAGGGAACAACGATGTTGTTATGCGGTTTGACCGATAAAGATCTTCAGAGAATATGTAGGAACCAATATGGGCATCCAGGTTCCGCTATTGGTTATTGACCAAGAATGGTTCTAGGTCATGTCTACATAGTTCTCGAACCGTAGGGTCCGCACGCTAAGGTTTCGATGACGGTTATATTATGAGTTTATGTATTTTGATGTACCGAAGGAGTTAGGAGTCCCGGATGTGATCACGGACATGACGAGGAGTCTCAAATGTTCGAGACATAAAGATTGATATATTGGACGGCTATATTCGGACACGGAAAGGTTCCGGAAGTTTCGGAGAAAACCGGAGTGCCGAGGGGTTACCGAACCCCGGGGAAGTAATGGGCCTTATTGGGCCAAGAGGGAGAGAGAGGGCTGCACCAGAGGTGGCGCGCCCCCCATGGGGAGTCCGAATTGTACTAGGGGGGGCGGCCCCTTTCCTCTCTCTCTCCCTCTCTTCCTTCCCCTTCCTCTTCCTAGTAGGACTAGGAAAGGGAGTCCTACTCCTACTAGGAGGAGGACTCCCCCCCCTGGTGCGCCTCCTAGGGCGGCCGCCCTCCCCTTGCTCCTTTATATACGGGGCAGGGGGGCACCCTAGAACACACAAGTTGATCTTCGTGATCGCTCCTTAGCCGTGTGCGGTGCTCCCTCCACCATATTCCACCTCGGTCATATTGTAGCGGTGCTTAGGCGAAGCCTCGCGACGGTAGAACATCAAGATCGTCACCACGCCGTCGTCTTGACGGAACTCCTCCCCGACGCTTTGCTGGATCGGAGCCCGGGATCGCCATCGAGCTGAACGTGTGCTAAGAACTCGGAGGTGCCGGAGTAACGGTGCTTGGATCGGTCGGATCGTGAAGACGTACGACTACATCAACCGCGTTGATATAACGCTTCCGCTTTCGGTCTACAAGGGTACGTGGACGGACACTCTCCCCTCTCGTTGCTATGCCATCACCATGGTCTTGCGTGATCGTAGGAAATTTTTTGAAATTACTACGTTACCCAACAATAACTAGACTCAGAAATCAGTTTTCTTCTAGACTCAACAGCGGCCAAACTACACGATCAATCAAGGGGGCTCCTAAGGTCGGTCGAGGCTCTGATACCAACTTTTCACGCCCAAGAAGCGACCCTATCCAAAAGGAACTCGAAGGTCCCACCAAGGATAGAAGCGCATCTTGAAGACGCTTTTGCAAGGTGGATATCATTACATCAACATTACATAATAGATGGGGATACATACATAAGGCACAAATGCCACAAGAATACATCAACATCATATACAAGATCAACATTCGACTACGGATGAAACATAAACGAAACTCAAACAATATCCACCACCTAGCCCAGTGCCGACACCGAACCTATCCCCGATCAAGAAGAAGCGTAAGAAGAACTCCAAAATAAGCAAACATCGCCTCACGCCATGATCATCGCAAACCTGTACCGCAACTGGTGGTGTAGTAATCAGTGAGCCACGAGGACTCAAAGAATCCCATTACCATGGGTATCAAGACTAGCAAAGCTTAATGGGTAAGGAAGAGGTAAAGTGGTGAGGTTGCAGCAGCGACTAAGCATATATGGTGGCTAACATACGCAAATGAGAGCGAGAAGAGAAACAAAGGAACGGTCGTCAACTAGTAATGATCAAGAAGTGATCCTGAACTCCTACTTACGCCGACATAACCCGAAACCGTGTTCTCCTCTCGATCAACCCGAAAAGAGACACTCACGATTACGCATACGGTTGGTGTATTTTAGAAGAGTTTGCTTCAAGTTTACTACAACCGGATATTAACAAATTCCCATCTGCCACATAACCGCGGCACGGCTCTCGAAAGTTTATACCCGCAGGGTGTCCCAACTTAGCCCATGATAAGCTCTCGCGATCAACGAAGGATATTCCTTCTCCCGGAAGACCCGATCAGTCTCGGAATCCGGCTACAAGACATTTCGACAAAGAATAAAACAAGACCAGCAAAGCCGCCGGATGTGCCGACAAATCCTGATAGGAGCTGCACATATCTCGGTGTCGGGGCACACCGGATTGTCCAAACTTCCGATAGGCGAACCCGAGTTGCCCCTAGTACACCGGCGGTCGACGGTTTGGACCAGCACTCACGACGAGCACCGCCCGGGGCGAATAAAGATGACCCTTGGGCTCCGAAAACCCAAGGGAAAAAGGGCTAGGTGAGGCAAATGGTAAAACCAATGTTGGGCCTTGCTGAGGAGTCTTATTCAAAGCGAACTGTCAAGGGGTCCCATAAATCACCCAACCGCGTTAGGGACGCAAAATCCGGGAACATAATACCGATATGACGGAAACTAGGGCGGCAAGAGTGGAACAAAACACCAGGCATAAGGCCGAGCCTTCCACCCTTTACCAAGTATATAGATGCATTAATTAAATAAGATATATTGTGATATCCCAACAAGTAAACATGTTCCAACAAGGAACAACATCTCCATGTTCCAACAAGGAACAAACTTCATCTTCACCTGCAACTAACAACGCTATAAGAGGGGCTGAGCAAAAGCGGCAACATAGCCAAACAACGGTTTGCTAGGAAGGGTAACAAAGGTTAGAGCCTGACATGGCAATTTGGGATGGCTTGATAAACAGGTAATAGGTAGCGCAGCATAGCGATAGAACGAAGCAACTAGCATAGCAATGATAGTAGTGAGATCCAGGGTGACGGTCATCTTGCCTGAAATCCCGCAAGGAAGAAGAGCGATTCCATGAAGAAGGTGAAGCCATGAAGACGAACCAAGCGTAGACGAACGAATCCTCACGATCGCAACGAAACGGGAACTATCGAGAAGAAGCACACAACAAAGTAAACACACCACCATGAACAAGGCATGATGCACAAACAAGCATGATGCATGACAAACTACATGAAGCTACTCATGGCAAGAGATGATGCAAACAAGAGCAACACATCAAAGCAAGTTTAAATGAGGCCGGAAGCAACATATAACAATTCCGGTAAGTCCTCATATGCAAATTTCGAAATTGGTCCAGATCTGAATAAACCTTATGTTCAAGTTGTTAAACAGCAAGTTAAGATGCACCACGATGATCTACACGAAATTCTAGTCAAGTTACATATAAAGTTCATTAGATTCGGAGCTACGGCCTAGAAGATATGAGCAAAACAAGTTAAACATGGCATTGATGCAAAATGCATACAAACATCAAACAAACACCTCAAAACAAGGATGCAACATGATAATATGAAACTACATGCAAAATCAAGCAAGTTTCATATAGAGCACACTCAAAACGGAGCAACGGTTCAACACATACACATGAAACAAGTTTAAAGGACAAGCTGTCCAAAACAGCAACTAGGCATCTTGCAAGCATCAAAACACTATGCTACAGCATCTCAACGTAATAACAAAAGGCATGGGCATGATGTACAGGTAAAGCATGGCAAAACATGAACACTGAGCTATCTCCAGAAATCACTAGAACATGCTCAAAAACACATGGCAAGATTGCAAATAATAACAGTTTCACCGACTTTAGCAGAAATAACATCAGGTTGCAATGTTTAGAGCTATACAACAACATGTTACAGGAACTTATCAAGGCAAACAAAGGCATGGTATGAATCTACTAAAAGCATATAACAAAAGTCCCTTAGTGACCATAAGCCAAAAGGGATCAGAAAATACAGTTGCAAGCATGTGAATATAGCAAAAACATAAAAGGATTCAGACTTAGTGCAAAACTGGAGCATGGCATAAACAGATAACAAGTAGGCATGTTTAAGAGCTCGATGCACTCACTACAGAGCATTACATGGCATGGAAAGGAAACTCACAGTAAGAAGACATGGCATAGAAGCTATACATGGCAAGAACAACATCATAGCATACACGGATCAACTACAACAACCTTGGCAAAATTGAATAACATGTAAACAACCTCGCAGGAAACATTTTGTAGCAAAAGTAGAGCTCTATTGACCCAAGCTATGGCACTCCATAATTGCAAACAAGGGCATGGATGGATAGAGAATAACCATATGTTCAAAATATCCTTACTGAAGTATCTCAAAATATGCATCGATCTCTCGGTAGCATCAAGTTAACATGGCATAAAAATATCAGCAAAACAGGGGCTCAAATCAGCAACATCATGAGGCCTAGCTTGCATGCTTGTGCTAGTCACCACAGAGATCACAAAAATACATGGCACTCACCCCTGTAAAGATGGCATGGCATATTACAAAACACATGTAGGACTCAAGTTCATAGGGTGCACACATCAATCATGGCAAAAATGACAAAAGTGCATGTTCTGATAAGAATCTGAAACTAACATCACATAGCCCTCTTCCAACAGCATTTTGGGCATCAAGATGAGCTCAAATGAAAATGACGTAATGAGATGAAATGATGTACTCGTCGAGGCGAACAATTTGACATATGACACGCGCGAAACGGAGCAATATCCAGAGAGTTATGGCATGATGAATATGGCATGATAATGTAAATATTTCGGGGACTTAGAAGAAAACGACCTCGAGGGGGGAAAAAGTCAACGGCGGCGGGGTGGCCGGAATCTCGCCGGAGATGAGGGAGATGGCCGGAGATGGCGGATCCGGGCCGGGGAGACCTCCTCCGGCCGGATCTCGCCGGATCCGCGCTGGACGGCGAGGGGCGGGGGAGGCGAGGCGAACTGTCGCGGAGGCGAAGCGCTGGGCGGCCCCGTGTGCTCCGCGAGGCGGGAGCTCTAGGCAGCGGTGGAAGGCGCGCGCGCGGCGGCCGACTCGCCGCCTTGGGTGGAGGCGCCGGAGGCGGGCGGCGTCAGCGGCGGCGCGGCGGGCGCCGAGTCGGGACGGGCGGCGCTGGCGGGGCGGCGGCGGGCGGCGGCGGCGCGCCGGGCCGAGGGCGCGGCGACGGGCGCGCGCGGCGGCCCGGGCCTCTGCGGGGCGAGGCGAAGCGGACGGCGGCGGCAGGGCGCTGGCTCGCACGGGCCGATTCGGGTCCCAAGGGCCGCTGGTGGGAGGAGAGAGAGAGGAGGCGCTGGCCGACGTGGCGGCGCGGGATAGGTTGAGGGCGGCGGCGGAGGTGACGTGGCCGGATCTGATTGGCCGGGGCGTCGTGGAGGCGGCGGCGGACGCGTCCGGCGGCGGGGTGGACACGTCCGGTGGCGTGCGGGGGGATTTTTAGGGTTTGATCTGTGCGAGAAAACGGAGGGAGACACATATTTATAGGTAGAAAGAGCTAGGAGAGTCCAAATGAGGAGCGGTTTTCGGCCACGCGATCGTGATCGAACGACCGAGAGCATGGAGGGGAGTTTGCTGGTTTTTGGGCCACTTTGAAAGGGGTGTTGGGCTGCAAAGAGAATGGGGCTTTACGGTTACCCGGTTAACCGTTGGAGTACCAAACGACCTCCAAATGGCACGAAACTTGACAGGCGGTCTACCGTTGGTGTACCAAGGCCACTTGACAAACCTCGGGCCATTCCGAGAAAGTTTAACACCCGCACACGAAAAGAGGTAAAAGGGGGCGCCGGGGGACATAGGAGTGCCGGATTGGAAAACGGACAACAGGGAAAATGCTCGGATGCCTGAGACGAACACGTATGCGAAATGAAATGCACATGATGACATGATATGAAATGCAGATGATGACATGGCAAAACGCAACACGCAAGCAAATGACATGGCAACGACGGTGAATAACTGGCAGACACCTGGCGCATCTGATCCGGGGCGTTACACATACTAACTAAGCAATTATGTCCTCTCAAAATAACATGGCCAAAGAAAGTTCATCCCTACAAAATCATATAGTTTAGTCATGCTCCATTTTCGTCACACAAGAATTCTCTCATCATGCACAACCCCGATGAAAAGCCAAGCAATTGTTTCATACTCTAGTAATCTCAAACTTATAAACTATCATGCAATACATGAGCGCGAGCCATGGATATAGCACTATGGGTGGAATAGAATATAATGATGGGGGTTATGTGGAGAAGACAAAAAAGGAGAAGGTCTCACATCAACGAGGCTAATCAACGGGCTATGGAGATGCCCATCAATTGATGTTAATGCAAGGAGTAGGGATTTCCATGCAACGGATGCACTAGAGCTATAAATGTATGAAAGCTCAACAAAAGAAACTAAGTGGGTGTGCATCCAACTTGCTTGCTCACGAAGACCTAGGGTATTTGAGGAAGCCCATCGTCGGAATATACAAGCCAAGTTCTATAATGAAAACTTCCCACCAGTATATGAAAGTGACAACATATGGAACTCTCTATATGAAAAACATGGTGCTACTTTGAAGCACAATATATGAGACTCGCTATATGAAGAACATGGTGCTACTTTGAAGCACAAGTGTGGAAAAAGAGATAGTAACATTGCCCCTTTTTATTTCTTTTTTTGGGCCTTTTTTTTTCTTTGACCTTTTTTTGGGACAATGCTCTAGAAAATGATGACCATCACACTTCTATTTATTTACAACTCAATGATTACAACTCGATACTAGAACAAAGCATGACTCTATATGAATGCCTCCGGCGGTGTACCGGGATATGCAATGAATCAAGAGTGACGTGTATGAAAGAATTATGAGCGGTGGCTTTGCCACAAATACTATGTCAACTACATGATCATGCTAAGCAATATGACAATGATGAATGTGTCATGAAGAATGGTATGGTGGAAAGTTGCATGGCAATATATCTCGGAATGGCTCTGGAAATGCCATAATAGGTAGGTATTGTGGCTGTTTTGAGGAAGATATAAGGAGGTTTATGTGTGAAAGAGCGTATCATATCACGGGGT
The DNA here is from genome assembly GCA_021605205.1 of Aegilops longissima. NCBI lineage: Eukaryota > Viridiplantae > Streptophyta > Magnoliopsida > Poales > Poaceae > Aegilops > Aegilops longissima. The sequence continues at coordinate 505,432,285 of CM038679.1, forward strand.
TTGGATGCACCGGCGAAGTTTGCACCAACTCTCAATGTGAGAAAGGGCAATGCATGGTACCGAAGAGGCTAGCAATGATGGAAGGGTAAGAGTGCGTATAATCCATGGAATCAACATTAGTCATAAAGAACTCACATACTTATTGCAAAAATCTACAAGCCATCAAAAACAAAAGCACTACGCGCATGCTCCTAGGTGGATAGATTGGTAGGAAAAGACCATCGCTCGTCCCGACCGCCACTCATAAGGAGGACAATCAAATAACACCTTATGTTTCAAATTTGTTACATAATGTTTACCATACGTGCATGCTACGGGACTTGCAAACTTCAACACAAGCATTTATCAAATTCACAACTACTCAACTAGCACTACTTTGATATTATCACCTCCATATCTCAAAACAATTATTGAGCATCAAACTTTTCTTAGTATTCAACGCACTCAAAAGAAAGTTTTACAAATCTTGAATACCAAGCATATTATTATTAAGCAAATTACCATGCTATTTAAGACTCTCACAATAATCTAAGTGAAGCATGAGAGATCAATAGTTTCTTTAAAACAAATCCACCACCGTGCTCTAAAAGATATAAGTGAAGTACTAGAGCAAAACTATCAAACTCAAAAGATATAAGTGAAGCACATAGAGCAAAACTATCAAGCTCAAAAGATATAAGTGAAGCACATAGAGTATTCTAAAAAATTCCAATTCATGCATGGCTCTCTCAAAAGGTGTGTACAGCAAGGATGATTGTGGTAAACTAACAAGAAAAGACGCAAATAATACAAGATGCTCCAAGCAAAACACATATCATGTGGTGAATAAAAATATAGCTCCAAGTAAAGTTACCGATGGAAGTGGACGAAAGAGGGGATGCCTTCCGGGGCATCCCCAAGCTTCGACTTTTTGGTGTCCTTGGATTATCTTGGGGGTGCCATGGGCATCCCCAAGCTTAGGCTCTTGCCACTCCTTGTTCCATAATCCATCAAAAAAGTTCACCCAAAACTTGAAAACTTCACAACACAAAACTCAACAGAAATCTCGTGAGCTCCGTTAGCGAAACAAAACAAAAGACCACTTCAAGATACTGTAATGAACTAATTCTTTATTTATATTGGTGTTAAACCTACTTTATTCCAACTTCTCTATGGATCATAAACTATTTTACTAGCCATAGATTCATCAAAATAAGCAAACAACACACGAAAAACAGAATCTGTCAAAAACAGAACAGTCTGTAGTAATCTTTAACTAACGCAAACTTCTGGAACTCCAAAAATTCAGCCAACATAGGAAGATCTAGGAAATTTGTTTGTTGATCAGCAGCAAGTGGAATCACTATTTTATCACGTTCTGGTGATTTTTAACAATTGTTTTCGTGAACCGAAAGTTTCTGGAAATTACAGCAAGATCAAATAACTATTATCCAAGAAGATCCTATAGGTTTAACTTGGCAAAAACACTAATTAAAACATAAAACACCTCTAAACAGAAGGTAGATGGATTATTTATTCCTAAACAGAAACAAAAACAAACAACTAAAAATAAAATTGGGTTGCCTCCCAACAAGCGCTATCGTTTAACGCCCCTAGTTAGGCATAAAATCAAGGATAGATCTAGGTATTGCCATCTTTGGTAGGCAATCCATAAGTGGCTCTCATGATAGATTCATATGGTAATTTTATTTTCTTTATAGGAAGTGTTCCATGCATTTCTTTAATGGAAATTGGAATCTAATTTTCCCTTCCTTCACATCAATAATTGCACCAATCGTTCTAAGGAAAGGTCTACCAAGAATAATAGGACATGAAGGATTGTAATCTATATCAAGAACGATAAAGTCTACGGGCACATAATTCCTATTTGCAACAATAAGAACATCATTAATTCTTCCCATAGGTTTCTTAATAGTGGAATCCGCAAGGTGCAAGTTTAGAGAGCATTCATCAAAATCACGGAAATCTAGCAAATCACACAAAGTTTTGGAAATAGTGGAAACACTAGCACCCAAATCACATAAAGCATAAAATTCATGATCCTTAATCTTAATTTTAATAGTTGGTTCCCACTCATCATAAAGCTTTCTAGGGATAGAGACTTCCAACTCAAGATTTTCCTAATAAGATTGCATCAAGGCATCAACGATATGTTTAGTAAACGCTTTATTTTGACTATAAGCATGCGGAGAATTTAGCACGGATTGGAACAAGGAAATACAATCAATTAAATAGCAACTTTCATAATTAAATTCCTTGAAATCCAAAATAGTGGGCTTATCAACATCTAAGTTTTTACTCTCTTCAATCCTACTTTTATCAATTTTAGCATCATAATCTAAAAGCTCCGAATTTTTAGAACGCCTTCTAGGTAAAGGTGACTCATATTCAATGTCATCATTATCAAGATTCATATTGCAAAACAAAGATTTAATGGGAGACACATCAATAACTTTTATATCTTCATCTTGATTTTCATGGAAATTGGAAGAACACGCTTCAATAAAGGCATCTTTCATAGCACGCATCCTAGCGGTTCTTTCCTTGCACTCATCTATGGAAATTCTCATGGCTTTGAGAGACTCATTGATATAATGCTTTTGAGGAATAGATCTAAGCTTTAAAGAATCAACATCAAGAGAAATTCTATCAACATTTCTAGCCAATTCATCAACTTTAAGTAATTTCTCTTCAAGCAAAGCATTAAAATTCTTTTGTGAATTCATAAACTCTTTGACACAATTCTCAAATTGAGAGGGCATCTTATTAAAATTTCTATAAGAGTTGTTGTAGGAATTTTCATAATTATTAGAAGGATTACTAGGATAAGGCCTAGGATTAAAATTCCCTCTATATGTGTTGTTACCAAAATTATTCCTGCCAACAAAATTTACATCCATAGATTCATTATTATTCTCAATCAAAGTAGACAAAGGCATATCATTAGGATCAGAAGAAACACTCTTAGTAGCAAATAATTTCATGAGTCCATCCATCTTTCCACTCAAAACATTGATTTCTTCTATCGCATGCACTTCTTTATTAGTAGATCTTTCAGTGTCCCATTGAGAATAATTAACCATAATATTATCTAGGAGTTTAGTAGCATCTCCTAAAGTGATTTCCATAAAAGTGCCTCCCGCGGCCGAATCTAAAAGATTTCTAGAAGCAAAATTCAATCCGGCATAATTTTTTTGTATAATCATCCACAAGTTTAAACCATGAGTAGGGCAATTACGTATCATTAATTTCATTCTCTCCCAAGCTTGTGCAACATGTTCATGATCAAGTTGCTTAAAATTCATAATATCATTCCTAAGAGAGATGATCTTAGCGGGAGGAAAATACTTAGAGATAAAAGCATCTTTGCACTTGTTCCAAGAATCAATACTATTTTTAGGCAAAGACGAAAACCAAGCTTTAGCACGATCTCTAAGCGAAAAAGGAAATAGCTTCAATTTAACAACATCATTGTCAACATCTTTCTTCTTTTGCATATCACATAAATCCATGAAGCTATTTAAATGAGTAGCGGCATCTTCACTAGGAAGGCCGGCGAATTGATCTTTCATAACGAGATTCAACAAAGCAGTATTGATTTCACATGATTCAGTATTGGCAAGAGGAGCAATCGGAGTGCTAAGGAAATCATTATTGTTGGTATTGGTAAAGTCACACAACTTGGTATTATCTTGAGCCATAGTGACAAGCAAGCAATCCAACACACGAGCAAACAAGCGAACGAGGAAAAGGCAAACGGAAAGTGAGGAGATTGGGAAAGAGAGGGCGAATAAAACGGACAGGGTGAAGTGGGGGAGAGGAAAACGAGAGGCAAATGGCAAATAATGTAATGCGAGAGATAAGGGATTGTGATGGGTACTTGGTATGTTGACTTTTGCGTAGACTCCCCGGACACGGCGCCAGAAATCCTTCTTGCTACGTCTTGAGCTTGTGTTGGTTTTCCCCGAACAGGAGAGGATGATGCAGCAGAGTAGCGTAAGTATTTCCCTCAGTTTTTGAGAACCAAGGTATCATTCTAGTAGGAGGCCACGCACAAGTCCCTCGTACCTACACAAAACAAATAGCTCCTCGCAACCAACGCGAATAGGGGTTGTCAATCCATTCACGGTCACTTACGAGAGTGAGATCTGATAGAGATGATAGATAATATTTTTGGTATTTTTGGTATAAAGATGCAAAGTAAAATAAAAAGGCAAAGTAAAGAGCAAATCAATAATGCGTAGGAAGTTTAATATGATGAAAATAGACCCGGGGGCCATAGATTTCGCTAGTGGCTTCTGTCAAGAGCATAGGTATTTTACGGCGGGTGAACGAATTACTGTTGAGCAATTGACGGAATTGAGCATAGTTATGAGAATATCTAGGTATGATCATGTATATAGGCATCACGTCCGAGACAAGTAGACCGACTCCTGTCTGCTTCTACTACTATTACTCCACTCATCGACCGCTATCCAGCATGCATCTAGAGTATTAAGTTAATAAAAACAGAGTAACGCCTTAAGCAAGATGACATGAAGTAGAGGAATAAATTCATGCAATATGATAAATACCCCATCTTTTTATCCTCGATGGCAACAATGCAATACGTGCCTTGCTGCCCCTACTGTCACTGGGAAAGGACACCGCAAGATTGAACCCAAAGCTAAGCACTTCTCCCATTGCAAGAACTACCAATCTAGTTGGCCAAACCAAACGGATAATTCGAAGAGACTTGCAAAGATAACTCAATCATACATAAAAGAATTTAGAAAAGATTCAAATATTGCTCATATATAATCTTGATCATAAACCCACAAATCATCGGTCTCAACAAACAAACCGCAAAAAGAAGATTACATCGAATAGATCTCCACGAGAGAGGGGGAGAACATTATATTGAGATCCAAAAAGAGAGAAGAAGCCATCTAGCTACTAACTATGGACCCGAAGGTCTGAGGTAAACTACTCACACTTCATCGGAGAGGCTATGATGTTGATGTAGAAGCCCTCCGTGGTGGAATCCCCTTCCGGCGGAGCTCCGAAACAGGCCCCAAGATGGGATCTCGTGGATACAGAAAGTTGCGGTGGTGGAATTAGGTTTTTGGCTCCGTATCTGATCTGACGGGGGTACGTAGGTATATATAGGAGGAAGAAGTACGTCGGTGGAGCCTCGAGGGGCCCACGAGGCAGGGGGCGTGCCCTAGGGGGGGGGTCGCATGAGGGAGTCCTGGATTAGGGGGGTATCCGGACAGCCGGACTGTGTACAACGTCCGGACTATTGAAGCGTGAAGATACAAGACTCAAGACTTCGGCCCGTGTCCGGATGGGACTTTCCTTGGCGTGGAAGGCAAGCTTGGCGATCTGGATATTATATTTCCTTCCTTGTAACCGACTCCATGTAAACCCTAGCCGTCTCCGGTGTCTATATAAACCGGAGAGGTTGGTCCTTAGAAGCCCGATCACAATTACAATCATACCATCATAGGCTAGCTCTTAGGGTTTAGCCTCTACGATCTCGTGGTAGATCTACTCTTGTACTACCCATATCATCAATATTAATCAAGCAGGAAGTAGGGTTTTACCTCCATTGAGAGGGCCCGAACCTGGGTAAACATTTGTGTCCCTTACTTCTTGTTACCATCAGCCTTGACGCACAGATCGGGACCCCCTACCCGAGATCCGCCGGTTTTGACACCGACATTGGTGCTTTCATTGAGAGTTCCTTTGTGTCGTCGCTGCTGGGCTCGATGGCTCCTTCAACCGTCGCCAATAACGCGATACCGGACAGTCACGACGAGCATGGCTTAGACCTGCTGTCGGACAAAGCTCGGGGTGTCACCCCCGCATTAGCCTCGAACCTAAATCCAGTGCAGGCTGCGTTGCCTAAGGACGGAGGGCTGGACCCTGCCCCGCAAGTCGCGCACTCATCGGCGTTGGAGCCAAACATGGGCCTTACCTCTGTGGTGGCCTATTACTCCAGACCCCCGGATTCGTATCCGGATGTTGAGTCCGGTCTTCGCACTCCCGAGCCGGTCGAGCCAGGTTGGGCTCCGGTGATGGGGTTCACCGCCGCGGACATTTTTCGGCACTCGCCCTTTGGCGACATGCTGAACTCGTTGAAAACTCTCTCTTTGACAGAAATTTCTAGGCCAAACTACGTCCGGTTCGAGTGGGAAGCTGGCAATGAAGAATTTCGTTCCCCACGCACCACCCACTTAATAGCCATCGTCGATTATTTAACCGACGTGCCTGACTTCGACTCCGAAGACATCGACGGTTTGGACAACGATGCAGGAGAAGATGCAGAATGTATGGGGCGCCGGACTTCCCCGTCATCACACGACGTATACATGGTGGACACGCCCAAAGAGGACAAAGGCGACAATCCATACGATAAAACCCCCGTACAAAAGCCAAAACGACGGCGCAGACGCCGTTCTAAGTCCAGCAATAGTAAAAATAGTGACAAGAGCGCCAGAAGGATTGATACTACAACCAACTCCAAAGGCAACAACGACCATACGGACCCAGCGATGGAGCAGGATGAACCAGGTCACCCTGAACACAGTTCGGAGCAGACGCCCAAGGACAAAGGTCCCGACGGATGAGGTCACCAAAATGAACCAACACGGGAAAACAGTCCGGACAATGATGCAATCCCGGAAAAACACGTGGAATGAGATAACCTCCATAGAAAGCTTATGGCAACCGCAAGAAGTCTAAAGAAGCAGAAGCAGCAGCTCAAGGCCGCACAGGAAACGCTCAATCGCAGATGGAATAAAGTGCTAGACACTAAAGGACAGAAAAAATTCCCGCCAGAGGTTAAAACAGTGAACATGATCCACGCGACTCACACATCCATGAGGAGGCACAAACGCACGCATAGAAACGCGATCGACATCGAGCCCATCATACTCACGCCTAACCACAGGATGCCTTATCCGATCAGATTCGATAACTCGGATGACCAAACTAGTATTTGGCGCGGAGGATCAAAGGCCTTGGTGCTTGACCCGGTAATCGACAGATACCGTCTTACCCGCGTCCTTATGGACGGTGGCAACATTCTCAATTTAATATATGAGGACACTGTCCGCAGGATGGGGATAGACCCATCCAGAATTAACCAAAGCAACACCACCTTTGAAGGGGTGATACCAGGCGTTGAAGCCCACAACAGGGGCTCCGTCGCACTAGAGGTAACATTTGGCTCGTCAGACAACTCCAGGAGCGAAGAACTACTCTTCATCATCGCACCCTTCCAAATCGAATATCACACAGTGCTCGGAAGAATGGCCTTCGCCCGCTTCAACGCATTGCCGCACTATGGCTACCTTACACTTAAGATGCCCGGTCCACGTGGCATCATCACCGTTAGTGGACTAACAGAGCGCTCGTCACGCGCAGGGGAACACGCGACGGCCCTCGCGGCCGGACTGTAAGCGACCTCCAACATAAGAAAACATGAGTGGTCATTAAAGGCCACAGACTCGGCTAGACGAGTCCGGTCGCCCGGATAAAATTGAACCAGGGCACTGTATATATAATCCCACGATGGATACCAGGGGCTATAAATATTTAACATAGTCCCACAGTTGGCTCAACCTTGTGGACAGGCCAACATCCTACCCTTTTATTATGCTCCGCGAACTCACGTTGTACCCTTCTACGAGTTTTCCTTTTTTCCACAAACAACGTTTGCGCGATACCCTTCTAGGATACGACACAACGGAGACAAAGGCGCAGACGTGCAGCAGGGCCCCGTTCAACAGGTTTCTTTTTAGATTAAGCCCCTGTGTAAACCTTTTTATTGCTTCTTGTTGATTAACCATCTCATGGATTCCATACCCATAGAGGATACTGCCGTTTTTGGCATTTCGCCACGACAGATTAACGCACGTACCTGAAAAAATAGGGTTTATAACGAATGGGCATTCTTGAGCCCATCGACTATTATAAAGTCCGAATACACTCGGGAGTGTTCGGCATCACGAGTTTGGCCTTATATGCAACAGCTCCGAATCATGTCTTTGGTCAAATGTTGGGTTTGCCCGGCTCCTGGGTTTGCCGCCTTACGTTCCCTTACTATCGGCTAAGGTGGCCAAAGGAGAACTACTGCGATTGTGCCCTGGTTATTCCGGACGAGCACCTCAGTAGAGAAAGCCGAAAACTGACTGTCATGAGACAGCAAGAGACTGTTCAACCACTCGAAGACTTATCGGAATCTTTAGGATTCCTCCGCGTTAACGAAGGACCGTTGCCCGGTCATGTACACACGCGCCCGTATTCGGATGCCCGCGAAATGTACCAGGGGCTACATAGTAGCCCCAACATTAATTACCATGGCTAAGCAATAGTGTTACAGCTATATAGTCCGGTTGCCTGGTTCGACGTGCGATCACCTCCTTCATGGACCAAGACGTTGGATCAAGTGTGATTGTGCATATTTTTTGCGAACACCCACGCATTGTTTGCGTGGGGGCTGAAGCCGACGACTGCTATCTTTCGGATTACACATACATATATATATGTAAACGGCCGCACAGGGGACACAACAATACTTTCGGGCAAAAAGTATAAATATAGCCTTATAACCAAAATAACATTGTTTTTGCAATAATTCGATTTATCAGTCGAATAATACATTCTTCGAGCACTGCGCCTCTATGAGGCGGGCACCTTCTGTGACCTGCGCCAAATAGTGCTCGGCCGGATATTGGCCACCCGCCGGATCTTGTGTCGCTATAATATTGGCCTCCATATCTGTCCAATAGGCTTTAACACGGGCAAGAGCCATCCGTGCACCCTCTATGCATGCCGACCTCCTCATGGAATTGATCCGAGGCACGACCCCAAGGAATTGCTGCACCAATCCAAAGTAACTGTCCGGCTTAAGCCCTTCAGGCCAAAGATGGTCTATTACAGACCGCATTGCAAGACCGGACAGTCTGTGAAGCTCCGCCACAGCAGCCATCTTTTCATTTAATGGCAGCGGGCGAGTGGGAGCATTGAATTGCGACCAGAAAAGCTTCTCCACTTCCCTATCACCCTGACCCTCGAAGAACTTGACAGCGTCAGCCGTACTCTTCGCCAAATCCGCATACACGTCCGCAGGACTCCAGCGCCCATCCAGGGGAGCATACTTCGGATCGAAAAACTTCATCTGCAGCAAGTAGGAATCTCCAGTCACGATTTTACCGGCCTGTTGAAGCTCCTCCCGCGCACACCTGAGCTCGGTCCGTATTTCCTTGGTGGCATTGCGTGCCTTGTCTAGCTCGGCCAAGCTATCCTTATGCTCCCTTTCAAGGAGCTCATACCGGTCAGCGGCATTTTTTAACTCAATAGCCATTTCGGCCATCTTTTCTTCGCTTCGGCGATGAGCTGCTTGTTCGGCTCTCAGTTCCTCGGTCGCCTCTAGGACAGCCGCATTGCTAACCCGAGCTTGTTCCTTGGCTTGAACAAGTTCTGCCCTTAGGGCCTCCACGGTAGCAGCACCATCTGCAGTCCGAACATATTACACTAATATCATGCCGCCTCCATATTTTCCTATACAAAGGAAGACAGAGCACATACCTTGTGACTTGTCTAGCCGCTCGTTCACCAGCGTGATATCGGCATCAATCGGTCGAATCTGTCTGGTCAGTTCGAAGACTTCCACGGACTGGTCGGCGGCCGGACTCACAGGTACCTGCACAAATTTATAGCGCAATCATTGATTTATGATCCCCCGTTTGCCCCCTAGGGCAGGCAACCAGAGTCTCAGGGGCTACTATCTATATGGAGCACACCTACCACGTGCCTCACAGCCAAAAACAGTGTATTTTTCGTTACATACCTCAAAGCCTCTGAGCAGACTTGCAAATGCTTCATTCAAACCACTTGTAGCGGACGAGATCTTTTTGAGCACCTCACTCATTAATGAATGGTGCTCCTCCGAGAGCGCGGCTCGCTCCAGTAGGCCCGTCAGTATGTCCGGTTGGACATCGAACTGTGCCGGACCCTTCCCATCACCCCTCGCAGGAGCCAAATGCTCCGGGCTCAGGGGGGCTGACGCATTTGCTTCCGCCTTCGGCAGATCCGGACTACTCCGTGACGACACCTCATTGTCGCCTGCTTCATGAGCCGGAGAGGTGGGTGGGGTCTCGCTCTCCATCATCTCCGGAGGAAGATCCCCCGAAGACAAACTCTGTTGAGAAGGGCTGCTAGCCGAACTGCGAAAGATGAATCCTGGTAATTAATCTAGGAGGAACACAGTACCTTCGAATCAAAAATTAACCTACAGCTCGGTGGAGGGCTGGCCCGTTGGTGGGCACGATGCGGTGAGGGTGCCCGTTGGGGCAGAGCCCCCTGGTGTTATCTTTTTCCCGGTTCTGGGCATCTCCGTCTCCGAGTCTTCGGAAGCGGCCCTCTTCTTCCCGCGCGGGGAGGAGGCCTTAGCCTTTCCTTCCTGACTATCCTCCTTAGGAGAGGTAACAATTCCCCCGGTTCGGATGTGTAGCGTGTGGGGTTCGAGTTCTTCATCCTTCCCCTTGTGTTTCCCCGGGGGCATCCTGTTGAGTACTCGGTCAAGCATCTTGGCCATGGTGGGGGCGGGCGAGCCTTCAGGAAGTGGCGCCGGACACCTAATTCTCTCCGCCTTGCTGAGCCATTCCTGGACGCGGATGATTTTCAGAATAAACAATCATAACAGATACAAAACACGGTGCCCGGTGTCAAGTTTACTTACATGGGTATCTGGGCGATTGCAGCTTAGGCCCGCATCCTCGGTGGTGTCCGGACACTTTACTTTCCGTCCGAAGAATAATTTGCACATCTCTTCGGGCTTCAGGCCGAAGAATTGCTTGACGGTCCGCGAACCCTCCGGATTGAACTCCCGGATCCGGAGAGGCCGGCGTTGGCATGGCAACATCCGCCGGATCAACATTACTTGCATTATGCTGACAAGATTAATGTCCCTTGCAAGAAGCTCCCGGATGCGATTCTGCAGTACCGGTATATCACCGGCGGGTCCCCAATTCCGCCCTACGTCTGTCCAAGATGCCAACTGTGATGGAGGGCCCGAACGAAACTCGGGGGCGGCCACCCACTTTGTGCCCCTAGGAGCCGTGACATAAAACCACCTCCGCTGCCATACATCGGATACTTCTGGGAAAGAACCCTCTGGCCACAGGGCATCGCTGTTCCTGCTTATTACGGCACCCCCGCACTCCACATGTCTCCCCTCGATCATCTTCGGCGTCACATTGAAGGTCTTGAGCCATAAGCCGAAGTGTGGGGCGACATAGAGAAAAGCCTCGCACACGATAATAAACGACGAGATATGGAGGATAGCGTTGGGATCCAGACCGTGAAAATCCAACCCATAATAGAACATGAGCCCCCTCACGAAGGGATCAAGGGTGAAACCCAGACCGCGGAGGAAGTGTGGGATGAAAACGACGCACTCACTGGGTTCTGGCGTAGGGATGACCTGCCCTGGAGCAGGGAGCCTGTGCTGGATATCCGTGGTTAGGTATCCGACCTCCCTGAGCTTCGCAATGTCCTTCTCCTCGATCGAGGAGGCGACCCACCGGCCTTGAGGATCAGATTCTTACATACTGGCGGATTCCGGAGGGGTGGAGCTTAGGTTTTGGGTGTTAGAACTCGAGGTGCGAGAAGGCGCGATGAAGGTGAAGAAAGAGGCGTAGGTCTCGACCCCTTTATAAAGAGGGTGAATATCAAGAGTCCCCGGTGTGACCGTTTGAGGCTTATCTAAAAACACACGGGTTATACCAACCGCCGTCGGGGGGTCACGCGCACTCATATTGATGGAAAATCTCGTAATAAGTGGAATACGATCCCTGCCCCGATGGGACGTGCCAGCAAAACCGCCTCGTAATGCGAGTTGTCATGGGGTAAGAAACGCCGGTTCACATTGGACCGGGCCACGATGCGCGAAGACTGCCAACAGATCAAGTTTATGCCATACGAAGACCATCTTGTGGATCCGGACACGGTTTCGGTGTTCGATAATTACCTTGGAGTATTCGGAGGAGGAACCCGCCCTGCAATGCCGAAGACAAGACTGCACTCCGGACTCATCGTCATTGAAGCCTGGTTCAGGGGCTACTGAGGGAGTCCTGGATTAGGGGGGTATCCGGACAGCCGGACTGTGTACAACGTCCGGACTATTGAAGCGTGAAGATACAAGACTCAAGACTTCGGCCCGTGTCCGGATGGGACTTTCCTTGGCGTGGAAGGCAAGCTTGGCGATCTGGATATTATATTTCCTTCCTTGTAACCGACTCCATGTAAACGCTAGCCGTCTCCGGTGTCTATATAAACCGGAGAGGTTGGTCCTTAGAAGCCCGATCACAATTACAATCATACCATCATAGGCTAGCTCTTAGGGTTTAGCCTCTACGATCTCGTGGTAGATCTACTCTTGTACTACCCATATCATCAATATTAATCAAGCAGGAAGTAGGGTTTTACCTCCATCGAGAGGGCCCGAACCTGGGTAAACATCTGTGTCCCTTACTTCTTGTTACCATCAGCCTTGACGCACAGATCGGGATCCCCTACCCGAGATCCGCCTGTTTTGACACCGACAGCGCCCTCCACCCTCGTGGCCGCCTCGGAGCTTTCTTGACGGAGGTTCCAAGTCCCCTGGGTCTTATCCGATAAAATCACGTTCCCGAAGATTTCATTCCGTTTGGACTCCGTTTGATATTCCGTTTCTTGAAACACCAAATAGGCAAAAACAGCAATTACAGGCTGGGCCTCCGGTTAATAGGTTAGTCCCAAAAGTAATATAAAAGTGGAAAATAAAGCCCAATATAGTCCAAAACAATAGATAATATAGCAAGGAGTAATCAAAAATTATAGATACGTTGGAGACGTATCTGATAGCCCCACGTTGGGCGCCAACTGTCGTGGTTTTGTCACGGCAGATGTCCTTGTGAAGGAACTTAGTCGTGGAGCCATCGCTACGGGTTACCTTAAAGGGGTTAAAGCGGAAAACAGATGCAAGAGGGTTTTATACTAGTTCGTCCCCTTACGATGAAGGTAAAAGCCTACGTCTAGTTGTGATGGAATTGATGGGGTTTCGATGACCAGGGAGCGAATACGCTTTGCCTGAGTCTCGAGTTGTTGTCTGTTGTCCTGATCCGCCGCCGGGTGGTCCCCTTATATACATGGGTGACACCCGTCGGTTTACAGAGTCCCGAGACCGGCTAATAAACGTGTCCGGTTCGGTCTCTGCTCTTTCTATCTTACCATACAAGTTACATACCAATACCGGTTCACGGTTGCAGGCCTTAAAACCGGTTCTGGGCCTTGGGCCCCTATCTAACATTCCTACCTGCCTTCATGGGCTTCTAGCATACTCAACTACTAATGAAGTTAACCCAGCCTGTCCTGGCCGGTTTACGTTCAGTAGTAATATCCCCAACACACATGCAACCAAGTGGGGAGCTGGGGCGGTAGAGCAAGGCATGTTTAGAAGGAATATATACCTGAGGGTCGTCGGCATGTGGCAAAGACGACATCGGGAGGCCGCATCTTGGCCACAATACCGCAGGGAGGAAGAAGGGGTCGGAGGCCCTCCCGAGCCGGTGCTTTCTCGGAGAGAGCGGCACGGCCTCCGATCTGGACGCGCGGGCAGCCGTTGGTCTACTCCGTCGCCACCGACGACAGTGTGAACGATGCACCTACACCCCTGCCCCGGTCGATGTGGTTCGGCCGGATTTGTGAGCAGCTGTGAGCAAAGAGAGAGTGTGGCCACCTATGTCTTGCTTAGATCTGGAGGGCATAAGAGAGTGAAAGAGAGGAACCCTAGTAAAGCAAGCTCTCAGGCTCCTGTTTATATATATACTGGAGTGATTTTGTCGTACCAGCTTCAAAAAAATGCGCTCCTACGTGTACCCGCGAGTGGGTGTGAGATAACTAGTGTGTGCGTGCACCACTTCTCTTCGTGAGAGTACAATATACTATGCCCAAAGAACGTTCGCCACAAGAGTAATAGTATAAGTGTGTGACGTGTGAGCTAAAATAAAAGGTGTGCGACGTCTTTTGTTTTTTAGAAGTTCTAAGGGTAGGGTGTGAAGAGCGCATATGTGTGTGACGTCTACCTGCAGATAGACGGTGGGTGCGAGAGGAATCGAGAGAGTCGTGACTCGTGAGGGTGCGTGTGTGCGTGAGAGAGAGAAGGGGCACGTATCAATGCAATGCATGTGTCCATAAATCATTATTCGACAAACGTTCGCCACAAGCCGTTTCCTGACGAACACCGTCAGAACCGTTAGATCGGCATCCGACAGTGTCAGTTTTGCCATATCATTTAACAGAACAGCCACTCTTCCTACACACAAATCTTCCACGTGAGTGTTAGCAACTTCCGTATGCTCCTCCCTCCGTTCCAAAATGCAGTGCATATAGCTTTATTGAAAATTCGAACCTCGCAAACTTTTACCGAGTTTTCGTGTACCAAAATGCACATATAGAATACCCAGTATATATCATTTTCACTGGTGCGCGTCGGTCCTAAACAAACGGTTTAAAACCCCTTTCCGCGACGGCATCTGGAACCGTCTCCAAGTGAGTGTGGGCGATAGGGGGGTCCTTCCCACACGACCCAGAAACCATCGGGGATATGCCCTCCTTGCACACTCGTTCGGCAAAATGAGGTCGTGTGCAACCGGCGAGCGCTCAAATACAGAAATATGTACAGTATTGATAAAAAAATAAAATTATATGGCGAAATTGTTTCCGGTCGCAAGTACATCCCACACAGTCAGTCCCCGCTAAACGTTTTCGTTTGTATGCACATCCCACACAGTCGCTCCAAGGAAAACGTTTCCGTTCACAGGTACATCATACATAATATTTCTCGTTAAATCGTTTGCGTTATTGATTGTAGCACACACGGTCCGTAGAAGAAACTGTGTGGCAAAGGCTGTCCATGACACACAGTTTTTATGTGGTAAACGTTTGCGCAAGATGGCGTAACACAAATAGTTTTCAAGAGAAAGTCGTGTGTGATTGCTCATTGATCCAACACGGTTTATTCCTAGAAACTGTGTGCATTTCCAGAGGTCATCGCCCACGGTATTTTTTCAACAACCGTTTGCAATATCAAAACCCAATTAGCAGGCTAATTCGCCATTAGCAGGCTAATTGCCCTATTATTAATAATCCATTTATTAATACAATTGACATTCATATTAAGCACACAATATATTTCATTTCCATATTAAGGAATCAGAATTTCATAATTGAAATACATCAGAGTACAACATGATATAGCTTCAACACTCAGCTACCCCATTACACAACTGCACCAGCAGCAAGTTCGACATGCAACATGTAGAACCTTTCGAAAGTAGCATCATAGACGGTATAGACAGATGCATCTCATCTGGAAAACTGCTGAAGCGGAAGGCGAATATTGAGCCTTCATTCATGTTGAAGGTCTTTGCAACTTTAGGCCAGTGGCTGTGGATAATTGACCGTCCGTCCTTTGACCTCTTCAGGAACACTTCAATATTGATCCTTGGGTGTTGTATGAAAAGCTTCCTCGCCTCCTGACGACAGAGGTGGTTTGAGAGGTAATCATCAGTGAACTACCTTGGAAAGGCCTGAAAACAAGGATGTGCATAAATATCTTCTCTATATTGGAAATGGGGCAAAGAAATAAAAAAATGGCAAGGTATAATAGTTAGTACCATCTTGTAGTGAACTGATGTCTTCTTCATTGTGCAGACAAAGATCTTGTTGTTTTTTGTCACTAATTTCTTTATTCTAACAATCTTTCTGAGTTTCTTGATTTGATTGATATTCATGGACAACTCATTTCCCCATATGCAAAAAGGGTCGAACAGTGGGTCAAAACCTCTGACAGCACGACCTACATGTGCAAGACCAAATTGTTAAAAACCAAAATATTAGAATGGTTCCTGCAATGGCACAACAATGTGCTATTAGACAACGGACCATGCATGTGCTAACCTCGATAGTAAACCTCAGTGCTTCCCATTGTTTCCCTGCAACACATATAAGGTAGTTAGTCATCAGGTTAAGTAAGGGTTCGCATGCGATCAGTAAAATATGTTGATGAAAAATAAGCACATTGCAGATTCATCAGATTAATTGAAGCCACACGGAAAACCCATTTATCCAAACCAAGCATGATTAAGAACTAGGAAATATAACACTTGTATATGTTTCTCATGTATTAAGTGCAGCCAAATTCGATTTATTCCTCACATGCACAACAATACAAAATTCTTCCCACGACAATTGGACATCGCATTGCAGAATTGAACCAAGCAGTGAACTAAACACCACAACAAATGAACCAAACATTAACTAAGCACCACATTGCACAATATAACATTGAATCAAGCAGTTAACTAAGCACCACAACAAATGAACGAAACATTAACTGAGCACCACATTGCATAATATAACATACTCCTAATGGAAGACCAGAGAGTTAACCAAACAGTTAACTACAACCAATTATAGCAATTGTAGTTGTTTCTCATGTATTTACTACATCCAAATTCAATTTATTCCTCACATGGTATACAATAAAATAATGCACCCACAATATTGTAAAGATAAATTCGATTTATTTCTCACATGGAAGGCAATACAAAATTGCAGCCTGAGGAATTGAACATCACATTTGCAGAATGGAACCAAACAGTTAACTGAAGACGACAACTAGTTAACAAAATAGTTAGTAAGTGAGCACCACACTGCATGACATATAGAACATATACACTAGAGCAACAGATTGCATGGTGAAATTAGATAGCACAATTCACTAGATTTTGTGAAGGAAAGGCAGGAGCAACACACGAAATGGGTAAATCAAGCATGCTTAACCGGCGTAGCTAGCAATTGGCAAGGTGCTCCTCCAAGATATGGGGGTCGGCACGAATGGCAGCCATCGCAACCTCATTCGCGCGTGCGGCCGCGATTTGCTTCTCCGCTGCCAAATGCTCCTTGAGGTCCTGGCTATACTGCGTGCACCATGGCTTAGGCCGACGCTTATTTGGTGGAGGGGTCGGTGATTTGGGTGGAAGGTGTCACGCTCGCGCCGGCGGTTGGGGCATGTGAGATGTGGAAGGAGGAGGAGGATGGGGGTCGGGTATGAATTACCTGCCTGGATAGAGGAGGCCGAGCAGCGTGAAGGAGGGTCGCCTGCGAGGAGGCGGCGGCGCTGCAAGCAAGGAGTGAAGGTTTCAACTTGGAAAGGAACGCGGAAAGAGGGGAAATGTGGCTTTTGGTAAGGGGGAGGGGGCGGGGAGGTAGATATTTCCCGGAAGCCGAAAATTTGGAATCGCTTCAGCCAAAAAACTAGCGCGCAAAGTGTCATCAGAGTATCAGACACGGTCGCTTATTCAGAACTGTGTACGATATGTGGACATCACAAACAATTCAGATAGCTTAACCCGTGTATGATGAGGTTGAACGTCAAAAGTTTTGGTTCGAATTTCCATGGTTACAATGGTCATCCACATAATTGCATAATTTCGGTACACAAAGGAGACTACAACACACCAACACTTCTTAATCGACCAAGTTCATCAATTAAACAGAGCTAGCTGACCTAAACATTACTCTAACAAATTAAAGACCAGCGCTCTTAATTAAACAAAACATAGAGTACTACTACGACTGGTACTCGTCAATCTCCGCCTCCGCCTCCATGTCTAGCTTGCGCCCGATGGTCTCCTGGGGAAGGGGCTCCATGGCATCCATCGCACCATACTCGGGAAGCATCTCGCCATCCGTGTCCGCCATCTCTTTGGAAAAGGCCGCCATGATCTAGGCGTGGGCGGATGCGATCTAGGCTTGGACGGGCTCCGTCGTCGCAAGGTATGCGGCGGAGGAACGGATGGCTACTCGAACGCTCTCGGCGATTGCCAGCTCTTCGGCCGTGGGTTGTCGACCGTTGTCGGAGAAGCTTCGTTCGATTTGTGCGGTGACCGCCAGGAGCTGAGCGTGGGCGGCCTCGACATGGTCATGGGCGGCCTCCATCAGGTCTAAGGCTGCCGCTACAGAACGGACAGCTGCTGTGCCGCTCTCGCCAGTTGCTATCCCCGAGGCAGATGTTGCTACCGCCACCTGAGAAGCAACAACGGCCGTTTGGGCTGCCTTTGCCGCCTGGTCGCAAATTGTGGCCACGTCATGCACCTTGTTCGCACGCGGATGGCAGCTGCGGCTGCGCTTTCGCCGGAGTGGGCCCCGAAGGTGCCCTCACAACGCGGGTCCACGTGCCCATCTTTCACCGGCGACGATTGAGCAGTGACATGATATTTGGGGAGCGAGCTAGTGTGTTTGAGACGCTGGCTGTGGACTGTAGCCGACACACCTTCTCGCATAAGCCATAGGCGTATTATACACCGACAGTGCTCCAAGATATTTTGTACTACATCTCACACGGTTGCTGATAATAAACTGTGTGCGATTTACTTGATTTTTCATCTTGATTTGAATTACATAATGGGGTCAGAGCGGCAATGGACAGTGTTTGAATTGCTAGACCTTTTATTTGGAGTGAACATGCAGCTATATGTGTGTCCTAAAAGAATTGGAATTATTCAGGGTTCGTTTGAACATTTTATACATTAAATTGGTTTTCTAGCCATTTCAGGTGAACAATTCAAATTTGAACTACATGCACATGCTCCAGTGCATATAAATTGGTTGAAAAATCAAATATGTGTCCTTGGGTGCATGCTTAGGTCCCATGCAAGAAATGGGAATGAATTTGAAACACCGGGGCACCGTTAATTGCCGGCAAAACATTGAGATGCCTGGTTTTTAAATTCTAGTAAATCCAAAACTCGTCTGAAATTCATGAAACTTGGCATAGTATCATGGAGCGGCATCAACATGCCGTGGTACAAATTTTGTCCCATTTGGGGCAGGTTTGGGTATATGCTTCTCACAAACCGGAGCTTCACACAACAAGCATGATGGTTTTCGGTAGGGAGCGCCCCACCTTTGGGGATGAAACGATATCCATTGCCTCTTATTGCTTTCAATTTTTTTCTCGTGTCAACATAGAACAACAGGAGTGTTGTGTGATTTTTCGGGGTTCGTTTTGACATTTTTATGCATTAACTGAGATTTCAATGCATTTAATGTGCATAATTCAAATTTGAACTACATGCACATGCTCCAGTGCATATAAATTGGTTGAAAAATCAAATCTGTGTCCTTGGGTGCATGCTTAGGTCCCATGCAAAAAATGGGAATGAATTTCAAACATCGGGGCACCGTTGATTGCCGACAAAACATTGAGATGCCTGGTTTTTAAATTCTAGTAAATCCAAAACTCGTCTGAAATTCATGAAACTTGGCATGCTATTATGGAGCGGCATCAACATGCCGTGGTACAAATTTTGTCCCATTTGGGGCAGGTTTGGGTATATGCTTCTCACTAACCGGAACTTCTCACAACAAGCATGATGGTTTTTGGTAGGGAATGTCCCACCTTTGGGGACGAAATGATATCCATTGCCTCTTATTGCTTTCAAATTTTGTTCTCGTGTCAACACAGAACAACATGAGTGTTGTGTGATTTTTTGTGATTTTTCGGGGTTTGTTTGGACATTTTTATGCATTAACTGAGTTTTAATTGCATTTTATGTGCATAATTCAAATTTGAACTACATGCACATGCTCCAGTGCATATAAATTGGTTGAAAAATCAAATCTGTGTCCTTGGGTGCATGCTTAGGTCCCATGCAAGAAATGGGAATGAATTTCAAACACCGGGGCACCGTTGATTGCTGGCAAAACATTCAGATGCCGGGTTTTTAAACTCTAGTAAATCCAAAACTCGTCTGAAATTCATGAAACTTGGCATGCTATCATGGAGCGGCATCAACATGCTGTGATACAAATTATGTCCCATTTGGGGCAGGTTTGGGTATATGCTTCTCACAAACAGGAGCTTCTCACAACAAGCATGATGGTTTTCGGTAGGGAACGTCCCACCTTTGTGGACGAAATGATATCCATTGCCTCTTATTGCTTTCAATTTTTTCTATCGTGTCAACATAGAACAACACGAGTGCTGTGTGATTTTTCGTGGTTCCTTTGGACATTTTTATGCATTAGCTGAGTTTTCAATGCATTTTATGTGCATAATTCAAATTTGAACTACATGCACATGCTCCAGTGCATATAAATTGGTTGAAAAATCAAATATGTGTCCTTGGGTGCATGCTCAGGTCCCATGCAAGAAATGGGAATGAATTTCAAACACCGGGGCACCTTTGATTGCCGGCAAAACATTGAGATGCCTGGTTTTTAAATTCTAGTAAATCCAAAACTCGTCTGAAATTCATGAAACTTGGCATGCTATCATGGAGCGGGATCAACATGCCGTGGTACAAATTTTGTCCCATTTGGGGCAGGTTTGGGTATATGCATCTCACAAACCGAAGCTTCTCACAACAAGCATGATGGTCTTCGGCAGGGAACGTCCCACCTTTGTGGACGAAACGATATCCATTGCCTCTTATTGCTTTCAATTTTTTTTCTCGTGTCAACATAGAACAATAGGAGTGTTGTGTGATGTTTTGTGATTTTTCGGGGTTCCTTTGGACATTTTTATGCATTAACTGAGTTTTCAATGCATTTATGTGCATAATTCAAATTTGAACTACATGCACATGCTCCAGTGCATATAAATTCGTTGAAAAATCAAATATGTATCCTTGGGTGCATGTTAGTTCCCATGCAAGAAATGGGAATGAATTTCAAACACCAGGAAACCGTTGATTGCCGGCAAAACATTGAGATGCCTGGTTTTTAAATTTTAGTAAATCCAAAATTCTGTTAACCATTCATGTGACGCCACGTGTCTTGGTTTAAATGGCGGTAGGAGGTGCCGTGCGGATAGCTGCTTGATCTTGACTGAACGGGAGGCGTGCGAGCGCTGTCCGGTGCACAAGCTGACCGAGAGGCGTGCAAGTTGTCCTTGAGTGCGCAGGCTCACCGGGAAGTGTGCGAGTTGTACACTGCGTAGGCTCACTGGGAAGCGAGCCCTTTGACTTCCATGGCCGCTCGCCTTGCTCGCATCCTCTCCATTTATGGCGCCCAAGCCGTAGTTTAATTCGCTTTTTAAATATAAAACACTCATCGCAAACGTTTTAGTTAGAACACCCGTATGCAAACTGACAGCTTCCCCAGGAAGCCAGGAGAAAATGTGCCGAGCAAGATTTCTGCAGCTCTTGGTCGCAAACTTTTTTGATAGAACACCCGTATGCAAAGTGAAAGCAGCGCTGGATTTGTGCATCCCTTCAACGCAAACGGTTGTTTCAGATGACCCGTTAGAACCACGTACAAACAATTTGGTAAAATTTGTCAACCCTTGTAACACTGTGATTTGTCAAAATATGAAGCTAAAAAATCACTAGTAGTATCTAATTTTTGCAACTAAAATTCAGTAATTAAGCATAGGTTTCTTTCATAGATTAAGCAGCCGTTCTTAATTTATACAAACAGTTCAACTCGACAGTTGAACCGACCAAAATTTTCCCCAATTGTTGCCAACCACGTACTGAAATAGCAAGTTCAACTATATATACTAGCTAATTTTAAGTACATCGTACAGTTCCACCACATCTATAGTGTATAGTCAGATGAACTGAACAAAATAGCCCCTAAATACTACTACTACTGCGGAGGGGCTTTGTACTACTTCCGGCTGCCTCTCCTCTGCCGAGCGCGCTCAGTAAGAGGCGGAGGAGGAGCCTACCAACGAGCTGGCAACCGCAATGCGGTGCCTGCCGCTAATGCAGCTTCAGCGACGCTCACCTCGAACGCCCTCTGCCGCTCCAGACGACCCCTCTCGAAGCGGTGGTTCTCCTCGTAGATCTCCTGATTCCTCGTCTCTGAGGCGGCGTGTGCCGCTGCCGCTGTGGCAGTAAGGCTCTTTGCATGCTCGACGAGGCGCTCCTCCTCCTCCTGTGGGAACTCGGTGTAGCGCGCAAGGTCGCTATCGCACATGCAGGCATCCACCTCCGCCTCCCGCCTTCGGGCGGCGGTGGCGGAGCGAGTGATGACCCCGGCTGTCGACCGTGGGCTGGCGGCCACGGAGGCTGACGACGGGGTGGCGGCCACGACCACCACCCCCCGCCTTCGGGCCGCGGTGGTAGAGCGGGTGATGGGCACAGTGGCCGGCAGTGGGGTGGCTGAGGGAGTCCTGGATTAGGGGTTATCCGGACAGTCGGACTGTATACAGCGTCCGGACTATTGAAGCGTGAAGATACAAGACTCAAGACTTCGACCCGTGTACGGATGGGACTTTTCTTGGCGTGGAAGGCAAGCTTGGCGATCCGGATATTGTATTTCCTTCCTTGTAACCGACTCCATGTAAACCCTAGGCCTCTCCGGTGTCTATATAAACCGGACAGGTTGGTCCTTAGAAGGCCGATCACAATTACAATCATACCATCATAGGCTAGCCTCTAGGGTTTAGCCTCTATGATCTCGTGGTAGATCTACTCTTGTACTACCCATATCTTCAATATTAATCGAGCAGGAAGTAGGGTTTTACCTCCATCGAGAGGGCCCTGACCTGGGTAAACATCTGTGTCCCTTGCTTCCTGTTACCATCAACCTAGACGCACAGATCGGGACCCCCTACCCGAGATCCGCCGGTTTTGACACCGACATTGGTGCTTTCATTGAGAGTTCCTCTGTGTCGTCGCTATGGGGCTCGATGGCTCCTTCAACCATCGTCAACAACACGGTCCCGGGTGAGACCTTTCTCCCCGGACAGATCTTCGTGCTCGGCGGCTTTGTCCTGCGGGCCAATTCGCTTGGCCATCTGGAGCAGATCGATAGCTACGCCCCTGGTCACCAGATCAGGATTGGAAACCTGAATTATACGGCGGATATCCGCGGAGACTGGATCACCGACGGATTCGTGCCTATGCCAGGAGCACCGGACAGTCACGACGAGCACGGCTTAGACCTGCTGTCGGACAAAGCTCGGGGTATCACCCCCGCAGTAGCCTTGGACTTAAATCTAGAACAGGCTGTGTTGCCTAAGGACGGAGGGCTGGACCCTGCCGCGCAGGTCACACACTCATCGGCGGTGGAGCCGAACACGGGCCTTACCTCTGTGGTGGCCTGTGACTCCGAACCCCCGGATTCGTATCCGGATGTTGGTTCCGGTCCACGCACTCCTGAGCCAGTCGAGCCAGGTTGGGCTTCGGTAATGGAGTTCACCGCTGCATACATCTTTCAGCACTCGCCCTTTGGCGACATGCTGAACTTGTTAAAAACTCTATCTTTGACAGAAAATTCTGGGCCAAACTATGTCCGGCTTGAGTGGGAAGCAGGCAACTAAGAAATTCGTTGCACACCCACCACCCACTTCATAGCCACGGTCGATGATTTAACCGACGTGCCTGACTTCGACTCCGAAGACATCGACGGTATGGACGACGATGCAGGAGAATATTTGGAATCTATGGGGCACTGGACTTCTCCCTCGTCACACGACATATACATGGTGGATACGCCCAAAGAGGACAAAGGCGACAATCCGGACGATAAAACCCCCGGACAAAAGCCAAAGCGACGGCGCAGACGCTGGTCTAAGTCCAGCAACAGTAAAGATAGCGACAAGAGCGCCAGAGGGATCGATACTACAATCAACCCCGAAGGCAACAACGACCATACGAACCCAGCGATGGACCAGGACGAACCAGGTCACCCCGAACACAATTTGGAGCAGACGCCCGAGGACAATGATCCCGACAGACGAGTTCATCAAACCGAATCAGCACAGGAAAACAATCCAGATAGTGATGCAATCCCGAAAAAACACGTGGAACGAGATAACCTCCACAGAAAGCTTATGGCCACTGCAAGAAGTCTAAAGAAGCAGAAGCAACGTCTCAAAGCCGCACAGGAGACGCTCAACCGTAGATGGAACAAAGTGCTAGACACTGAAGAAAGATACGGCGATGATCGCCATACAAAGAGCTATCCAAAACGCAAGCTACTGCCAGAATTCGACGACGAAGCCGTGCCACTTCATAACCGCAACAAAGCGGCTACCGATGCCGCGCACGATCTACGTGAGCACCTGGATAAGAAAGCTGGCGCGGCCAGGTCCATTTATGGATCTAAAGGACACAGCCCGACGAGGGGCTATGGTCACCAAAAGGATTATGCCAATCGAATACCAGTTCGGAATAGGCATCGGACACAACAACAGCCGACGGCATGCCACAGCACGTCCAGATACAGAGGGGCTGCTCACCCCCTGTGCTTTACCGAAGAAGTACTGGACCATGAATTTCCACAGGGCTTTAAACCTGTGAACATAGAGGCATACAACGGAACGACAGACCCAGGTGTCTGGATTGAGGATTTTATCCTGCATATACATATGGATCGTGGGGATGACCTCCACGCCATCAAATAGCTTCCCCTCAAACTGAAGGGACCAGCCCAACACTGGTTGAAATGTTGGGTTCTACGGTAGGGTGCGTCGACTGCAAATTAAAATTTTCCTATGCGCAGAACATCCAGGAACATGCTACGGGAGATGGATCACAGTTCGTTACCACTAGACGCGCAGTGCCGTGCAGCGAAAGAAGAGTTGGGGCAGCGCGTCCGCGTGGATCATCTCCTCCTCGTTCGATCTCCCTCGAACAGCCGGTCGTCCGATCCAACGTACGAGTTCGCCGGAGCGGCGCAAGTGCACCGCCTCTAACGGTATCCGCGCGTGCAGGAGGAACACCGTGCGGCGGACTGCTAGGTCCGATCACACAGTCGGCGGCGAGTGGAGGTAGCTATTCGCAACACATGCAAACCCTAGTCGCAGCGCCGAAGCGATCTACCGCATGAGTGTGCCGCACCTCCACTTTATATAGGCATCCTTTGCAGGCTCAACACTTGGGCCTTGCACGTACCCTAAAGCCCAAAGTCTACTCGGTCACGTTCCTAGTCCAGTTCGGATCACATCCGACCAAAGTGTCCTGAACCGACCTCGTAGGTTCCTTCCCTTAAGCGCGACCCCTTAGGTTCAAGTCGGCTTCACACGCTTCAGATCACCTCCGACCTGCACGGTTGGTAGCGGCCTCTAGCAAGGCGTGCCGACCACCAGGCAGACTATGAAGCTGGTTAGGCGAACCTGTACAACGTGTCACACTTCTATTCCCTTTGCCACACGATATATGTTGTCGGGTTCAAGGCGAGACTGTCATCCTTGTGCTAGCCCGACCTCTTTCTCGTTCCAGTGATGCCGACCACAATCCGGATTATCTCATAATCCTTGTCGCATGGCCATGCTTATCCCGATCGGATCACACGAGGGGCCCAAAGTATATCTCTCCTGATCGGAGGGGCAAATCCCATCTTGCTCGACCATGTCTCACAGTATGGGACTGGACAAACCCGAAACCTACCTTTGTAACTACCCAGTCACGGAGTAGCGTTTGGTCGGCCCAAAGCAAGTATTTCACCATCCCGAGTACATGCGTCAGCTCAGGTCTTAGGACATAGAACGTATGTTGTACTAGAGACTCACATATGACATATCGCTGTGTCTCTTAGTTGGGTCTGTCCGACTCAGACGTTATCTCGACTCGGATCCGACTACGTCAAATCCGACCAGACCTTTCCAAGTCCATATTATCCGGTTAGCATCCAATGCTCCATGGCTAGTGAGACCAAGCCATCGACCGTGTCGTATGCCAGTCTAGTCGGCTGCGCGTCCACATAGCCCTTTCGACTAGGGACCTTTTAGGACAGTCATCATACAATGCACAGTCCCACAAACAAGTCAGATACATGCTGATACACATCGTTGATAATGTCCAAGGACTATCTTTATTCATAGACACATAGGAAATATCATCATACATGATTGCCTCTAGGGCATATCTCCAACAGTCTCCCACTTGCACTAGAGTCAATCAAATAGACATCGAATGCCCATAGCTGTAATGTGCCCCTCATGCTTGGGTTGTGGAAGCGGCTTAGTCAACGGATCTGCAACATTTGCATCCGTGTGAATCTTGCATAACTATACATCACCATTCTTTATGATCTTTCGTATCAGGTGATATTTCCGATCTATGTGTCTGACCTTGTGGTGATTCCGCGGCTCCTTGGCTTGCCCGATGGCACCAGAATTATCACAATAAAGGTCCAACGGTTTCACCGAGGCTGGGAAAATACCAAGATCATCTAGAAAATGCCGGATCCAAACACCTTCCTTTGCAGCTTCACAAGCCGCAATGTATTCGGCTTCTGTGGAAGAATCGGCCACCGTATCCTGCTTGGAACTCATCCAATTGCAATCGCTCCTCCATTCAGACGCACACGAATCCGGACTGTGATCGACAATCATCTCTATCGGTTTGGAAACTAGCATCGATGTAACCCCTTACGACGAGCTCTTCCTCACCTCCATAAACTAGGAACATCTCTTTAGTCCTTTTCAGGTACTTCAAAATAGTCTTTACCGCTGCCCAGTGACTCTCACCTGGGTTGGCCTGGTATCTACTTGTTAGGCATATTGCAAAAGCAACATCAAGCCTTGTACATATCATGGCATACATGATGGATCCGATTGTCGAGGCATATGGAATCCTACTCATCCTGCTTCGCTCATCAGATGTCGAAGGACTCTGAGTCTCGCTTAGCCTTATACCATGTGAGAGCGGCAATAACCCTTTCTTTGCCTCACTCATGTTGAACCGCTTCAACACTTTATCTATGTACGTGCTCTGGCTTAAGCCAAGCAGCCTCCTCGATCTATCTCTATAGATCTTAATGCCTAAAATATAGACTGCTTCACCAAGGTCCTTCATCGAAAACCTGCCATTCAATGATTCCTTGACCGAGTTTAGAATCGAAACATTGTTCCCGATCAACAATATGTCATCCACATACAAGATCAAAAACACTATCGAGCTCCCACTTAACTTCTTGTATAAACAAGAGTCCTCTTCGCTTTTGATGAAACCGAGACCAGTGACGACCTCATCAAAACGAATGTTCCAACTCCGAGATGCTTGCTTCAACCCATAAATGGATCTCTTGAGCTTGCATACCTTACTAGTGCTAGTCGGATCGACAAAACCCAACAAGGTCCTATTCCTCCGTTCTGACACGCCGTTTCTCTGTGGCGTACCCGGAGGTGTGAGCTGAGGTACTATACCTCGACTTTTCAGATGATCATCAAACTCCTGGCTCATGTACTCACCTCCACGATCAGATCGCATAAGATTTATAGTCTTGCCGAGCTGATTCTCAACCTCGTTCTGAAACTCTTTGAACTTTTCAAAAGTCTCCGACTTGTGCCTCATCAAATAGATATATCCATATCTACTCAAGTCATCGGTAAAAGTCATGAAGTACTGATAGCCATCTCTGGCAGTTGTGCTCATTGGACCACACACATCACTGTGTATAAGCTCCAAAAGCTCGGATGCCCTCTCGCAACTCTTTGCGGAAGGATACTTAGTCATTTTGCCGAGCAAGCATGATTCACATGTCTCGAACGACCCGAAGTCGAACGAAGTTAGGAGCCCATCATCATGGAGCTTCTTCACGCGTTTCAGACTAATGTGTCCAAGCCGGCAATGCCAGAAGTATGTCGGACTTATCTCATTAGGCTTATGCCTCTTGACATTCATGTTATAGACCGGTTCCTATTCTAGATTCAATATAAATAGCCCATCAACAATGGGTGCATTGCCGTGGAACATACCATTCAAAAATATCGAACAACCATTGTCCTTTTAATTGAATTCATATCCCTCACTCATCAAACATGAGGCAGAAATAATGTTCTGACTAAGTGCAGGAATGTAATAACAATTATTCAATTCCAAAATAAATCCAGAAGGAAGCTGGAGCTGCATCGTGCCGACCTCCAACGCAGCAACTCTTGCTTTGTTGCCGATCCTGATGTCAATCTCTCCTAGTGCCACATGCCTAGTTCTTACCAGCCCCTGCATCGAGTTGCAAATATGAACAACCGATCCGGTATGAAATACCCAAGAGCTACTAGGTATGTCAGCAAGGTAAATGTATATAACATATGTAACAAGTGTACCTTTTCCTGAAGAAGCATTTCCGGCCTTCTTGCCATGCTCTGCAAGCCACTTGCTACAGTTCCTCTTCCAGTGACCGGTTTCCTTGCAGTGGTAGCAAACGGTCTTCGAGTCCGGTCCAGACTTCGCTGCAGCGGCACAGGTTACCATCTCCGTGCCCTTTGCCTTAACCTTTTTCTTGGACCAACTCTTCTTTAACTTAGCCGATTTCTGCACCATCAACACTTGATGCGTGCCTTTCTTAATATCCTGCTTTGCCACCTTGAGCATCCCATGCAATTCAGTGAGCTTCTTATCCATGCCATGCATATGATAGTTCGAGATGAACGTCCCATAGCTGGGTGGAAAAGAACCCAGAACAACATCAGTAGCCAGCTCATCCAAGAGCGGGAAGCCAAAACGATCCAAAGCTTGCACATATCCGATCATCTTGATCACACGTGGGCTTAGTGGATCACCTTACTTCAGCTTGCAATCCATCAAGGATCGCCAGACGTTGAACCTTTCGGTCCTAGCCTGTGTCTGAAACATGCTCTTGAGACTCTCGATCATATCGTAAGCCTCAACATTTTCTAAATGCTGTTGCAAATCGGGCTCCATACAAGCCAGTATCAGACAGCTGATCTCCGTTGATTCATCAACGAGTTTCTGGTAGGCATTCTTAGCTGTGGCACTAGCATTATCAACATGTTCCTCTGGAAGTGGATCCTCTAGAACATGTTCCTTTTTATCATTCTTGAGAACAATTCTCAGATTTCTATACCAGGTGGTCAAGTTTGTTCCATTCAGTTTATCCTTTTCCAGAATTGATTTCAATGCAAAGTTGGGTTGAGCAGGTGGTGCCATTGACAACAGAAAATATGCAATCACTAAGCAATGTGTTTATGTAGAGTAATTCTAGCCTAAATAGAAATACTCCCACTGAAGTCAGCATCCCTCCGCAAACTCTCAGTGATTCAGGATCCGACTAGCGCCTGCGACTAGTGAGCTTTAGCATCACTGCTAGCCAACATACCTATCCGGTAAGCAACTACTTGCTAATCGTATCTCTATACGACTCCTATCGGTCGGGAAGGTATCTCATACCCCGGCTCCCAACCTCCTTTGCCACAAGGCCCAAAACCGTTTTGATAGCCTTGTCAAGTTAAGATGCAGTGCATGTCCGTGTCCGACACGAACCCTTCAGTTCAAGGACACCCAGCAACACCCCAATTTTATGAGCCCACTACTAGACATACTTGACGTGCGAAGGTGCAACATCGGGGATGGCAATTCGCTTGATATTCATGAGGGATCATTCTATCATTCTAACATGCATATAAACAAAGAAGCATAACAATCACAAATATAACACATATTGTGAAATAGTATGGCTCCTTCATGGACGTTCTTCCAGGTCGGCTCCGACTCCAATGACCATCTACGAACTCCATCTTGTTTGT
This sequence comes from Aegilops longissima, assembly GCA_021605205.1. Lineage (NCBI taxonomy): Eukaryota > Viridiplantae > Streptophyta > Magnoliopsida > Poales > Poaceae > Aegilops > Aegilops longissima. The sequence goes on from CM038679.1 coordinate 505,461,824, forward strand.
CACGCCGGGACGCCAAGCCGCCAACCTGATCTCTATTATCCAACTACTACAACTAGTAATGAATTTACATAGAGTCACAAATCGACATGCAGGTCGTTATACAATATAATGACAGCACTTTGGCTCCTGCCGGCTGACAAACATGACACGCAGGCCACGTATAAATTACACACATGGATCACATACATATGAGCCATACTATTCACATCAAACCTGCAAAACAAAGTTATGCATAGAATCTCATTCTACCGGTTTGTGTCGGGTATGAAATACACGGCGCTACGCACACGGCGGTCCCGCTTTCGGAAATCACAGATCACATCTAAACTCCGATCACGCCGAATTCTTCGCTCCGACCGATCTTATCGATCATCGCGAATCCGATTCGGATTTATGTTTCACTGTTAACCCCGATGGCGGATAACCGACCGGTAGGGGTAGATCGTGTCACGACCTCATCGATCCCGATTGACAGAAAACATAGCCTCAACGATCCCCATGTGTAGTTGATCACATCAACCGTGCACATAGCCGATCTGATAAACAACAACAGATCTCATCTGCCGCCTCCACATATCTAATATGCATACGATCTGAATCCAAATCCTATAGCAGAGGCTCTGATACCACTATTGGGTTCTATGGTAGGGTTCGTCGATTGCAAATTAAAATTTTCCTATGCGCAGAACATCCAGGAACATGCTACAGGAGATGGATCACCGTTCGTTACCACTAGATGCGCAGTGCCGTGCAGCGGAAGAAGAGTTGGGGCAGCGCGTCCGCGTGGATCGTCTCCTCCTTGTTCGATCTCCCTCGAACAGCCGGTCGTCCGATCCCACGTACGAGTTCGCCGGAGCGGCGCAAGTGCACCACCTCTAACAGTATCCGTGCATGCAGGAGGAACACCGTGCGGCGGACTACTAGGTCCGATCACACAGTCGGCGGCGAGTGGAGGTAGCTATTCGCAACACATGCAAACCCTAGTCGCAGCGCCGAAGCGATCAACCGCATGAGTGTGCCGCACCTCCACTTTATATAGGCATCCTTCGCAGGCTCAACACTTGGGCCTTGCACGGACCCTAAAGCCCAAAGTCTACTCGGTCACGTTCCTAGTCCAGTTCGGATCACATCCGACCAAAGTGTCCTGAACCGACCTCGTAGGTTCCTTCCCTTAAGCTGCCACCCCTTAGGTTCAAGTCGGCTTGGTCACGATTCGATCACCTCCGACCTGCACGGTTGGTAGCGGCCTCTACCAAGGCGTGCCGACCAGCAAGCAGACTATGAAGCTGGTTAGGCGAACCTGTACAACGTGTCACACTTCTATTCCCTTTGCCACATGATATATGTTGTCGGGCTCAAGGCGAGACTGTCATCCTTGTGCTAGCCCGACCTCTTTCTTGTTCCAGTGATGCCGACCACAATCCAGATTATCTGATAATCCTTGTCGCATGGCCATGCTTATCCTGGTCGGATTACACGAGGGGCCCAGAGTATATCTCTCCTGATCGGAGGGTTAAATCCGATCTTGCTCGACCATGTCTCGCAACATGGGACTAGACAAACCTGAAACCTACCTTTGTAACTACCCAGTCACGGAGTAGCGTTTGGTCGGCCCAAAGCAAGTCTTTCACCATCCCGAGTACATGCATCAGCTCAGGTCTTAGGACATAGGACGTATGTTGTACTAGAGACTCACAGGTGACATATCGCTGTGTCTCTTAGTTGGGTCTGTCTGACTCGGACCTTATCTCGACTCGGATCCGACTACGTCGAATCCGACTATGTCGAATCCGACCAGGCCTTTCCAAGTCCATATTATCTGGTTAGCATCCAATGCTCCATGGCTAGTGAGACCAAGCCATCGATCGTGTCATATGCCAGTCTAGTCGGCTGCGCGTCCACACAGCCCATTCGACTAGGGACCTTTTAGGACAGTCATCATACAATTCATAGTCCCACAAACAAGTCACATACTTTCTGATACACATCATTGATAATGTCCAAGGACTATCTTTATTCATAAACACATAGGAAATATTATCATACATGATTGCCTCTAGGGCATATCTCCAACATGAAAAGCCTCCCCGAAAATTCAATTGGGAGTTGGGAGGAACTCGAGGACACTTTCAGGGCCAATTTTCAAGGGACATATGTCTGGCCTCCGGATGCTGACGATTTAAGTCACATAATCCAACAAACCGGAGAGTCCGCCCGCAAGCTTTGGAACAGATTCCTCACGAAGAAAAACCAAATTGTTGATTGTCCGGACACCGAAGCTTTAGCGGCATTCAAACACAGCATCCGTGACAAGTGGCTCGCCAGACACCTCGGCCAAGAAAAGCCAAGGACAATGGCAGCCTTAACAAGCCTCATGACCCGCTTTTGCATGGGTGAGGACAGCTGGCTAGCCCGTAAAGGCACCAGCGACCCAAGCACATCCGAAATAACGGATGGCAACGGAAGCCACGGCTTAATAAAAACAAACGCCCAAACAAGGAAGAGAGCCCGGATAACACAATGGTTATTGCCGGATTCAGGGGCTCTCGACCTGATCAGCAAAAGAAGCCATTTAAAGGCAGTGAAGAGGGACCGTCCGGTCTAAATAGAGTCCTAGACAGACTATGCCAAATTCATGGCACCCCTGACAAACCTGTGAACCACACGCACAGAGAGTGCTGGGTCTTCAAGCAGGCCGACAAATTAAATGCCGAACACAAGGGAAGGGAAACACCAAGTGAAGACAAGGATGAATGATACGTCCATTTTGCATCAAGCTTTTATATCGATATTTATCGCATTATGGGCTGTTATTTCACATTATGTCACAATACTTATGGCTATTCTCTTTTATTTTACAAGGTTTACATGAAGAGAGAGAATGCCGGCAGCTGGAATTCTGGGCTGGAAAAGGAGCAAATATTAGAGACCTATTTTGCGCAACTCCAAAAGTCCTGAAACTCCACGGAATATCTTAAAATAAATAAAGAAAAATCATCGCCGAAGATGAAGGCCAGGGGGCCCACACCCTGCTCACGAGGGTGGGGGCGCACCCTGGGCACACCCTGCTCACGAGGGTGGGGGGCGCCCCCTACCTCATGGGCCCCCTGGTGTCTCTCCGACGCCCATCTTCTCCTATATGAAGTCTTTCATCAAGAAAAAAACATTAAGCAACTTTTCGGGACGAGACTCCGCCGCCACGAGGCGGAACCTTGGCGGAACCAATCTAGGGCTCCGGCAGAGCTGTTCTGCCGGGGACATGTAACGCCCCAGATTCGATGCGCCAGGTGTCTGTTAGTTATTCGCCGTTGTTGCCATGTCATTTGCTTGCGTGTTGCATTTTTCCATGTCATCATGTGCATCTCATTTTGCATACATGTTCGTCTCATGCATCCGAGCATTTTCCCCGTTGTCCGTTTCGCAATCCGGCACTCCTATCTTCCCCGGCATCCCCCTTTTGTCTCTCGTGGTGCGCGGGTGTTAAACGTTCTCGGAATGGACCGAGGTTTGCCAAGCGGCCTTGGTATAGCACCGGTAGACCGCCTGTCAAGTTTCGTGTCATTTGCAGTCCGTTTGATACTCCAACGGTTAACCGGGTAACCGCAAAGGCCTCTTTTGTGTGCAGCCCAACACCCCTTCCAAAGTGGCCCAAAACCCATCTAAGTCGCTTCCATGCTCTCGGATCACGATCGTGTGGGCGAAAACCGCACCTCATTTGGACTCTCCTAGCTCCCTCTACCTATATAAACACCTCCCCCTCCGAAATTCCCGCAGTCCAACCCTAGCCATATTCATCCTCGCGCCCCCGGACACGTCCAACCCCACGCCGAACATGTCCACCGCCCCAGCCACCTCACTCCGACCAATCGGAGGAGGCCACGTCATCCTGCTGTCGCCGCTAGCCAACCAGACGCCGCCACCTCACCCGTGCCCGCACCTCTCTCTCCTCCTCCGCCGCAGCCAGGAGGCCCTCCGGCCGGTCGGCCGCCGCGCCGCCGCCCACGCCCGCGCCACCGGCCTGCGCCTGCGCCTCCGGGACCGCGCTCGCCCTCCACGCAGCTTCGCCCGTGGGCGACTCCACGCCGGCGCCACGCCGCCGCCCCTCGCCCCTGCTCACGCCCCAGGCCTGCGCGCCTCTGCCGCCCGGCCGCGGGTCCCGCCCCGCCGCCGCCACACCGTCCCACCACGCCACCGGGAGCTCCTCGCCGGAGCTCCACCGCGGCCTTGGCGCCGCCGCCTCCGCGCCCTCCTGCCGCCGGATCCGCCCTTGGTCGCCGGCGTCCTCCTCCTCTCCCCGCGTCGGCCTCTCCTTCCTCTCGGGCCACCTTCGCGCGAACTCCGGCGAGCTCTCCGGCCGTCCTCGGGAACCGCTCCCTGATCCAGATCTGAGAAGACCAAGGTTGACCCCGATTTTTGCCTAAGTCCCCGAAGTATTTTTACATTATCATACCATGTTCATTGCATCATATCTCCATGTATAATGCTCCGTTTCGTGCGTGTAATATGTAAAATTGTTCGCCTCAACCAGTACTTCATTTCATTCCATTGCATCATGTTCGTTTGTGTCCATCTTGATGCCTGAATCATCGTTGCGAGAGTGTTATGTGATGTTAACCTGCTGAAACTGTTATAACTTGCTGTTTTGTCTTTTTCATTGCATTTTGTCTGTGCATTTTGTGATGTCTACATGAGTTATGAGCTATGTCATGCCTTATTTATAGGGGTGCCATCCATGTATTTTTGTGAGTTGTGTAGTGAGTGCATCGAGCTTGTTAAGTAGGGTACGAGTCATTCTATGCATAATCTGGAGATGTTCACTAAGTATGTTTTGTTATACATGTCATGCTCTATCCATCCATGTCCCTTGTTGCATTTATAGCTTGCTGTACCTTGTTGTAATCTTGCTCAAAACTTGCTAAATAATGTTGCTGTCATCCTGTTAACATTAAGTTCAATGTTCCCATGATTGTTGTTAGTGATCCATGCACCCTATGAACTTGCTCTTGCCATGTTTAGCTTCATATATATACCATCTTACTGTTGGTTACCTTGCCATGCCATGTATTGCTCTGTGGTGAGTGGTTCAAGCTCACCAACATGCCTACTTATTGTTGTTCCTGCCATGTATGAATCTGTCATATAATTTGCCATGTTTACATGGGTGCCATCATATCTTCTGTTCCTTTCTGGCCCATAGTCAGTAAGGGACATTTGTTCTATGCAATTAGTAGGTTCATGCCATGCTCTAGTTTAAGATGATAGTTCCTGTAACATGCTGTTTGATAGCTCTAAACATTGCAACCTGATGTTATTTCTGCTAAGTCTAAAACTGTTATTAGTTGCAATCTTGCCATGTCCTTTTGAGCATGTTCTAGTGATTTATGGAGATAGCTCAGTGTTCATGTTTTGTCATGCTTTACCTTTACTTAATGACCATGTCTTTTGTGTTCACGTTGAGATGCTGTAGCATGTTGTTTTGATGCTTGCAATATGCCTATTTGCTGTTTTGGACAGCAAGCCCTTTAAACTTGTAGAGTGTATGTGTTGCACCTTTACTCCGTTTTGAGTGTGCTCTATATGAAACTTGCTTGATTTTGCATGTAGGTTCATATTACCATGTTGCATCCTTGTTTTGAGAGTGTTTGCTTGAGGTTTGGTTGCATTTTGCATCAATGCCATGTTTAACTTGTTTTGCCCATATCTTTTAGGCCGTACCTCCGAATTAAATGAACTTTATATGTAACTTGACTAGAATTTCATGTAGATCATCGTGGTGCATCTTAACTTGCTGTTCAACAACTTGAACTTAAGGTTTATTCAGATCTGGACTAATTTCGAAACTTGCATATGAGGACTTACCGGAGTTGTTCTATGTTGTTTCCGGCCTCATTTAAACTTGCTTTGATGTGTTGGTCTTGTATGCATCATCTTTTGCCATGAGTAGCTTCATGTAGCCTTGCCATGCATCATACTTGGTTGAGCATCATGTCTTGTTCATGTGTGGTGTGTTTACCATGTTGTGTGCTTCTTCTCGATAGTTCCCGTTTCGTTGCGATCGTGAGGATTCGTTCGTCTACGCTTGGTTCGACTTCATGGCTTCATCTTCTTCATCGAATCGTTCTTCTTCCTTGCGGGATTTCAGGCAAGATGACCGCTACCTTGGATCTCATTACTATCATTGCTATGCTAGTTGCTTCGTTCTATCGCTTTGCTGCGCTACCCATCTTTTGCTCTTCAAGCCTCCCAATTTGCCATGTCAGCCTCTAACCTTTCGCACCCTTCCTAGCAAACCGTTGTTTGGCTATGTTACCGCTTTTTCTCAGCCCCTCTTATAGCGTTGCTAGTTGCAGGTGAAGATGAAGATTGCTCCATGTTGGATTATGTTTATGTTGGGATATCACAATATCTCTTATATTATTAATGCATCTATATATTTGGTAAAGGGTGGAAGGCTCGGCCTTATGCCTGGTGTTTTGTTCCACTCTTGCCGCCCTAGTTTTCTGTCATATCGGTATTATGTTCCCGGATTTTGCGTCCTAACGCAGTTGGGTGATTTATGGGACCCCCTTGACAGTTCGCTTTGAATAAGACTCCTCAGCAAGGCCCAACCTTGGTTTTACCATTTGCCTCACCTAGCCTTTTTTCCCTTGGGAGTCGCGCTCCCGAGGGTCATCTTTATTTACCCCCCCGGGCCAGTGCTTGTCTAAGCGTTGGTCCAAACTAGAGCACCATGCGGGACCATCCCTTGGCGAATACCTGTACGCTTAGCTTATCCGGTGTGTCCTGAGAACGAGGTACGTGCAACTCCTATCGGGATTGTCGACACATCGGGCGGTCTTGCCGGACTTGTTTTATTACTGTCGAAATGTCTTGTAGCCGGGATTCCGAGACTGATCGGGTCTTCCCGGGGAGAAGGAATATCCTTCGTTGATCACGAGAGCTTATCATGGGCTAAGTTGGGACACCCTGCAGGTATAAACTTTCGAGAGCCGTGCCCGCGGTTATGTGGCAGATGGGAATTTGTTAATATCCGGTTGTAGTAAACTTGAAGTAAACTCTTCTGAAATACACTAACCGTGTGCGTAACCGTGAGTGTCTCTTTTCGGGGTTGATCGAGAGGAGAACACGGTTTCTGGGTTATGTTTGACGTAAGTAGGAGTTCAGGATCACTTCTTGATCATTGCTAGCTTCACGACCGTTCCATTTGCTCTCTTCTCGCTCTTATTTGCGTATGTTAGCCACCATACTTGCTTAGTCGCTGCTGCAACCTCACCACTTTACCCCCTTCCTTTCCCTTTAAGATTTGCTAGTCTTGATACCCATGGTAATGGGATTGCTGAGTCCTCGTGGCTCACAGATTACTACAACAACAGTTGCAGGTACAGGTTTTGCGATGATCATGACGCGAGAGCGATGTTTACTTGTTTTGGAGTTCTTCTTCTGCTTCTTCGATCAGGGGATAGGTTCCAGGTCGGCAGCCTGGGCTAGCAGGGTGGATGTCGTTTGAGTTTCTGTTTATGTTTCATCCGTAGTCGGATGTTGATCTCTTGTATGATGTTGATGTATTCATGTGGCTTTGTATAATTTTGATGTAATGATATCCAGCTTGCAAAAGTGTCTTCAAGATGCGCTTCTATCCTTGGTGGGACCTTCGAGTTCCTTTAGGATAGGGTCACATCTTGGGCGTGACAAGTTGGTATCAGAGCCTCGACCGACCATAGGAGCCCCCTTGATTGTTGGCCGTTGTTGAGTCTAGAAGAAAACTTTTTTCGGAGTCTAGTTATATCGGAGAGTAGGATTTCTTTTTACTCCTCAGCCCCTTCATCGCTCTGGTGAGGAATCTTGACGTAGGTGTTTTGAATTACTCCTCTTCCCGTTCAAATTTTTCTTAGGATCACGTGGTTAGTTTCGTGAGTTGTCCATCCTCTTTTGTCCGGTGCATTTCTCGTCAACTCGACTCGACCATCTTCATCTTTGCCAAGTTCAATCCTCAGTTCTTTTCAATCGACGTTGTTTTCCCTATCCTAAGTTGTCCTTGTTTTTCCCACCCGCCCACCCCTTTTCCTTCTCGGAGCCGGAGTCCGTAATCGAGTATCCATCCTACTCGTGCGAAGTCTTTGCTTTTCTTTCCTCAATGATTTCAACCGATGTTTTTCTCTTCAAGTTATTCATCGGTTTTCCCCTTCCAAGTTGCCTTTGTTTTCCCGCCCTCCCACCCTCTTCTTCCCGGAGTCGGAGTCTGTTTCGAGCATCAATGTCATTCGTGTGGAGCCTCTTCAGTCTTTCGTAAATCATCTCAACCGGTGAATTCTCGTCTCGTTCGTCATTCTTCATCTCTTTTTCTTTTCCGGTGGATTCAATTCAAGTTTTTTTTCGGGTTGATCATATTATTTTCCTCAACTCAAAGTGTGCTCTTTGCCCGTTCGCCTCTCGCCAGTTTATCCTTCCGGAGTGTTCAACACATCTCAGGAGATTCGGCTATGTTTGAATTAATTCGAGGTTGTCACCTCATTCAAATATTTCAATTGTTCCGGTGCATCATCTATCGGTTCATCATCCTTTCCAACGGTGTTTTTCTTTTTAGTGGGCCCTAACCCACAGGTCTTTTCCCAGGATCTTACCTGACTCTTCTAATTCCCCCGGAGCCATTCATAATTCTTTTCAAGTGTGACGTAAGAATGAATTTCATCAGTCACATGCCTTTTCCAAGATCGATTTCAAATCATTTCATTGTTGGCTCAACCTCTTCACTTTTCATTCTCCCGGAGTATCTCAGTAATTTTGGTGGTGTTTCCCGTCGCTTTTTTTGAAGATCGAAGAAGAGTTTCTCTAAATCTTGCCCATTCTCTCGAGATTCGTGGTTTTAGCTTCATGCTATCCTTTCGAATTATTCCATTCGTCAGATACATTTCAGCTAACGTTATCCAATTACCCCGGTGCTTCGTTCAAGTGTTCTTTAATCAGCTCATTATCTCTTTGTTCTTTTGCATCTAAATCCCCTCTAGCTTATTTGTTCTTCTAATTCTTCCCGACGATTCTTTCATCAGTCATTTTCGAATTCTCACGGTGGTTCCTTCAGACTCCTTTCCTTTGGTTATCATATTAATTCATTCGTTCTTTCCAATCCTCTTGGTGGTTCATGAAGACTTTCTCAAGTTTTGGCGCTATATCTCCCCTTAATCTTTTCCCAATGTGAATAAGTTGCATGCCAAATCCATTGCTTGTCATCAATTTAATTTGATGAAGGATAAGCATACAATAAATCTTATTCTTATTTCATCGAAGTGAGTAATCTCATCCTTCGGAATTTGTTCCTGTTGAATAAATTCTAGTTCCAAGTCTTTTCATCTTTTCTTTTCCGGAGTTCAAATTTTCCTCGGACATTTCGTCGGAACCTCCATCTAAATCATCGCAAGGCTCATCTTATTCTTTTATCCTTCATTCTATCTCATCATCTTTTTGTCACCGGAGTTCTTCATGGTGGTTCTTCATGATTTAATTCATTCTTCAAGAGTTCATCAAGATTTTGTTGAAAGAGCTCAAGTATCTTTGTCTTATTGCTTCCCGAGGTGCTCATTCTTTCAATTCTCCCGGAGACATTGCATGGTTATCTCGTCAGTGTCATCCCATCTTGTGAAGTTCATGTTCTTTTCCTTCCATCTTCAGCCGGAGTGTTGCCTAAATCCTTTCAGTCTTATTCGTTTCTTATCTCGTCCTAACTGGAGTGGTTTCATAGTCTATCTGATTCCGTGATCTTTCGATTCTCGTCATTCTCGTTGTTCCTCTCTTCTTCTCGAGTGCTCTCGATTCTTTGCTTCTTCTATTGAGTTCTTGTTTCACCTCATCCCTTTTCCCTTCCGTCTCGGTCCTAAGATCTCGGGACGAGATCTCTTGTTAGTGGAGGAGTGTTGTAACGCCCCGGATTCGATGCGCCAGGTGTCTGTCAGTTATTCGCCGTCGTTGCCATGTCATTTTCTTGCGTGTTGCATTTTGCCATGTCATCATGTGCATCTCATTTTTCATATGTGTTCGTCTCATGCATCCGAGCATTTTCCTCGTTGTCCGTTTCGTAATCCGGCACTCCTATCTTCCCCGGCATCCCCCTTTTGTCTCTCGTGGTGCGCGGGTGTTAAACGTTCTCGGAATGGACCGAGGTTTGCCAAGCGGCCTTGGTATAGCACCGGTAGACCGCCTGTCAAGTTTCGTGTCATTTGCAGTCCGTTTGATACTCCAATGGTTAACCCGGTAACCGCAAAGGCCTCTTTCGTGTGCAGCCCAACACCCCTTCCAAAGTGGCCCAAAACCCATCTAAGTCTCTTCCATGCTCTCGGTCGTTCGATCACGATCGTGTGGGCGAAAACCGCACCTCATTTGGACTCTCCTAGCTCCCTCTACCTATATAAACACCTCCCCCTCCGAAATTCCCGCAGTCCAACCCTAGCCATCTTCATCCTCGCGCCGCCGGACACGTCCAACCCCACGCCGGACATGTCCAACGCCCCAGCCACCTCACTCCGACCAATCGGAGGAGGCCACGTCGTCCCGCCGCCGCCGCTAGCCAACCAGACGCCGCCACCTCACCCGCGCATGCACCCTCTCTCTCCTCGCTCCGCAGAGTCATGGAGGCCCTCCCGGCCCGGCCGGCCGCCGCCGCCCAGCGCCACCACCACCACCAAGCCGCCTCCACGCAGCTTCGCCGCCGGCGACCTCCCACGGCGCGCCAAGCGCCGCCGCCTCGCCCCTGCTCACCCGCGCCTGCGGCGCGCGCCGCCTCGCCGCCCCGCCGCCCGCCGCCGGGTCCCGCCGCCGCCACACCGTCCCACCGCCGCCCGGAGCTCCACCATGTTTGGCGCCCGCCTCAAGCCCTCCGGCCGCCGGATCCGCCCTCGGTCGCCGGCGTCCTTCCCCTCTCCCCCGCGTCGGCCTCTCCTTCCTCTCCGGCCACCTTCGTGCGAACTCCGGCGAGCTCTCCGGCCGTCCTCGGGAACCGCTCCCCGATCCAGATCTGAGAAGACCAAGGTTGACCCTGATTTTTGCCAAAGTCCCCGAAGTATTTTTACATTATCATACCATGTTCATCGCATCATATCTCCATGTATACTGCTCCGTTTCGTGCGTGTAATATGTCAAATTGTTCGCCTCGACGAGTAATCCATTTCATTCCGTTGCATCATGTTCATTTGAGTCCATCTTGATGCCTGAATCATTGTTGCAAGAGTGCTATGTGATGTTAACCTGCTGAAACTGTTATAAGTTGTTGTTTTGTCTTTTTCATTGTATTTTGTGTGTGCATCTTATGAGCTTGATGTCTACATGAGTTATGAGCTATGTCATGCCATCTTTACAGGGGTGCCATCCATGCATTTTTGTGAGTTGCGTAGTGAGTGCATCGAGCTTGTTAAGTAGGGTACTTGCTGTTACTGTTTTGCTAGGCTGAATCTGCTATATTATGATGCTATGTAAACCTGCTGCTACGAGTCATTCTATGCATAATCTGGAGATGTTCACTAAGTATGTTTTGTTATACATGTCATGCTCTATCTATCCATGTCCCTTGTTGCATTTATAGCTTGCTGTACCTTGTTGTAATTTTGATCCAAAGTTGCTAAATAATGTTGCTGTCATCCTCTTAACATTAAGTTCAATGTTGCCATGATTGTTGTTAGTGATCCATGCACCCTATGAACTTGCTCTTGACATGTTTAGCTTCATATATATACCATATTACTGTTGGTTGCCTTGCCATGCCATGTATTGCTCTGTGATGAGTGGTTCAAGCTCACCAACATGCCTACTTATTGTTTTTCCTGCCATGTATGAATCTGTCATATAATTTGCCATGTTTACATGGGTGCCATCATATCTTCTGATCCTTTTTGGCTCATGGTCAGTAAGGGACATTTGTTCTATGAAATTAGTAGGTTCATGAATTGCTCTAGTTTAACATGATAGTTCCTGTAACATGCTGTTTGATAGCTCTAAACATTGCAACCTGATGTTATTTCTGCTAAGTCTGAAACTGTTATTATTTGCAATCTTGCCATGTCCTTTTGAGCATGTTCTAGTGATGTATGGAGATAGCTCAGTGTTTATGTTTTGTCATGCTTTACCTGTACTTAATGCCCATGTCTTTTGTGTTCACATTGAGATGCTGTAGCATGTTGTTTTGATGCTCGCAATATGCCTAGTTGCTGTTTTGGACAGCAAGCCCTTTAAATTTGTATAGTGTATGTGTTGCACCTTTGCTCCGTTTTGAGTGTGCTCTATATGAAACTTGCTTGATTTTGCATGTAGGTTCATATTATCATGTTGCATCCTTGTTTTGAGAGTGTTTGCTTGAGGTTTGGTTGCATTTTGCATTAATGCCATGTTTAACTTGTTTTGCCCATATCTTCTAGGCCGTAGCTCCGAATTAAATGAACTTTATATGTAACTTGACTAGAATTTCGTGTAGATCATCGTGCTGCATCTTAACTTGCTGTTTAACAACTTGAACTTAAGGTTTATTCAGATCTGGACTAATTTCGAAACTAGCACATGAGGACTTACCGGAGTTGTTCTATGTTGTTTCCGGCCTCATTTAAACTTGCTTTGATGTGTTGGTCTTGTATGCATCATCTTTTGCCATGAGTAGCTTCATGTAGCCTTGTCTTGAATCAACTTGGTTGAGCATCATATCTTGTTCGTGTGTGGTGTGTTTACCATGTTGTGTGCTTCTTCTCGATAGTTCCCGTTTCGTTGCGATCGTGAGGATTCGTTCGTCTACGCTTGGTTCGACTTCGTGGCTTCATCTTCTTCATGGACTCATTCTTCTTCCTTGTGGGATTTCAGGCAAGATGACCGCTACCTTGGATCTCATTACTATAATTGCTATGCTAGTTGCTTCGTTCTATCGCTTTGCTGCGCTACCCATCTTTTGCTCTTCAAGCCTCCCAATTTGCCATGTCAGCCTCTAACCTTTCGCACCCTTCCTAGCAAACCGTTGTTTGGCTATGTTACCGCCTTTTCTCAGCCCCTCTTATAGCGTTGCTAGTTACAGGTGAAGATGAAGATTGCTCCATGTTGGATTATGTTTATGTTGGGATATCACAATATCTCTTATATTATTAATGCATCTATATATTTGGTAAAGGGTGGAAGGCTCGGCCTTATGCCTGGTGTTTTGTTCCACTCTTGCCGCACTAGTTTTCTGTCATATCGGTATTATGTTCCCGGATTTTGCGTCCCTAACGCGGTTGGGTGATTTATGGGACCCCCTTGACAGTTCGCTTTGAATAAGACTCCTCCAGCAAGGACCAACCTTGGTTTTACCATTTGCCTCACCTAGCCTTTTCTCCCTTGGGAGTCACGCTCTCGAGGGTCATCTTTATTTACCCCCCCCCCCGGGCCAGTGCTTCTCTAAGCGTTGGTCCAAACTAGAGCACCGTGCGGGAACATCCCTTGGCAACTTGGGTTACGTCGGTACTGTTACGCTTAGCTTATCCGGTGTGTCCTGAGAACGAGGTACGTGCGACTCCTATCGGGATTGTCGACACATCGGGCGGTCTTGCTGGTCTTGTTTTATTACTGTCGAAATGTCTTGTAGCCGGGATTCCGAGACTGATCGGGTCTTCCCGGGGAGAAGGAATATCCTTCATTGATCGCGAGAGCTTATCATGGGCTAAGTTGGGACACCCTGCAGGTATAAACTTTCGAGAGCCGTGCTCATGTTATGTGGCAGATGGGAATTTGTTAATATCTAGTTGTAGTAAACTTGAAGTAAACTCTTCTAAAATACACCAACCGTGTGCGTAACCGTGAGTGTCTCTTTTCGGGGTTGATCGAGAGGAGAACACGGTTTCTGGGTTATGTCTGATGTAAGTAGGAGTTCAGGATCACTTCTTGATCATTGCTAGCTTCACGACCGTTCCATTTGCTCTCTTCTCGCTCTTATTTGCGTATGTTAGCCACCATACTTGCTTAGTCGCTGCTGCAACCTCACCACTTTACCCCCTTCCTTTCCCTTTAAGCTTTGCTAGTCTTGATACCCATGGTAATTGGATTGCTGAGTCCTCGTGGCTCACAGATTACTACAACAACAGTTGCAGGTACAGGTTTTGCGATGATCATGACGCGAGAGCGATGTTTACTTGTTTTGGAGTTCTTCTTCTGCTTCTTCGATCAGGGGATAGGTTCCAGGTCGGCAGCCTGGGCTAGCAGGGTGGATGTCGTTTGAGTTTCTGTTTATGTTTCATCCATAGTCGGATGTTGATCTGTTGTATGATGTTGATGTATTCATGTGGCTTTGTATGCCTTTTGTATGTATCCCCATCTATTGTATAATTTTGATGTAATGATATCCAGCTTGCAAAAGTGTCTTCAAGATGCGCTTCTATCCTTGGTGGGACCTTCGAGTTCCTTTAGGATAGGGTCGCATCTTGGGCGTGACAAGTTGGTATCAGAGCCTCGACCGACCATAGGAGCCCCCTTGATTGTTGGCCGTTGTTGAGTCTAGAAGAAAACTTTTTTCGGAGTCTAGTTATATCGAAGAGTAGGATTTCTTTTTACTCCTCAGCCCCATCGTCGCTCTGGTGAGGAATCTTGACGTAGGTGTTTTTGAATTACTCCTCTTCCCGTTCAAATTTTTCTTAGGATCACGTGGTTAGTTTCGTGAGTTGTCCATCCTCTTTTGTCCGGTGCATTTCTCGTCAAGTCGACTCGACCATCTTCATCTTTGCCAAGTTCAATCCTCAGTTATTTTCAATCGACGTTGTTTTCCCTGTCCTAAGTTGTCCTTGTTTTTCCCACCCGCCCACCCCTTTTCCTTCTCGGAGCCGGAGTCCGTAATCGAGTATCCATCCTACTTGTGCGAAGTCTTTGCTTTTCTTTCCTCAATGATTTCAACCGATGTTTTTCTCTTCAAGTTATTCATCGTTTTTCCCCTTCTAAGTTGCCTTTGTTTTCCCTTCAAGGGAGACGCATTGACATGGTATAGACTATGTGATGATACGAGATGATGGAACTATAAAAGATTGAAGTTGGAATTTCATCAAAAGTATTACCCTATGCATCTTGTTCATCGTGATCGCAATTATATATATAATTTTTGGCCTCACGAAGGAGAAAGCATCGCTCAAGCTTGGGGGAGGCTTAAATCAATGTTATATTCATGCCCCAATCATGGGCTCCCAAGAGAAATAATTATTCAAAGTTTTTATGCTCGGCTTTCTGATACCAATCGCACCATGCTCGATACTTCTTGTGTTGGCTCTTTTATGATGAAGACTATTGAATTCAGATGGAATTTATTAGATAGAATTTAACGCAACTCTGAAGATTGGGACCTCGACGAAGGTAAGGAGTCAGGTATGATACCTAAGTTTGATTGTGTTAAATCTTTCATGGATACCGATATTTTCCGTAAGTTTAGCACTAAACATGGACTTGACTGTGAGATAGTAGCTTCTTTCTGTGAATCTTTTGCTACTTATGTTGATCTCCCCAAGGAGAAGTGGTTTAAATATCATCCTCCCATAGAAGTAAAAGTAGCTGCACCTATTAAAGTTGAAGAAAAGACTGTCACTTATAATGATCCTATTGTTCCCACTTCTTATGTTGAGAAACCACCTTTCCCTGTTAGAATAAAGGATCATGCTAAAGCTTCAACTATGTTTCGTATAAGCAATATTAGAACTTATACACCTCCTAAGAAAGTCAAAGTAGAACCTAATATTGCTATTGTTAAAGATCTCTTGTTTGATAATATTGGTGGGCATGTTATTCAATTCTGTGGTGAATCTGCTAGAATTGCTAAACCTTGTGCTAAAGATAAACATAGACCTGTGGTAGGCGTGCCTGTTATTTCTGTTAAAATAGGAGATCATTGTTATCATGGCTTATGTGATATGGGTGCTAGTGCTAGTGTTATACCTTATGACTTGTATAAAGAAATCAAGCATGAAATTGCACCTGCTGAGTTAAAAGAAATTGATGTCACAATTAAACTTGCCAATAGAGATACTATTTCACCAGGGGGAATTGTTAGAGATGTTGAAGTTCTGTGTGGGAAAACTAAATATCCTGCTGATTTTCTTGTTCTTAGTTCTCCATAAGATAGCTTTTGACCCATTATATTTGGTAGGCCCTTCTTGAATACTGTTAATGCTAATATAGATTGCGAAAAGAATGTTGTTACTATTGGCTTGGATGATATGGTTCATGAGTTTAATTTCTCTAAATTTAGTAAACAACATCGTGAGGAAGAATTGCCTAGTAAAGATGAAATTATTGGTCTTGCTTCTATTCCCGTACCTCCTAGTGATCCTTTAGAACACTATTTGCGAGACCATGCAAATGATATGTTCATGAATGAAAGAAGGGAAATAGATGAAGTATTCTTTAAACAGGAACCTATTCTGCAACACAATTTGCCTGTTGAAATCCTAGGGGATCCTCCTCCACCCAAGGGTGATCCCGTGTTTGAGCTTAAACCGTTGCCTGATAATCTTAAATATGCTTATCTTGATGAAAAGAAAATATATCATGTTATTATTAGTGCTAACCTTTCAGAGCATGAAGAAGAAAGATTATTGAAAACTCTGAAGAAGCACCGTGCCACTATTGGATATGCTCTTGATGATCTTAAGGGCATTAGTCCCA
Source organism: Aegilops longissima (assembly GCA_021605205.1). Lineage (NCBI taxonomy): Eukaryota > Viridiplantae > Streptophyta > Magnoliopsida > Poales > Poaceae > Aegilops > Aegilops longissima. The sequence continues at coordinate 505,478,462 of CM038679.1, forward strand.
CTCTATGTCAACATAAAATAAATTTGGAAGCTGATGCCAAACCAGTTCGTGATCCTCAACGACGTATGAATCCTAAAATGAAAGAAGTGGTAAGAAAAGAAATACTCAAGCTTCTGGAGGCAGGTATAATTTATCCCGTTACTGATAGTCAGTGGGTAAGTCCTGTCCATTGTATCCCTAAGAAGGGAGGAATTACTATTGTCCCTAATGGTAAAGATGAATTGATCCCGCAAAGAATTATCACAGGTTATAGGATGGTAATTGATTTCCGCAAATTAAATAAAGCTACTAAGAAAGATCATTACCCCTTGCCTTTTATTGATGAAATGCTAGAAAGATTAAGCAAACATACACATTATTGCTTTCTAGATGGTTATTCTGGTTTCTCTCAAATACCTGTGTCTGCTAAAGATCAATCAAAGACTAATTTTACTTGCCCTTTTGGTACTTTTGCTTATAGACGTATGCCTTTTGGTTTATGTAATGCACCTGCTACCTTTCAAAGATGCATGATGGCTATATTCTCTGATTTTGTGAAAAATTTGTGAGGTTTTCATGGACGATTTTTCCGTCTATGGTTCCTCTTTGATGATTGCTTGAGCAATCTTGATCGAGTTCTGCAGAGATGTGAAGAAACTAATCTTGTCTTGAATTGGGAAAAGTGCCACTTTATGGTTAATGAAGGTATTGTCTTGGGGCACAAAGTTTCGAAAGAGGTATTGAAGTTGATAAAGCCAAGGTTGATGCTATTGAAAGATGCCATGTCCCAAGGACATCAAAGGTATAATAAGTTTCCTTGGTCACGCCGGATTTTATAGGAGGTTCATTAAGGACTTCTCAAAATTTCTCGCCTCGACTAATTTATTACAAAAGATGTACCATTTGTCTTTGATGATGATTGTGTAGAAGCATTTGAAATACTTAAGAAAGCATTAGTCTCTCACACTGTTGTTCAGCCACCGATTGGAATTTACCCTTTGAAATTATGTGTGATGCTAGTGATTATGATGTAGGTGCTGTTCTAGGGCAAAGAGTTGATAAGAAATTAAATGTTATCCATTATGATAGTAAGACTCTAGACAATGCTCAAAGAAATTATGCTACTACTGAAAAAGAATTCTTAGCAGTTGTATTTGCATGTGATAAGTTCAGACCTTATATTGTTGATTCTAAAGTAACTATTCACACTGATCATGCTGCTATTAAATATCTTATGGAAAATAAGGATGCAAAACCTAGACTTATTAGATGGGTTCTCTTGCTGCAAGAATTTGATTTGCATATTGTTGATAGAAAAGGAGCTCAGAACCCCATTGCAGATAACTTATCTAGGTTAGAGAATGTTCTTGATGACCCACTACCTATTGATGATAGCTTTCCAGATGAACAATTAAATGTCATAAGCACTTCTCGTAGCACTCCATGGTATGCTGATTATGATAATTATATTGTTGCTAAATTTATACCACCTAGCTTCACATACCAACAAAAGAAAAAGTTTTTCTATGATTTGCGACATTACTTTTGGGATGACCCACATCTTTATAAAGAAGATGGTGTTATTAGACATTGTGTGCCTGAGCATGAACAAGAAAAAATCCTATGCAAGTGTCACTCCGAAGCTTATGGAGGACACCACGCTGGAGATAGAACTGCACATAAGGTATTGCAATCTGGTTTTTACTGGCCTACTCTCTTCAAGGATGCTCGTAAGTTTGTCTGATCTTGTGATGAATGTCAAAGAATTGGTAATATTAGTAGACGTCAAGAAATGCCTATGAACTATTCACTTGTTATTGAACCATTTGACGTTTGGGGCTTTGATTATATGGGACCTTTTCCTGCCTCTAATGGATATACACATATTTTAGTTGCTGTTGATTACGTTACTAGGTGGGTAGAAGCTATTCCAACTAGTAGTGCTGATCATAACACCTCTATTAAAATGCTTAAAGAACTTATTTATCCGAGGTTTGGAGTCCCTAGATATTTAATGATAGATGGTGGTTCACATTTTATTCGTGGTGCTTTCCAAAAAATGCTTGCTAAGTATGATGTCAATCATAGAATTGCATCCCCATATCACCCTCAGTCTAGTGGTCAAGTAGAATTGAGTAATAGAGAACTCAAATTAATTTTGCAAAAGACTGTTAATTGGTCTAGAAAGAATTGGTCCAAGAAACTTGATGATGCATTATGGGCCTATAGAACTGCATATAAGAATCCTTTGGGTACGTCTCCTTATAAAATGGTTTCTGGAAAAGCATGTCACTTACCTCTCGAACTAGAACATAAGGCATATTGGGCTATTAAAGAGCTCAACTATGATTTCAAACTTGCCGGTGAGAAGAGGTTATTTGATATTAGCTCACTTGATGAATGGAGAACCCAAGCTTATGAAAATGCCAAGTTGTTTAAAGAAAAAGTTAAAAGATGGCATGACAAAAGGATACAAAAGCGTGAGTTTAATGTAGGTGATTATGTATTGTTATACAACTCTCGTTTAAGATTTTTTGCAGGAAAACTTCTCTCTAAATGGGAAGGTCCCTACGTTATCGAGGAGGTCTATCGTTCCGGTGCCATAAAAATCAACAACTTCGAAGGTACAAATCCGAAGGTGGTAAACGGTCAAAGGATCAAACATTATATCTCAAGTAATCCCATAAATGTTGAAACCAATATTATTGAAATTGTAACCCCAGAGGAATACATAAGGGACACTCTCCAGACTGTTTCAGACTCCGAAAAGGAATAGGTATGCGTTACGGTAAGTAAACCGACTCCAAAACAATTTTTAAGGCAATATTTCTCTGTTTTGGAATATTTAGAAAAATAGAAAAATAAGTAGCAGTCCGGGAAGGACACGAGGGCCCCACGAGGGTGGTGGGTGCGCCCTACCCCCCTGGGCGCGCCCCCTACCTCGTGGGCACCTCGTGTGCCTTCCAGACTCCGTTTTCTTGCACGATACGTATTTTGGTCGGTAAAAATTCATTATATATTCTCCCGAAGGTTTTGACTCCCGTATCACACAAATCTCCTCTGTTTTTGTTCTGAGCTGTTGCTACTGCAGATTAGAGCAAGATGTCTTCTCAAGAGTCAGTCGGGGAGAGCCGGGTATCTAATCCGGCACCGAAACCAAGGGCAAACAACGACACGGACCACTTTGGGCCAGCAACGGAGGCAGAGATGGAGGCCGACTTGATGAGGGTAGATGCCATGGAGGATCATGAAGTCACCTCTCGCCTCCGAGCTGGGTTCACGATGGGGGAACTACAGAGCTAAACTATTCCAAACTCGGTTATCCCTTCCAATGTTAGATTTCTTTCTTATGAAAATATGAAGAGGAGTGTCACTTGTTCACCCGCAGCTATGCAACACCCTTGGGTGCAAGGAGCCTTAGCAGTTATAGGGAAGCTTCGCAAGGAAATAATGGACCTCAAGCAGCAAGTGAACAAGCTTGAAGAGGAGAATCGCATCCTAAAGGGCATCATCCCCAAGAATATTTCACCAACCCCGAAGAAGGAGACATAATCACATGGGTATGGGCACTCCCCTTGGCAACTGCCAAGCTTGGGGGAGGTGCCCCGGTATCGTATCACCATCACAACTCCTATCTTTACCGTTTTTCTTAGTTCGATCCTTTTAGTAGTATCTTGATCTAGTAGAATAAAGTTTATGGCATGATCTAGTTTTGAGTTTTGCTTTATGATCCCTCTATGTAATCGAGTCCGTGAGCTATATAATAAAGATTAGTGTTGAGTCAAGGGCTTGATTATTTTGCCATGATCTTGGGTGAATAAAAGAAAAGAAAGAAGAAAAAGAATAAAAAGAAACAAAGAGTTCATATTGATCTTATTAAGAGTAATGACTTCACATAGAAAGAGTATGATGATTAAAAGTTGTTGAGAGTTGGCAAACATAGCTTTGGTCATCGTTGCAATTAATAGGAAGTAATGATGAAAGAGAGGTTTCACATATAGATATATTATCATTGACATCTTTTATGATTGGGAGCACTCATTAAAATATAACATGCTAAAGAGTTGATGTTGGACAAGGAAGACAACGTGATGAGTTATGTTTTCTTATATCTGAGATAAAGTATGTTGTCATGGATCCTCTAACATGTTGAGCTTGCCTTTCCCCCTCATGCTAGCCAAATTCTCAGCACCAAGTAGAGATATTACTTGTGCTTCCAAATACCCTTAAACCAGTTTAGCCATGAGAGTCCACCATATCTACCTATGGATTGAGTAAGATCCTTCAAGTAAGTTGTCATCGATGCAAAGCAATAAAAATCGCTCTAAACATGTATGATTGATTGGTGTGGGAGAAATAAGCTTTATACAATCTTGTGATGTGGAAGTAATAAAAGCGACGGACTGCATAATAAAGGTTCATATCACAAGGGGCAATATAAAGTGACGTTCTTTCGCATTGAGATTTTGTGCATCCAACCATAAAAGCGCATGGCAACCTCTGCTTCCCTCTGCGAAGGGCCTGTCTTTTATTATTATCCTCTACCTTATGCAAGAGTCACGGTGATCTTCACCTTTCCTTTTTCATTTTATCCTTTGGCAAGCCCAACATGTTGGAAAGAACATGATATATATATATATATATATATATATCTAATTGGATGTAGGGGAGCATGAATTATTATTGTTGACATTACCTTTGAGGTAAAAGGTTGTGGGGCAAAACTATAAGCCCCTATCTTTCTCTGTGTCCGATTAAAACTCCGTAACCTTAAGTATTGCGTGAGTGTTAGCAATTATGAAGGACTAAGTGATAGTTGAGTACGTGGACTTGCTTTTAAGCTCTGACATAGACTCTTTCCGATGTTATGATAAATTGAAATTGCTTCAATGACTGAGGTTATAATTTGTTGGTGCTCAATAAGGTTTCTGATTCATACCTTTGCATTGTGAAAAGATCATCACCTGAGCATAAGTAATCTTATGACAAAATCTATATATGTTGCTGTTATGAGAATAATCATGATGCCTTCATGTCCGTATTTTATTTTTATCGACGCCTCTACCTCTAAACATGAGGACATATTTATTCTTATCGGCTTTTCGCTTGAGGACAAGCGAGGTCTAAGCTTGGGGGAGTTGATACGTCCATTTTGCATCATGCTTTTATATCGATATTTATCGCATTATGGGCTATTATTTCACATTATGTCACAATACTTATGGCTATTCTCTTTTATTTTACAAGGTTTACATGAAGAGAGAGAATGCCGGCAGCTGGAATTCTGGGCTGGAAAAGGAGCAAATAATGGAGACCTATTCTGCGCAACTCCAAAAGTCCTGAAACTCCACGGAATATCTTAAAATAAAAAAATAAAAATCATCGCCAAAGATGAAGGCCAGGGGGGCCACACCCTGCTCACGAGGGTGGGGGCGCGCCCCCTACCTCATGGGCCCCCTGGTGGCTCTCTGACGCCCATCTTCTCCTATATGAAGTCTTTCATCAAGAAAAAAACATTAAGCAACTTTTCGGGACGAGACTCCGCCACCACGAGGCGGAACCTTGGCGGAACCAATCTAGGGCTCCGGCAGAGCTGTTCTGCCGGGGACACTTCCCTCCGGGAGGGGGAAATCATCACCGTCATCATCACCAACGCTCCTCTCATCGGGAGAGGGCAATCTCCATCAATATCTTCACCAGCACCATCTCCTCTCAAAACCCTAGTTCATCTCTTGTATCCAATTCTTGTCTCCAAGTCCGGGATTGGTGCTAGTAGGTTGCTAGTAGTGTTGATTACCCTAGTTGATGCTAGTTGGTTTATTTGGTGGAAGATCATATGTTCAGATCCTTTATGCATATTATTACCCCTCTGATTATGAACATGAATATGCCTTGTGAGTAGTTACGTTTGTTCCTGAGGACAAGGGAGAAGTCTTGCTATTAGTAGTCATGTGAATTTGGTATTCGTTTGATATTTTGATGAGATGTATGTTGTCTAGCCTGTAGTGGTGTTATGTGAACGTCGACTACATAATACTTCACCATTATTTGGGCCTAGAGGAAGGCATTGGGAAGTAATAAGTAGATGATGGGTTGCTAGAGTGACAGAAGCTTAAACCCTAGTTTATGCGTTGCTTCGTAAGGGGCTGATTTGGATCCATATGTTTCATGCTATGGTTAGGTTTACCTTAATACTTTTGTTGTAGTTGCGGATGCTTGCAATAGAGGTTAATCATAAGTGGGATGCTTGTTCAAGTAAGAACAGAACCCAAGCACCGGTCCACCCACATATCAAATTATCAAAGTACCGAACACGAATCATATGAACGTGATGAAAACTAGCTTGACGATATTCCCATGTGTCCTCGGGAATGCTTTTCCTTATATAAGAGCTTGTCCAGGCTTTTCCTTTGCTACAAAAAGGATTGGGCCACCTTGCTGCACTTTATTTACTCTTGTTACTTGTTGTTCGTTACAATTTATCTTATCACAAAACTATCTGTTACCACTTATTTCAGTACTTGTAGAGAATACCTTGCTGAAAACCGCTTATCATTTCCTTCTGCTCCTCGTTGGGTTTGACACTCTTACTTATCGAAAGGACTACGATAGATCCCCTATACTTGTGGGTCATCAATGAACCTCGCCAGCCGAACACTGGGGGACAGAAAAAATTCCCGCCTGAGGTTAAAACAGTGAACATGATCCGCGCGACTCACACGTCCATGAGGAGGCACGAACGCGCGCATAGAGACGCACTCGATATAGAGCCGATCGTACTCACACCTAACCATTGGACGTCTTATCCGATCACCTTCGATCAATGGGACGACCGAACTAGTATTCGGCGCGGAGGATCAGAGGCCTTGGTGCTTGACCCAATAATCGACGGATACCATCTCACCCACGTCCTCATGGACGACGGCAGCAGTCTCAATTTAATATATGAGGACACTGTCCGCAGGATGGGGATAGACCCATCCAGAATTAACCAAAGCAACACCTCCTTTGAAGGGGTGATACCTGGCGTTGAAGCCCACAGCAGGGGCTCCGTCGTACTGGAGGTAACATTCGGCTCTCCAGGCAACTCCAGAAGCGAAGAGCTACTTTTCATCATCGCACCCTTCCGAAGCGACTATCATGCATTGCTTGGAAGAACGTCCTTCGCCCGCTTCAACGCATTGCCACACTATGGCTACCTTACACTCAAGATGCCCGGTCCACGTGGCGTCATCACCGTTAGCGGAATCACAGAGCGCTCTTCACGCGCAGAGGAACTCGCGACGGCCTTAGCGGCCGGACTATAAGCGGCCTTCAAAATCAGAAAATAGGACTGGTCACTAAAGGCCACAGACACGGTTAGACGAGTCCGGTCGCCCGGATCAAATTGATTCAGGGCACCATATACGCAATCCCATAGCGGACACAAGGGGCTATAAATACTTAATACAGCCCCACACTTGGCTCAACCTTATTGGCAGGCAAACACCTTACACTTTTATTATCCATCGCATACCTACGTTGTACTCTTCTACGAGTTTTCTTTTTTCACAGACAACGTTCACGCGATACCCTTCCAGGATACGGCACAATGGAGACAAAGGCGCAGACGTGCAGCAGGGCCCCATTCAACAGGTTTCTTTTTAGATTAAGCGCATGTGTAAACCTTTTATATTGCCTCTTGTTGTCTAACCATCCCATGGGTTCCATACCCACAGAGGATACTACCGTTATTGGCATTTCGCCACGACAGATTAACGCACGTACCTGGAAACACATGGTTTATAATGAATGGGCATTCTTGAGCCCATCATCTGTTATAAAGTCCGAATACCTTCGGGAGTGTTCGGGGTCACGAGTTTGGCCTTATATGCATCAGCTCCGAATCATGTCTTTGGTCAAATGTTGGGTTTGCCCGGCTCCTGGGTTTGCCGCCTTACGTTCCATTATTATCGGCTAAGGTGGCTAAAGGAGAACTACTGCGATTGTGCCTGGTTATTCGGGCGGGCACCTCAAGAGAGAAAGCCGAAAACTGACCGTCATGATACCGCGAGAGACTGTTCAACCACTCAAGACTTATCGGAATCTTTAGGATCCCTCCGATTAACGGCGACCGCTTCGGTCATGTACACACGCGCCCATATTCAGATGCACGCGAATGTACCAGGGGCTACATAGTAGCCCCAACATTAGACTCCCATGTAGGGGTGGAAACGGATCGGATGCGGATCGGATACTGCTCTTACCACTTCCATTTTCATATTTTCAAAACAAATACGAATCCGAATACGGATGTTATCAGATACGGATGCGGCTCGGATATTATTCGAATACGGATACGTATCGGATATTTTCTTGATTCGGAACGGATACGAATAATATCAACATATTCCTTAAGTAAATTAGTCGATAGCTATGTGACCTGAAATAATCAACTTGTGACATGCAATAAGTCAATGATAAATAGGTTTATGAATAAATACTATTGTAATGCATAATAATTTATAAGTTCAATCATATAAAGAGTAAAATTTGACCCCTTATTTGGCTTTTATGTTGGATAATTGGAATACTGGGTCTAGAATTTTGAAAATTACCTCCCATAATCTTATTCGGATACGGATATATCCACTTCCATATCCATATTTGTGTCAAAATCTCCTACCATATTTTATTTATTATTTGTTTAATAAATTTGGATACGGATAATTTCCATATCCATTTTGGTTCGGATGCGGATGTTTCGGATACGAATAGGCATTTTCTCGAATACGAATACCGGATATTTCGGATTATCCGCTACCACTTTCCACCCCTACTCCCATGGCTAAGCGAAAGTGTTACAACTATATAGTCCGGTTGCCTAGTTCGACGTGCGATCACCTCCTTCATGGACCAAGACGTTGGATCAAGTGTGATTAAGCATATTTTTTGCGAACACCCCCGCATTGTCTGCGTGGGGGCGAAGCCAACGACTGCTATATTTCGGATTGGCACGGCCCCAAGGAATTGCTGCACCAGGCCAAAGTAACTGTCCAGCTTAGGCCCTTTCGGCCAAAGACGGTCTATCACAGACCGCATTGCAAGACCGGACAGCCTGTGAAGCTCCGCTACAGCAGCCATCTTGTCACTTAACGACAGCGGGCGAGTGGGAGCATTGAATTGCGACCAGAAAAGCTTCTCCACTTCTTTATCACCCTGACCCTCGAAGAACTTGGCAGCGTCAGCTGTACTCTTCGCCAAATCCGCATACGCGTCCACAGGACTCCAGCGTTCATCCAGGGGAGCATACTTCGGATCGAAAAACTTCGACCGCAGCAAGTAGGAACCTCCAGCCGTGATTTTACCGGCTTGTTGAAGCTCCTCCCGCGCACCCTTGAGGTCGGTCCGTATTTCCTTGGTGGCATTACATGCCTTGTCCAGCTCGGCCGAACTATCCTTATGTTCCTTTTTAAGGAGCTCATACCGGCCAGCGGCATTTTTTAACTCCACAGCCATTTCGGCTATCTTTTCCTCGCTTCGGCGATAGCAGCCTATTCGGCTCTCAATTCTTTGGCCGTCTTTAGGGCAGCCGCATTGCTAACCCGAGCTTGTTCCTTGGCTTGGACAAGTTCTACCCTCAGGGCCTCCACGGCAGCAGCACTATCTGCAGTCCGAACATATTATATTAATATCATGCCGCCTCCATATTTTCCTATACAAAGGAAGGCAAAGCACATACCTTGCAATTTGTCCAGCCGCTCGTTCACCAGGGTGATACCGGCATCAATCGATCCAATATACCTGGTTAGTTCGGCAACTTCAATGGACTGGTCAGCGGCCGGACCCGCAGGTACCTGCACGTATTTACAGTGCAATCATTGATTTATGATCCCCCGTTTGCCGCCTAGGGCGGGCAACCAGAGTCTCAGGGGCTACTATCTATATGGAGCACAACTAACGCGTGCCTTATAGCCAAAAACAGTGTATTCTTCACTACATACCTCAAAGCCTCTGAGCAGACTTGTAAATGCTTCATTCAAACCGCTTGTAGCGGACGAAATCTTCTTGAGCACCGCGCTAATTAATAAGCGGTGCTCCTCCGAGAGCGCAGCTCGCTCCAGTAGGCCCGTCAGTACGTCCGGTCGGACATCGAACCGTGTCGGACCCTTCCCATCGCCCCTCGTGGGAGCCAAACGCTTCGGGCTCAGGGGGGCTGACGCATTGGCTTCCGGCTTCGGCAGATCCGGACTCCTCCGTGACGACACCTCGGTGTCGCCCGCTTCATGAGCCGGAGAGGTGGGTGGGGACTCACTCTCCATCATCTCCGGAGGAAGATCCCCCGAAGACGAACTCTGTTGAGAAGGGCTGCTAGCCGGACTGCGAAAGACGAATCCTGGTTATTGATCTAGAGAAACGCAGTACCTTCAAATTAAAAATTAACTTACAGCTCGGTGGAGGGCTGGCCCGTTGGTGGGCACGATGCAGTGAGGGTGCCCGTCGGGGCAGAGCCCCCTGGTGATATCTTTTTCCCCGGTTTGGGCATCTCCGTCTCCGAGTCTTCGGAGGCAGCCCTCTTCTTCCCGCGCGGGGAGGAGGCCTTAGCCTCCCCTTACCAACTATCCTCCTTAGGCGAGGCAACAATTCCCCCGGTTCGGATGCATAGCGTGTGAAGTTCGGTTTCTTCGTTCTTCCCCTTGTCTTTCCTTGAGGGCATTCTACCGAGCACCCGGTCAAGCATCTTGGCCATGGTGGGACCAGGCGAGCCTTCGGGAAGTGGCGCCGGACACCTGATTCTCTCCGCCTTGTTGAGCCATTCCTGGCCACGGGTGATTTTTAGAATAAAAAATTATGACAAACACAAAATAAGGTGTCCGGTATCAAGTTTACTTACTTGGGTATTGAGGGAGTCCTCGATTAGGGGGTGTCCGGATAGCCGGACTATGACCTTTGGCCGGACTCCTGGACTATGAAGATACAAATTGAAGACTTCGTCCCGTGTCCAGATGGAACTTTCCTTGGCGTGGAAGGCAAGCTTGGCGATACGGATATGTAGATCTCCTACCATTGTAACCGACTCAGTAACCCTAACCTCTTCGGTGCCTATATAAACCGGAGGGTTTTAGTCCGTGGGACTAACAACAATCATACCATAGGCTAACTTCTAGGGTTTAGCCTCTCGATCTCGTGGTAGATCTACTCTTGTACTACCCATATCATCAATATTAATCAAGCAGGAGTAGGTTTTTACCTCCATCGAGAGGGCCCGAACCTGGGTAAAAACATCATGTCCCTTGTCTCCTGTTACCATCCGCCTAGACGCACAGTTTGGGACCCCTTACCCGAGATCCGCCGGTTTTGACACCGACATTGGTGCTTTCATTGAGAGTTCCTCTGTGTCGTCGTCTTTAGGCCCGATGGCTCCTCCGATCATCAACAACGATGCGCTCCAGGGTGAGACTTTTCTGCCCGGACAGATCTTCATATTCGGCGGCTTTGCACTGCGGGCCTGTTCGCTTGGCCATAAGGAGCAGATTGAAAGCTACGCCCCTGGCCACCAGGTCAGATTTGGAAGTTTGAACTACACGGCTGATGTCCGCGGAGACTTGATCTTCGACGGGTTCGAGCCACAGCCAAGCGCGCCGCACTGTCACGAGGGGCATGATCTAGCTCTGCCGCCGAACAGTGTCCTGGAGGCCGCACCAGTGTCCGCTCCGACCTTAGGCTCGGAGCCGACTGCGCCGATCGAGGATGGGTGGCTGGACACCGCCTCGTGGGCTCCGATCTCTACGGCGATTGAGACGTACACCTACCCCGTCCTTTGCGAAGCTCGTGACTCCAAGGTGCCGGACTCCTCTCCGGACTCTGAACCTTCCGCGCCCCCGCCAATCGAATCCGATTGGGTGCCGACCATGGAATTCACTGCCGCAGACATCTTTCAGCACTCGCCCTTTGGCGACATCCTGAACTCACTAAAGTCTCTCTCTTTATCAGGAGAGTCCTGGCCGGATTATGGTCAGGAAGGTTGGGATGCGGACGACGAAGAAATTCAAAGCCCGCCCACCACCCACTTCGTAGCCACTGTCGATGATTTAACCGACATGCTCGACTTCGACTCCGAAGACATCGATGGTATGGACGACGATGTAGAGACGATCAAGAACCAGCGCCCCACGGGCACTAGAAGGCCACCTCGTCATACGACATATACATGGTGGACATCCCAAAAGATGGGAATGGCGATGGAACAACGGAGGATGACCCCTCCAAGAAACAGCCTAAGCGCCGGCGTCAGCGGTGCCGCTCTAAATCCTACCACAGCAAAAATGGTGATTCCGGCACGGGAGACAATAACACCCCGGATAGTGCCGAAGACAACCCCCTCCAGCAGGATTCAGCGTAGGAGGATGGAGAAGCCAGCCCTCGTGAGAGAGCGGCAGAAAGAGAGGTAGAGGACGATAATTACATGCCTCCCTCCGAAGATGAGGCAAGCCTCGACGACGACGAATTCATCGTGCCCGAGGATCCCGTCGAACAAGAGCGTTTCAAACGCAGGCTTATGGACACGGCAAGCAGCCTCAAGAAAAAGCAGCAACAGCTTAGAGCTGACCAAGACTTGCTAGCTGACAGATGGACTGAAGTTCTTGCGGCCGAAGAGTATGAACTCGAGCGCTCCTCCAAGAGCTACCTAAAACGCAGGCTGCTACCCGATTAGAGGAGGAAGCACCCAAACCTACATCGAGAGGCGATGATACGGCTGACCGCTACCTCGTGGTCATGACAGAGAGGCCTCTCGCCTCAACTCAAGCCGCACTTTGCGCCGCTCAAAAATACCAAGGCGCGGGGAAATGCGCCAGACCTGCGAGATATATTGGAGGACAAGGCAAGGCAAACAAGATCAATCTACGGATCGCGTGGGCGCCCCATGACACGTGGTGATAACCGTCACGTCGGATATGGCAACTCCGGCCGGGCCGAACACATTAGACAAAGCTCATTTGAGCTGCGCCATGATATAGCCCAATACAGAGGCGCCGCACACCCCCTATGCTTCACAGATGAAGTGATGGATCGTCAAATCTCTGAGGGTTTCAAACCCATAAACATTGAATCATACGATGGCACAACAGATCCTGCGGTTTGGATCGAGGACTATCTCCTTCACATCCACATGGCCCGCGGTGATGATCTACACGCCATCAAATACCTCCCACTCAAGCTTAAAGGACCAGCCCGGCATTGGCTTAACAGCTTGCCAGTAGAGTCAATTGGTTGTTGGGAAGACCTGGAAGCCGCATTCCTCGACAATTTCCAGGGCACATATGTGCGACCACCAGACGCCGATGACCTAAGCCACATAATTCAGCAGCCAGAGGAATCGGCCAGACAATTCTGGACACGGTTCCTAACCAAGAAAAATCAAATCGTCGATTGTCCGGATGCAGAGGCCCTTGCAGGCTTCAAACACAACATCCGCGACGCGTGGCTTGCCCGGCACCTAGGACAGGAAAAGCCAAAATCCATGCCAGCCCTCACAACACTCATGACCCGCTTTTGTGTGGGAGAGGACAGCTGGCTAGCTCGTAGTAACAAGATGATCAAGAGCCCTGGTAATTCGGATACCAAGGACAGCAATGGCAGGTCGCGTCACAACAAGCACAAGCGCCGCATTAACGGCGATAATGCTGAGGATACGACAGTCAGTGCCGGATTCAGAGGCTCTAAACCCGGTCAGCGGAAAAAGCCATTTAAAAGAAATACTCCGGGCCCGTCCAATTTGGAACGAATACTCGATCGCTCGTGCCAGATACACGGCACCCCCGAAAAACTAGCCAACCACACCAACAGAGATTGTTGGGTGTTCAAGCAGGCAGGCAAGTTAAACGCCGAAAACAATGACAAGGATCTGCATAGCGATGACGAGGAGGAGCCTCGGCCGCCAAACAATAGAGGAAAGAAGGGCTTCCCCCCACAAATGCGGACGGTGAACATGATATACGCAACCCACATACCCAAAAGGGAGCGGAAGCATGCACTAAGGGACGTATATGCGATGGAGCCAGTCGCCCCAATGTTCAACCCGTGGTCTTCCTGCCCGATCACTTTTGATCGTAGGGACCACCCCACTAGCATCCGCCATGGCGGATTCGCCGCATTGGTTCTAGACCCAATCATTGACGGATTTCACCTCACTATAGTCCTAATGGACGGTGGCAGCAGCCTGAACCTGCTTTATCAGGATACAGAGCGCAAAATGGGCATAGACCCATCAAGGATTAAACCCACGAAGATGACCTTTAAAGGCGTCATACCAGGTGTAGAGGCCAACTGTACAGGCTCAGTTACACTTGAAGTGGTCTTCGGATCCCCGAATAACTTCCGAAGCGAGGAGTTAATCTTCGACATAGTCCCATTCCGCAGCGGCTATCACGCACAGCTCGGACGAACCGCATTTGCAAAGTTCAATGCGGTGCCGCATTACGCATATCTCAAGCTCAAGATGCCAGGTCCTCAAGGAGTCATTACGGTCAATGGAAACACCGAACGCTCTCTCCGGACGGAGGAGCATACGGCGGCCCTCGCGGCGAAAGTATAAAGCAGCCTCTTAAGGCAATTCTCGAGTCCGGCTATTAAATGTCCGGACACCGTCAAGCGCGCCCGGAGTAACCTACAGCAAGACCGCTCGGCACGCCCGAAAGCACGCATAGAATGCGGCCCAAACCCCAGCCCTCGCGAAATCGCGAACTAGTATTACGCGTACATAATTACGCCTAGAAATACCATGGGCATAGGGGAGGGGCATGACCACGGCATGCCTGCATGCGCTCAACCGCACTGTGGTCTCCGATTGTGTCATTCTTTTCTTTTCTTCTTTCTTTTTACTTTCAGACTCCATTCTCACGAAGCCTTGTCCGTAGTAGAATCGCCAACACACGATGCAACAGCCGTGGAAGCGTAAAGCTACGCCGAGTGTCCAGTGGGCTCTATTACGAAGCAGATACCTGTTTCACATACCATCCCGCAGCTTACCCCTGGAGGAGCACATGTTAAAAAGTTCCGTCCCTTGCTTATCGTGACTATTTGTACCGCTTCGCTCTTATCGCAGCCCTTTTGAATAAACAATACATAGCTTCTGCCTATTATTGAATTCCTTTTTTCTATATATATATATGTTCAGTTATGACATTGCGCAACCGTACACTTTGTTACAGGCAATACACCAGGGGCTCAAGTACCCCACAATATGGTGTGATAAGTCCGAACACTTTCACAAGTGCGGCACCCCGAACTTATAGCATTATATGCATCGGCTCAATCATGTCTTGGGTCAATAGTTGGGTTTGCCTGCTCCCATGTTTTGGTACCTTATGTTCCGTTATATCGCTAAGGTAGCGCTGGGAGAACCACTACGATTGTGCCCTGTTGAGCTGGGTTTAGCACCTCGGGAGAAAGCTAAAACTGACCGTCATGATAGGGCGAGAGCCGGTCGCTGTTCGAGAGGTTTTCGAGTCCCTAAAGACTTATGCCGCTTAGAGCGAAGAGTCGGCATTGTCTCGACCTAGGCGTGATAGCGCCTCAACTCGGTCTTCCGAATCACCGGGGCTTCATTGAAATTTAAAATTATAGAATTCTATGGCTAAGTGAGAGTGTTCAAGCATTATAGTCCGGTTTCCTTGTTCGCTATGCTGAGCTCCTCCTCAAGGACCCAAGAATGGGAACAAGAGCGCCAAGTTTATCCCGAACACCCCAGCACTCGTGGCATGGGGGCTGAAGCCGATGACTCGCCATCTCTCAAATTTAATAAACGGCCGCACATAAGGTAATATTTTAAATTTAAAGGTGTTGCTTAGCGATATGAACAAGTTTTCAGCGTGACAGATAACAAATGCGAGTCTACTCAAAATTACATCTTTGGAGCATTCACCGCTATAAGACGGGCACCCTTCAGACGCCTCATAATACATTTCAGGCTTGCGATGCTCCTTGCCCGGTGGTGGTCCGTCTGTCACAAGCTTCTCAGGCGTCCATCTTACCCAGTGCACCTTAGCACGGGCAAGGGCCCTACAGGCACCTTCGATGCAGACGGGCAACTTGACAACTTCAACCCATGGACAGGCATCCACCAGCCGCCTCACCAGCCCAAGTAGCTCCTGTGCATGGCTTCCTTAGGCCACAGCCAACTATGAGGCCCTTCATGGCCTATTCGCCACCTTATGGAGCTCGACCGGCTGCTTCAACTGGTCACTTATGGGCACGGTGTCCGACCTCAAGATATCGAGACCGAACACCTTCTCCGCCGAGCTTCCTCCTCGGCTCGGTAGAATGCGGCAGCATCGGACACATTGCGGGGCAGATCTGCGAATGCTCCTGGAGAGCTCCGGATTCGGGTAAGTAACAGATAATTCACTTTCACATGCTTGCTTTGCATATAGAATGCCTTAGCCGCCGCTATCTTCTTCATCGCCTCAATTTCCTGGAGGGCTTTTTGGGCTTCGGCCTTGGCGGCTTTGGTGCTCTCAAGGGCCGAGGCGAGCTCGGACTCTCGAGTCTTTGAGTCACGCTCCAAACTCTCGTGTTTTTCCACGAGAGCCTGGAGCTCTTGCCGCACCTCCGCCACCCGCGCCTCCTGCTTCTCTCGCTCGGAGCGCTCCGCGGCCGCATCACTTTCGGCCTTGGACACCGCTTCCTTCAGGGTCGCCACCTCATTTGTGGCCCCTGCAATATTCACGTTATTCCTGTCATTTTTTGCAACCACATCTTTTAAATACTCCCATAAGGTCTTACTTACCTTCCTTGTCCACGAGCTGCTTTTTGGCAAGGCCGAGCTCGTTCTCGACCGCCGAGGCTCGCTTCAATGCATCAACCTCCGCAATCAAGTCTGGCAGAGGTCAAGAGTGCAGCCTGCATTCCCATATTGACATACTTATGTTAGACTCCTCAGATATCTTTTTAGATCCTCGCCATGGCTTTTTCTTTCCGAACACCAAACTGAGCATCGAACTACTATCTATGCGGTAATATTTTATATATCTTAAATACATACCTCAAAGCCTATTAGAAGGCTGGCACGAGCTTCACCAGCCCACTCTTGGCGGATCGAATCTTTCGACCACCACACTCATAACAAAGGCGGTGCTCCTCGTCGATGGAAGCGCCGTTAAGCGCCCATCAAATCATCCGTGCCTCCGGTTGGACGAAGGTCACCGCATCGCAGTCTTGCCCTTCTTACGAAGGGTCGCTCACGGACTCGGAACCACCGGGTTCCGAGACAGAGTCCGCATAGGGCCGGACTTAAAGCCCTTTGGGGTTTTATCCCTTTGCGCCGAGTCCGGAGGTCGCCTTGCGCCTCCTGTGGCCACCTCCACTGGCAGGGCCCTTTTGGGACTCCACCCGGCGCCATCCGCGCGGGAGGAGACGAGGCGGTCGGAAGTGAGGTGCTATTCACATCCGACGAATCCAGGAGCCGCCGACGAAGCGCCGAGCCCGCCCTGGGCGGGCTGCATGGTTATATTCGGCGTTAGAAGATGTTGTGTGACAAATGGAACGCCATGAGTTATTCTCGTGTCCGACACTTACGATTTCGCCAGGGCTTGGTCCTAGTGGCCACTCCTCTCCGCCGCCGTCGGCATTGGTGGTGTAGTCCGAGGAGGGTCCTTCCTTCTGACCCTCCGCCTCCCGGTTAGGCGGCCTTCCTTTCTTCTCTCTCCGGCTGGGAGAGTCCTCTTTCCTCCTCCTCGCCTTCTCGGGAGGAGTCCGCCTCGAGTCATCGGACGATGAGTCCGACGTCACTGGCGCCGGAACTCCTTCGAGTTCCCGTGGCCTTCTTCTTGGTTTTCTCTCCGCACCATGTAGGTGCCGAACCAGCAGCCCTGCTAATCGGGCGTCCACTGGTCTTCGGCAAGGGAGCCGGACAGCTTAACCTGTCCGGACGCCTTCTCGCCACCTGTCCAAGGTGAGGGAGTTTTAGATCCCGATAGAGTCAAACTATGAAAAAGAGTCCCGTAAAGGGTAAAATAGCCTACCTCGCTGGCTTGATGTCATGAGCTGAATCCGCGATCTTCGGTAGCGGATGCGGGAGCCTCGGCGCCCTTGAACAGCATCTTCCAGGCATCTTCGTATGTAGTGTCGAAGAGCCGGCTCAAGGTTCGGTGCCGTGCCGGAACAAACTCCCACAAGTTGAAGGCCCGTTGCTGGCATGGGAGGATCCGGCGGATGAGCATAACCTGGACTACGTTGAGAAGCTTGAGCTTCTTGTCCACCAGGTTTCGGATGCAGGTTTGGAGTCCGGTCAGCTCTTCTGAATTACCTCACGTCAGTCCCATCTCTTTCCATGAGGTGAGCTGTGTAGGGAAGCCAGATCGGAATTCGGGGGCCGCCGCCCATTTAGTGTCGCTGCTCGGTGATGTAGAACCACCCCGATTGCCACCCCTTTATTGTCTCCACAAAGGAGCCTCGAGCCATAGGACGCTGGCCATCTTGCCCACCATGGCACCTCCAAGACTTTCTGCTTGGCGGCCGCCCATTACCTTTGGCTTGACATTGAAGGTCTTCAGCCATAAGTCGGTGGGGCTGGATGCAGAGGAAGGTTTCTCACACCACGATGAACGCCGAGATGTTGAGGATGAAATTGGGCCAGATCGTGGAAATCTAGGCCGTAGTAGAACATGAGCCCCTGACAAATAGGGTGAAGAGGAAAACCTAGTCCATGGAGGAAGTGGGGAATCAACACCACCTCTCATGTGGCCTGGGGTGGGATGAACTGCCCTTGTCGTGGAGCCGATGCGCGATGTCGCCGGACAAGTATCCGCCTTTCGCAGCTTTTTTCATGTGCCCTCCGTGACGGAGGAGGCCATCCACTTGCCTCCCGCCTCCGACATAGTTGGAGAAGGTTGAGGTGGGATGTGCGGACTTGGGCGCTAGAGCTCGATCAAGGAAATGGATGAGCAAAGGAGGAAGAACGCGTGTGAAAAAGTGGATCCTTATCCCCTTATATGGACGGACAAAGCTATGCGTCCCCACCGCCCGATAAAACTCGCTTATCTCCCAAGTGCCGTAATCAATGGCGGTTGGGTTACCCATACCCGTATTGATGAGAATCCCGAATAAGGGACATGATCTCTGCTTTGACAAGATGTGCTAAGGAAACCGCCTCACTAAACGCTACTGAGGTGGGACAAGTGAAAATGATTCAATAAAGGCTTGGACGTGGTGATGTCACGCTGAATACGCCGCAGATTGAGTTTGTGTAAATAGTACTCTCTATGGTGGTATGTGGAACTTATTTTGCAGAGCCGACACTATCCTTGTGTTCAAAATCTTCTATGAAGAATTCGAGGAGGAACCCGCCTTGCAATGCCAAGACAATATGCGCCACGGACTCATCTTCATTGAAGCCTGGTTCAGGGGCTACTGAGGGAGTCCTGGATTAGGGGGTGTCCGGATAGCCAGACTATGACCTTTGGCCGGACTCCTGGACTATGAAGATACAAATTGAAGACTTCGTCCCGTGTCCGGATGGGACTTTCCTTGGCGTGGAAGGCAAGCTTGGCGATACAGATATGTAGATCTCCTACCATTGTAACCGACTCTGTGTAACCCTAACCCTCTTCGGTGCCTATATAAACCGAAGGGTTTTAGTCCGTGGGGATCTAACAAAAATCATACCATAGGCTAGCTTCTAGGGTTTAGCCTCTCTGATCTCGTGGTAGATCTACTCTTGTACTACCCATATCATCAATATTAATCAAGCAGGAGTAGGGTTTTACCTCCATCGAGAGGGCCCGAACCTGGGTAAAAACATCATGTCCCTTGTCTCCTGTTACCATCCGCCTAGACGCACAGTTCGGGACCCCCTACCCGAGATCCGCCGGTTTTGACACCGACAGGTATCTAGGCGATTGCAGCTTAGGCCCGCATCCTCGGTGGTGTCCGGACACTTTACTTTTGGTCCGAAGAATAATTTGCACATCCCTTCGAGCTTCAGGCCGAAGAAGTGCTTGACAGTCCGTGGACCCTCTGGATTGAATTCCCACATCCGGAGAGGCCGGCGTTGGCACGGCAACATCCGTCGGATTAACATCACTTGCATTATGCTGACAAGGTTAATGTCCTTCTCAAGAAGCTCTCGGATGCGGTTCTGCAGTACTGGAACATCACCAGCGGGCCCCCAATTCCGTCCTACGTCGGTCCAAGACGCTAGTTGTGACGGAGGGCCCGAGAAGAACTCGGGGGCGGCCACCCACTTTGTGCCTCTGGGAGCCGTGACATAAAACCACCTCCGTTGCCATACATCGGACACTTCTGGGAAAGAATCCTCTAGCCATGGAGCATCAGGGTTCCTGCTTATTACGACACCTCCGCACTCCGTGTGTCGCCCCTTGATCATGTTCGGCTTCACATTGAAGGTCTTGAGCCATAAGCAGAAGTGTGGGGTGACATGGAGGAAGGCCTCGTACACTATAATGAACGACGAGATATGGAGGATAGCGTCCGGAGCTAGATCATGAAAATCCAACCCATAATAGAACATGAGCCCCCTCACAAAAGGAAGTGAGGAACAAACACGACGCACTCATTGGGCACCGGTGTAGGGATGACCTGCCCTAGAGCAGGAAGCCTGTGCTGGATGTCGGTGGTCAGATATCCGACCTCCCTAAGCTTTGCAATGTCCTCCGCTTGAATTGAGGAAGCCACCCACCGGCCTTGAGGGTCAGATCCGAACATATTGGAGGATTTGGGGTGTTGTAGCCTAGATATCGGGTGTTAGAACTCGGGGTTCAAAAAGGCGCGAGGGAGGTGGAAAAGAGGCATAGGCCTCGGCCCCTTTTATAAAGGGGGTGAATATCAAGAGTCCCTAGGGTGACCGCCTGAGGTTTACCTTACGGCACACAGAGTCATGCCAACGGCTATCGTCGGGCTACTCACGCCCTCATTAACGGAAGATCCTGTAATAGGAGGAACACGATCTCTGCCTCGACAGGACGTGCCAATAAAACCACCTCGCAATGCGAGTCGAGGTGGGGCAAGAGGCGCAGGTTCGCGTTGGACCGGGCCACGAGCCAGGAGCACGACGTATGAAGATTTCCAGCAGATCGGATTTACGCTATGTTCCCTACAATGGTATGTGAAGGTCATCTTGCAGATCCGGACACGGTTCGAGTGTTCGATAACTACTTTGGAGTACTCGGAGAAGGAACCCGCCCTGCAATGCCGAAGACAAGACTGCGCGCCGGACTCATCGTCATTGATGCCTGGTTTAGGGGCTACTGAGGGAGTCCTGGATTAGGGGGTATCCGGACAGCCGGACTGTATACAACGTCCGGACTATTGAGGCGTGAAGATACAAGACTCAAGACTTCGACCCGTGTCCGTATGGGACTTTCCTTGGCGTGGAAGGCAAGCTTGGCGATCCGGATATTGTATTTCCTTCCTTGTAACTGACTCCATGTAAACCCTAGCCCTCTCCGGTGTCTATATAAACCAGAGAGGTTGGTCCTTAGAAGGCCGATCACAATTACAATCATACCATCATAGGCTAGCTTCTAGGGTTTAGCCTCTACGATCTCGTGGTAGATCTACTCTTGTACTACCCATATCTTCAATATTAATCAAGCAGGAAGTAGGGTTTTACCTCCATCGAGAGGGCCGGAACCTGGGTTAACATCTGTGTCCCTTGCTTCCTGTTACCATCAGCCTAGACGCACAGATCGGGACCCCCTACCTGAGATCTGCCGGTTTTAACACTGACAGTGGCGGCCACGACAGCCATCTCCCGCCTTCGGGCCGCGGCGGCGGAGCGGGCGATGGCCCTGGCTTTCGACGATGGTGTGGCGGCAACGGCGGCCGGCAACAGATGCCGATGGGCGCCGGCGATGGAGCGTGTGGTGGGTGTTCTGCGCACACCCAACAGGGACGCCACGCGCACTACACTACGCCGGGGATTGCGCCACCGCTGCGGTGTAGCCTCCTAGCTGGAACTGTCCTATGATGACGGCGGAGTGGCTGAGCGACAATGATGGACCGGTGTCATTGGAGAATGTGGGAGAAGCAGACGAGATAAGCTACAGGGATGGAGGAGAAAATGCGACGCAGGACTCGCCGGCCATGAGGGTTTTTATAGCAGGCCGGTAAGCATTGGGATTTTGGGGGATTTCACTGAGTCGGGCGGGAAGCTTGCACGGGAACCTGCGAGGTTGCGCGGGAACGGGCTCACGGACGATTTATTGGTGCCACCGTTTGGCAGAAAGAACGCCCCCGAGCGCTGCGCAAGCTTGTGCTGTAAGCCGTCTGCGGCAGCGGGATGACAAGACATGCGAGAGGAGGACGAAAGGCCACGTACACATACGCTTAATAAAAAAACGTTTGCGATTTAATTACCTACTATACCACCATCCTGGTTTATAAGTATGATTTAACTAATAAAATACGAATGCATGTCGCGAAAGATTATATAGTTGGATTTGTATTTGAACAAAGTTTCCAATTATATAATTTTTTAAACATGCATTAACATTTTGTTGGTTAAATTTGAGGGCAAAGTATGGCACGGAATATAAATGAGACTATAGACTAGACGGAGGTGGTACCACACGACCGCTCTCTACGTAGCAAGGCAACCGTCGGCCGGCTTGTAGGCGACCATTTGCTGCGTGTTCAACTGCTCCATGCGTGTGGTTGCTTGCGGTTCAGGCGGCCATCGCGCGCTCTGCTCGCGTCCCGCCGCGCGTGCTCTGCTCTCGCGTCCCTCTGGGTGCTCTGCCCTCGACCCTCCACGCGCACTGACAGTGTTTTGGGCCGGCGCACGATCACGCACGTTCATGTGCAAGCGGTTGCGTCGGGCGCGATGATGTAGTTACCCACTGCAAAAACTGCCATGCGGACGCGCCGAGAGTCCACGCCGCTCGGCCCCCTTTTATTCCTGCGGCCATTTACCTTCATCTCTCGTCTCACATGTCACAATAAGCACACCCACGAGGACACATATAGAGAGGACATCAAGCGGTTCCAATGGCGCTCCTAGCGGCCGATGACGACAACTGCGGGCAGTTCACCATGCATCACGTAGTAGACACCCACGTGAGGGGGAAGGCCCTCTCGGTGGTGTACACGAACGATCCGGTCTCGGTGGAGAGCTCCATCCAAATTATGGAGTAGTTCCTTGCCGAGGACAAGTACTGAGTAGTCGGCTTCGACCTCGAGTACACCATCGGTCGTGCCGGGCACGATCAGAAGGTTGCCCTTGCCCAGTTGTGCGTGCGACATGACATCCTCATCTACCACTTCCACCCTGCCACAAGGCCTTGCGAGCGTTTCTCCAGGTTTATCAAGAGCTCCGACTACAGTTTCGCTACGGTGGACACCACCAATGATCTAAAAGCGCTCAAGGTTTCGAACTTGAAATGCCCGAATCTTGTCAACATCCAGCACCACTACAAGGTCTGCGGCACCGACAAAAGCAAACTGAACTCCCTAGTTGACCTCGCCTCGGCCATCATTGACCCTTACTACGCGAAGATGAAGCAAGAGAGAAATAAGGACAAGAACGCCTGGCACAGTGTGTGGCATAAGAGACTGGATGAACAACATGTCAAGTACGCGACCATGGACGCGTACACAAGCTACGAGATGTACAGGCGGATCGTTGACATGAGGAACTGTCTTCTTCCTGACCCAGATGAGGGATCGAGCCACATAGCAGTGACGGGAGCGTCACAAGAAGTAGATGACTAGATGATCGATTCTCCTACTTTAGAATGCATGCAATTGTTTATTGAGGTGTGTGCGAATGATCTTTATAGTCACTTATGTAATTGGATATTTATTTCAGTTATATAGACACACACACACACACACACACACACACACACACACATGTTATTCTACTGTAGACAGAGCAATTCACACGGCTTATTAGCAACAATCGTCTGTGTTACTATTGGTCTTCGATCACATTTCAGATTATGGACATGTTTCCCGCGTATCACACACATCTCGTTCAGTTGAATTGTTTCCATTGTGTTGCCTAATCACACACAGTTCATCCGAGTGAACCGTATGCTGTATATCGCACACGCCTTCATCTGGCTGCCCGTTTCTTTTGTGCGTCCTCATCACAAACAGTTCATTGAGCTGAACCGTATGCCCTGCATAGCACACACAACTAAATTCTAAACCATGTTTGATGCATCTGTCATCGCAAACGTTTTGCACCTTTTTTGACGGGTTTTTACACCACCGTTTGCGATTATGGCATCGCACACAGTTTCCTCGAAGGGTCTCTGATCGTAGTCTCGCGTTTGTACCATCCTTCAGTAGTGTTTATTCATCTCCGAGAGGTAACTATAAAGATGGGGGAGGAGTCTACAAAGAAAGACCGTCGTATCACATGCAGCAATTTCAACCATCCTTTGGTGTGGAGGAATATCATAGGAACTCTATATGATATGATTTTTACAGGAATTTTTCCATTAGAGCCAATTGGTTCATAGGAATAGATTCATATACTCCACATTTTAAAGGAAATAAATATGATATCATTTTTATAGCTTTAGAGCCACTTGGTTCATATGAATGGAGTCCTATACTCCCATAATTTCAAAGGAAAATAAACATTAGTGTATATTCAATAGAAAAGTTCCTATTATGTGAACCAAATGACATCTCTTTTCTAATCCCTCCTCATAGGAATTGAGATACATGTCATCTCTAGATTCAATAGAAAAGTTCCTATGATGTGAACCAAATGACATCTCTTCTCCAATCCCTACTCATAGGAATTGAGATACATGTCATCTCTTTCCCTGCAACTTCCATGTATACATCTTCTATTCCTAAATAGCTAGTACAACCCACTAGTAGATTTTTTCCAGGACATGCAACTATGGCACAAGAACACGTCATGCATGCAAGTCAGAAATCACATTGTTTTTGTACTCTATGCATGCAAGCACCACATCATCAATTCGTGCATGTTACTCATAAGTTATTTCTTGCATTAAATTTTTTATTGACAATGTATGTGCTGGTCACGTGCACACATATGTAGTTCACATTCACATTTTTGTCAAAAATGTCATTCTTTTAACTGCAATTAATTTTTTCTCTTTAGTTATAGATGTTTTTGGAGGAACTTTTATGCATTATCTATACCCCTATTTAGTGTGCGAATAACTTAGAAAGATGGTCGCTGGATGAAGCTAATACGACAGTGCAGAGATGGCAAATCCAAGCACTACTGGCCGGATATCATCAACATTCCACCAGATTCTGCCACATGTACAATTTAGAAGACTCCATGGTTGAACTTAAGCATAATGCACAAACCTCAAAACACAAGCACTTCTCCTTTGTTCTAGAATCTTCCATATCATAATTGCCCAAACTTTTTTTCTAAATGAATTGCCATTATTTGTTTTTTACTTTATGCTTTACAATGCACAACCCCATGAATCTTAACATTTTTATAAAACTAATTGATTTTGAATGAGATGAACTATAAGAACTAAACGAACATCTACATCATGCATATATGACTCAAAGCTTTCCATGCTATGGTGTGTATTTATTCATAATTTGGTTTCCAAATCTCATGCGTTCAATGCATGTGTACCTTACTAGTTTTGACTAGAGTAGCAAATTTCATGCGGCCGCGGGTATATCAAAATGCAGGGCCCATGCATCATTGCCTTTCGGTTGAACCTACGTCCACAATTTTTTGTACGTATATCTCCACTGGTCCCCGAACCCAAAATGCTGCCTCGTTCCTGTAAAACCAAGCGGCCCACACATATTAAGGCATCGACTCAAACTCAATCCCTCTCCCGTTTACTACGATGTGGCCCTGCACGCCCTAGTACTCCTACAAACCCTACCAGCCGCACCCATCATCTGTTTTTTTAAGAGGACGAGGGAGAAGCGGATTTGTAGTGGAGGCTCCTACCCTAGGGTGCCCTAGGTATCTGCCGCATGCATCATTGGTCTTCTCTTTTCTTTATGCTCTTGCACCCTAGAGTGAAATAATGGGCTTTGTGATTTGACCCCTCATCGCTCATTTACTACTTCTGCGGTGCTACGACCGGGGTGCCTCCAAGTCCAACCGCTGCTCCGAACTTTAATTTGGTGCATCGCACGTGGAACAAGATGGTGGATGAGCCACATGTCGGCCAAAGGGGTCCTGTTAGGTGTGTCGCTATTTCATGTGTGGACTGACCCTGCTTGAGTTGCTACGCCAACACGACAGGAGCAGCCTACCACTTGGTTTTGCTCCTTGGTGAATCCCGACTATATTGATCTAAAAAGATACACATACTGTACTACCCTCTCCATCTCGGTTTATAGGGCATGCACGTAGTTCTACGTCATCCATTCGACTAACTAAATATGAGTTACTATGTCACAAAAAGTATATCATTGGATTCTTAAGTGGATGTAGTTTCTAAACATATATTGTTCATCACATATATAACTGATAACCCACAAGTATAGGGGATCGCAACAGTTTTCGAGGGTAGAGTATTCAACCCAAATTTATTGATTCGACACAAGGGGAGCCAAAGAATATTCTCAAGTATTAGCAGCTGAGTTGTCAATTCAACCACACCTAGAAACTTAGTATCTGCAGCAAAGTGTTTAGTAGCAAAGTAATATGATAGTGGTGGTAACAGTAACGGAAGTAAAGACAACAAAAGTAATGTTTTTGGTATTTTTGTAGTGATTGTAACAGTAGCAACGGAAAAGTAAATAAGCGTAAACCAGTATATGGAAAGCTCGTAGGCACCGGATCAGTGATGGATAATTATGCCGGATGTGGTTCATCATGTAACAGTCATAACATAGGGTGACACAGAACTAGCTCCAGTTCATCAATGTAATGTAGGCATGTATTCCGAATATAGTCATACGTGCTTATGGAAAAGAACTTGCATGACATCTTTTGTCCTACCCTCCCGTGGCAGCGGGGTCCTATTGGAAACTAAGGGATATTAAGGCATCCTTTAATAGAGAACCGAACAAAGCATTAGCACATAGTGAATACATGAACTCCTCAAACTATGGTCATCACCGGAGTGGTCCCGATTATTGTCACTTCGGGGTTGCCGGATCATAACACATAGTAGGTGACTATAGACTTGCAAGATAGGATCAAGAACACACATATATTCATGAAAACATAATAGGTTCAGATCTGAAATCATGGCACTCGGGCCCTAGTGACAAGCATTAAGCATAGCAAAGTCATAGCAACATCAATCTCAGAACATAATGGATACTAGGGATCAAACCCTAACAAAACTAACTCGATTACATGATAAATCTCATCCAACCCATCACCGTCCAGCAATCCTACGATGGAATTACTCACGCATGGCGGTGAGCATCATGAATTGGTGATGGAGGATGGTTGATGATGACGACGGCGACGAATCCCCCTCTCCGGAGCCCCGAACGGACTCCAGATCAGCCCTCCCAAGAGAGATTAGGGCTTGGCGGCGGCTGTGTCGTAAAACGCGATGAAACTTTCTCTGATTTTTTCTCCCGAAAGCCAATATATGGAGTTGGAGTTGGCGTCGGAGGGCCACCAGGGGCCCACGAGGTAGGGGCGCGCCCGGGGGGGCGCGCCCCACCTCGTGGACAGGTGTGGGCCCCCTGGTCTTCATCTTTGGCGAGGATTTTTTATTATTTATTCTAAGATATTCCGTGGAGTTTCAGGTCATTCCGAGAACTTTTGTTTTCTGCACATAAACACCATGGCAATTCTGCTGAAAACAGCGTCAGTCCGGGTTAGTTCCATTCAAATCATACAAGTTAAAGTCCAAAACAAGGGCAAAACAAGGGCAAAAACCAAAGCCGTGTCTAAAAAAGACAAGCCCTCGCGCGATCCATCGATACAAACCTAGACTAAAAAAGGCGAGGGCTTGTCTTTTCCCGCGCGGCAGGCAGGGGAGTTTGGCATAGTCTGTTCGAGGCAAGGAGCCAGGAAGGGAAACAAGCAAATAAAGGTTGAGCGACTTAGTTTTGGGAAAATCTGATTTTACGGAGTACGTACCCACTATGGAGGTAGTACTACTTACTACTCCCTCCTTTCCGGTTTATAGGGCTCATCTAAAAAAATTATTTTTCCGTTTTATAAGTATCCATTCTACTAGTAGTAGTAGTACCATCACATGTTGGATTTCGAGGTGCGTTAAATCACCCGATGCAAGCAGTGTCAAGAGAAAACTGACCAATGCATGTAAAAGTTCATGGAAATTTAGTGGCCATGCATGCATTCATTCTAATTAATGCCTCCGTAAACATAACTTCTTGAGAAAAACAAGCGTACTAATTACTTGTGCAAACTATGAAATTAATTCCACCACTCACCGTCTACCTTGGTTGGAGAGATTTTGAAATTGAGCCATAAACTAGAAATGAGGGAGTAGTAACTTTTGTCTCTATTACTATTTTTGGCCTTGCATAGATGCAAAATGTATTTTTTTATAGTGGCCTTGTATAAGTAAATGGAGGGAGTACTAAAGGACATATATTCCAAACAATATGATAATCTCTCTACCCAAGGTAGGGACGAGGAGTAAATGGAGGGAGTAGTAAAATTTTCTCCTCGTCCTGTGAGCCATCGCGCGCGTGGGCGAAGGAGCGGGCGTAAGGCATACTAGTAAGCAAGCTTCACCTCATCCTGCGAGCCACCGCGCTCGTGGGTGGGGGAGATGGCGTACTAAGCAAGCTTCTCCTCGTTCTGCGAGTTGACGGGACACATCAGAAGTACTCCAGTGTATAGAGCCTTGCCTCTAAGGTAGGCCCCACATGGTTTGCCTCTTTTTTAACATAATGCGTCAAGTCAAAATTTGTTTGTTCACCCGTGGTAGACGATCCTCTATCAAGTGGACAACCAGTATACGTGTCAAATTACCACGTGGGCTGCCTTTTCATACAGAAATGAGCTCCACCTGGTTGGGAAAGAGACAGGAGTACGTGCGCCGTGCGTGCACCTCTTATCTTCGTGCAAGTCCCCCACCTACGTGGGTGTGTGTGAGAGAGATACAAACCTAGACATAATGCGCCGTCCATCCCCATGCCTCCGCCCAGTCCGACCACCAGTCACCACCATGCCCCACTCCTCCTCACCTTATCTCTCATCTTTCTCGAGATACCATTTTTCCGATAAAATTCTCGAGATACCATTTTTCTGATAAAATTATCGAGATATCATTAGTTTTTACACATGGGATTACTCCTGCATGGGTCAATCACAACAGGTGTTTTGTAAAAAAATGCATCTTGATGTTCCGCGCAATGCACGGGCATCTTGCTAGTACACGGAAAAATTTCACGGCGAACGAGGGATGTGGATCTACTGGGAGGGGCTGTTTCGATCTTGCCCGAGGTAGCCAAAATATTGGCGACCCTTTTGTCCACCGGTGCCTTTGCCACCGATGAACGAGGAATGGCTCGGGTGCTCATGCATCCTCCAGCGCACACATTGGAGACGAGCTCGCACGAGCTATGCTTTTTTTGTCCCACCACGCCGCCCGAGCCGGCCGCAGACCGACCACCGACCCGCAAATTACGCCATCCAACCGTAGCCGCACACTTTCTGACAGCAACTCAACCAACCGGACGAAATTCATGAAAACACGACGATATTTCATATAAACAATGTAAAAAATCATATAAAATATCGGATTTTCATACAAACATGACGGATTTCATTACATTCAAATGAAATACACGGTGCTAGTTCTGGACAGCACAGGTATATAATACCTGGCCTAAATGGTCGCCTGCTGATCCATTTGTGTTCCTCATGTCCGGCAGCACGATCACCGGACTGCCGGGAGCCCCGGTAGTATATGCTTCAGCGCAAAGGATGGCTTGCTTCCCCACTGCCCAACTGATATCGTTGGCTGATGCCCAAGATGTTGGTGGAAGGGGGCTTCTCCGCTTCCATGGAGCACGTGCGGGGTCGACGAAGGTCCTCGCAACAAAAGGATCCGGCAAGACACCTGCTGTGTACGTCGGCGTCGCCTCCGGGGTGGCCTTCATGGGACCCAAGCGGCGGCGGACTCCCATGTTCTACTTATCCTCGATGATGGCGGCAGACGCGGAGGCGCTGGCCACCGACTCGTCGCTCTCCGCGCACCCGGCTTCTGTCGCTGCTTGCATGGCGCGGCTACCGGCATGGGAGTCTCAGCCACAGAAATGGGAGATGCGGTCGCAGACACGGGAGGCGCGGTATGAGGTGGCGGCGTGGACGGCAGTGACGATGCCCGTGCACTCCTCCTCATTGAGCTGGCTTGGAGCAACGAGTTGCTGAACCGCGCGCCGGCTTCGGCCGGCATCTGGCTCGTTGGGCGAGGGGAGGGAGGTGGATCAACGAGCTGCATAGCTCGTATCCGGCGGGCTCGGCGGGCCACCCAGCCGGCTTGGATGCGAGATAACTACTCTTCGTAAGCCATTGTAAGAGTGGACAAAATGGTGAAGGAGGAGATAGGGTAGCGCCGGAGTTGTGCGATTCTTGGCCGGCGTTTGGCCTCGTTTAAATAGGAGACTAAATGGACGGCGGATGGGAGGAGCTCGGCCGGCGTTGCGTTTAATGCCGGCCCGATCATGAACGGACGTGTGTCCAGAGTGGGTTTCTCGGCTTCCACACGGGCGGGTTTCATGGAGGCGTTTGAATGCGGCAAGGAGGCGTGTTTAGCCGGGCGTGCATCGAGTGGTGCCCTCGACTCTGACGTACGACACCGCGGCGTTCTTCCACTTACGTGTGGGATCTTTGGGTACATGGCATGCATGTCAGTGACCCAACGTAGACAGCGCACGACACAGGAACTTTTGGTGGGCCAGGGCGGTCGGAAGCGGGCATTTCGTAAACCGATGATTGTTCATTGAGTGTGACATCATCTATTTCATGCAGATAAGCCTACTATATAATGTAAGAGAATTTTAAAAAAAATCATATATATGTTGATAGCGCATTTGATACGTTGTGATTCATAAAGACCGCTGCAAACATCAATGTTCTGCTTATCACAGATAAGATTGATTAATACCCGTAACAATCCATGTCCTTAACGAAGGGTGCATGCACGTATAGGTTGAGCGTGTGTCTTGTGGCGTGTGTTGTGTGCATGCAGGCGTGCGAGTGTTGCGTGCGTGCATGTGTACGTTTTAGTGTTGCATGCATGTGTACATACGTGCATGTGTTCGTGAGTGCATGTGTACGTGTCAGTGTTGCACGCCTGCATGCATGCGTGTGTTCATTATGTGTACGTGTCAGTGTTGCACGCCTGCATGCGTGCGTGTGTTCGTGCAAGTGTTGCGTGCGTGCATGTGTACGTGCGGGATGAGGCTACACGTCAGTCGACTGACTTTTTCATCTCTGGTCAGTAGATTTTCCAGCCGTTGGATACGAAATCAAGGGTCTACAGTTTATCTTCAACCTCCACCACCTTGAGCCGCCAGCCACCACCAGCTGAACTGCCGGCCCCCTCCGTCCATGGCTGGCCCACGCTGCCACGCCGCCCCGCCCGCCCCGAAACCACTCCCCACCGCCGGTCCGCCGCCGCCCCCGCCATCCCTCTAAGCCCCCCCTCCCCCCCCGCGCCGAGCTTTTTCTTCGGCGATCCCCACGCCACCGCCAAATCACCGCCCCCCCACCACCGGCGACTGCCAACCAGAGGTCTCACGACTTCGAATCCCCACCGACCACTAATTTATTACCATTTCTGTCCTTCATATACACGCTGACGGGTGGGCCCTATGGTAATGTGTGATACGTCTCCAACGTATCTATAATTTTTGATTGCTCCATGCTATATTATCTTCTGTTTTGGACATTATTGGGCTTTATTATTCACTTTTATATTATTTTTGGGACTAACCTATTAACTAGAGGCCCAACCCAGAATTGTTGTTTTTTGCCTATTTCAGAGTTTCGCAGAAAAAGAATATCAAACGGAGTCTAAACGGAATGAAACCTTCGGGAACGTGATTTTCGGAATGAACATGATCCAGAGGACTTGGACCCTACGTCAAGAAAGCCACCAGGAAGCCACGAGGTAGGGGGCGCACCTACCCCCCTGGCGCACCCTCCACCCTCTTGGGCCCCACGTTGCTCCACCGACGTACTCCTTCCTCCTATATATACCTACGTACCCCCAAACGATCAGATACGGAGCCAAAACCTAATTCCACCGCCGCAACCTTCTGTACCCATGAGATCCCATCTTGGGGCCTGTTCCGGAGCTCCGCCAGAGGGGGCATCGATCACGGAGGGCTTCTACATCAAACACCATAGCCTCTCCGATGAAGTGTGAGTAGTTTACCTCAGACCTTCGGGTCCATTGTTATTAGCTAGATGGCTTCTTCTCTCTTTTTGGATCTCAATACAATGTTCTCCCCCTCTCTTGTGGAGATCTATTCGATGTAATCTTATTTTGCGGTGTGTTTGTTGAGACCGATGAATTGTGGGTTTATGATCAAGTTTATCTATGAACAATATTTGAATCTTCTGAATTCTTCTATGTATGATTGGTTATCTTTGCAAGTCTCTTCGAATTATCAGTTTGGTTTGGCCTACTAGATTGATCTTTCTTGCAATGGGAGAAGTGCTTAGCTTTGGGTTCAATCTTGCGTGTCCTTTCCCAAAGGATGAGGGGCAGCAAGGCACGATTGTATTGTTGCCATCGAGGATAACAAGATGGGGTCTTTATCATATTGCATGAATTTATCCCTCTACATCATGTCATCTTGCTTAAAGCGTTACTCTGTTCTTATGAACTTAATACTCTAGATGCATGCTGGATAGCGGTCGATGTGTGGAGTAATAGTAGTACATGCAGGAGGGAGTCGGTCTACTTGTCTCGGACGTGATGCCTATATACATGATTATACCTAGATATTCTCATAACTATGCTCAATTATGTCAATTGCTCAACAGTAATTTGTTCACCCATCGTAAAATACTTATGCTCTTGAGAGAAGCCACTAGTGAAACCTATGGCCCCCGGGGAAGCGGCGCATCGGTGTCTATCATAGGGTGTGGGGCGATGGAGCTGCTTGCGCCTGATCTGGAGGTCGGCGGGGCTTGAAGGTATGGCCGGGGGGTGGTGCCAAGCACGGTGGTGCGGTGCGGTCGAGGGGAGGGCAGAGGCAGGGGACTGGGCCGGTGGTCGCTGGCGTTTTGAGGAAGATCGTAACACTGACTGGCTGGAGGTAGATGATGGTGATCTGCCTGTTCTTTGTACATCGGACGGTGCAGAAAAAATGGACTGGCCTATTTATTTTCAGTCGACTGTTATTTTCATAGAATCCTGTAGTAATTTCATGTGCGATGCATGTTGTAGAGCTATCATATGTCTCTCGCGATTTATTTCTCACCGACCTGCTATCTGCTACCTTTACACTGTACTACTTGTGCACACACTTCACCCATACTCACACTGTTGTTTTTTTATGCATGGGTATTTCAGACTCTGACGCATTGTTGATGAATACAAAAAAGAAAAGACAGAAGTCGCTCCAGTGTAATTCGAAGATAAGCACTAAGCGTTTCAGCGCTCTAAAGGGTGCAGTGTCAGCAGATGGAGACAATAAACGTAGATCTGCAGTTGATGATCTCAATTGCCACACACAACCATCCCAGGTGCTTGCTTTAACTTCGCGCTGTCAAATGTGGTTGCATGTTGTATATGGTGTCTAGCTTGTATTGCTTCCAATTTGGTTAAATTGCATCTACTTACTTTACCCATTATACCTTTGATAATGATATGCCTACCTGTTTTTGATACATACTACATATGTCTATTAACTATGTTCGTACATCAAACTAATGCTCTTTTGTATCCCTCATCAATCACTTATGATGAGATAGTCACCCCAGTGGGTTATTGTGAGACGCGCTACTCGTTTAAAGAGTGCAATGTCATCCTCCCCACATGATTCTCAAGAAACAGCAAGGCTAAATGAAGATAGTCAACATAGCTCTCTAGTTGATGACCGCCATTCCCCCACACCACCATCGCAGGTGCTTGCTCTTACTTGGCAGTGTGATATGTGGTTGCATGTTGCATATGGTGTCTACCTTGTAATGCCTCTAATTAGGGTAAATTGCATCTGCTTAGTTAACACATTATACCTGTGAATATGACATGCCTTCCTGTTTTTGGTACATACTACGTCTTTCTATTAACGATGTTCTTACATCAAAATATTTTTCTTGTGTATCCCTCATCAATCACTTCTGACGATACACCTTCAAGTTGACAGTGTAATATTGGTTGCATCTTGCATATCATTTCAAACATGTAT
This sequence comes from Aegilops longissima, assembly GCA_021605205.1. Taxonomy (NCBI): domain Eukaryota; kingdom Viridiplantae; phylum Streptophyta; class Magnoliopsida; order Poales; family Poaceae; genus Aegilops; species Aegilops longissima. The sequence continues at coordinate 505,512,728 of CM038679.1, forward strand.
TGCCTCTAATTTGTTGAAGTGCCACTTATAATGAGACACATCTAACTTGGTAGAGTGATTTTGGTTGGATCTTTCATATGGTGTTTAGATTGCATTGCTTCCAATTTGTTGAAATGCCTTCTGCTTAGCGTTTTTCATACATATTCCATCCTCCTACAATGTGATTGCCGTACATAAAAGTTGTGTTCGTCAGTATCATGCATCAACGAATTTGGAAGTGCGAATGTCATTCCTTTTTCTTGTGTATTTACTTGACAAGGCAAAATCTAAAAGGACGAAGGCACGAAATGATGGTGGTCCTCTGGAGCAACCGAAACAGATGATCTCTACAGATTCTCCTGTTACTCCTACTGCAGTGCAAGTTCGAAATCTCATCTCCCCTACTCCACAACCCCAGGTGCTTGCTCTAACATGGCAGTGTGATATATGGTTGCATGTTGCATATGGTGTCTAGCTTATATTGCTCCTAATTTGATAAATTGCATCTCCTTACCTTACACATTATACATGTGAATATGACACGCCTTCCTATTTTTGGTACATACTACATCTGCCTATCACACCATGTTCTTACATCAAACTACTATTCTTGTGTATCCTGCATCTATCGCTAATGATGAGACAGTCACGCCCGTGGGTTTGTATGAGACGCGCTACTCTTATAAATAGTGCAGTTTCATCCTCTCCACATGATTCTCAAGAAACAGCAAGCCTAAATGAAGATATTGAAGGTAGCTCTGTACTTGAAGACCGCACTTCCCCTACACCACCATCGCAGGTGCTTGCTCTAACTTCGCAGTGTGATATGTGGTTGCATGTTGCATACGGTGTCTAGCTTGTAATGCTTCAAATTAGGGTAAATTGCATCTGCTTAGTTTACACATTATACCTGTGAATATGACATGCCTTCCTATTTCTGGTACACACTACATCTATGTGTTAACCATGTTCTTACATGAAACTACCTCTCTTCTGTATCCTGCATCAATCACTTACGATGAGACACCTTTATTCGCTGCATATTGCATATTATTTCAAGCCTGTTGCCATGCATTGCTTCTAATTTGGTCAAATACATTTGTTAGGCCACCCTTTTAATTTGGCAGAGTGATATTGGTTTCATCTTTCATATGGTTTCTAGCTTGCATTGCTTCTAACAAGTTCAAACACCTTGTGCGTAGTCTACACTTTATACATCATACATGTCAATATGTCACGTCGTCCTATTTTTCATACATATTCCATCCTCCTATCATGCGGCTGCCTTACATGAAAGTAGTGTTCGTTAGTATCATGCATCGATGAGTTCTGAAGAGCAAATTTTATTCCTTTTTCTTGTGGGTTTGACTTGACAAGGAAAAATTAAAAAAGCAGAAGGAAAAGAGTAGGGAAGGCGATGATGGTGGTCCTCTGCAGCAACGTAAACGGAGCATCTGTACGGATTCTCCTTGTACTGCTAGTGCATTACAAGGTCCAAGTCTCCGCTCCCCTAGTCCACCATCCAAGGTGCTTGCTCTAACTTGGCAATGTGATATCTTGTTGCATGTTGCATATGGTGTCTAGCTTGTATTGCTCCTAATTAGTGTAAACTGCATCTGCTTAGCTTACACATGATACGTGTGAATATGACACGCTTTCCTGTTTTTGGTACATACTATATCTATCTATCACACAATGTTCTTACATGAAACTACTCTTATTGTGTATCCTGCATCAGTCACTTATGATGGGACACCTTTAAGTTGGTAGTGTGATATTGGTTTGCGTCTTGAATATGATTTCTAGCATGTACTGCTTCTAGTTTGATGAACGCCACCTATGACGAGACAGTTTTATCTTGGTAGAGTGATATTGATTGCACCCTCCATATGGTGTCTAGCTTGCAGTGCTTCGAATTTGTTGAAGTGCCTTCTACTAGTTACCACATCATAGGTGTGAATATGTCAAGCCGTCCAATTTTTCGTACATATCCCATCCTCGTATCATGACTTTGCCTTTCATCAGAGTAGTGTTCGTCAGTATCATGCATGAATGAGTTCTGAAGAGCGAATTATATTCTTTTTTCTTGTCTGTTTGACCTCACAATGCAAAATCAATAAAGCGGAAGGAAATTGGTAATGCATTGGATGATGGTGGTCTTTCCGAGCAACTGAAATGCAGGGTCTCTACAGATTCTACTCTGACATCCTCCCAACAAGATTCGCAATACAAAGCAAGGCTAGACAGTCAACGTACCTGTGTAGATGATGAGCACATCTCCCCTACTCCACCATCACAGGTGCTTGCTGTAGCGACCCGACCTCAAACGTTCAAGTCTCTGTGCTTCCGTGTCATCCCTGGATCAGTAATGCTGACACACACAGTACTCGAAGGATTTATAACAGAGTAGCAATCACACACTTATTACATTGAATGTCTCAAAAGAGAACTTATCACAATAAATATGGCTTAAGGCCATCTAAGTAAGATAACATCGGAAGGCTTGGAAGATAAGTGAGTCCATCAACTCCAACGGCATAGCTGAGATGCACAACAACGACCTATCGCACCTTTACTCGTCGTCTGAAAGTCTGCAACATGATACGTTGCAGCCCGAAAACGGGTCAGCACATGGAATATGCTGGCAATATAACACAATAGAGCAAGAACAGAAATAATGCTACCCCTATATGCATATTTGGCTGGTGGAAAGGCTCTATGGTTATATTGTTTTGCGAAAAGCCAATTTTTTTCCTACAACAAAGGAATATATTTTATTTAACTATCATGGTGGTTGAACAACATTGAGAAGGTACCTCCAACTCAATCCCAATTAAAAGTAGTTATCAACCCAACAAATTAAATTAGAGTGATGAGATACATATGATAATCCAAGTACTAGATACTCAAGATGTCCATAACCGGGGACATGGCTAACCATGATTAGATTATACACTCTGCAGAGGTTTGCGCACTTTTCCCCACAAGACTCGATCTCCTCCGTTGGATTTCTCGCACTTCATGGTGTTTGAGAAACGGATGACCGAGACACAGTCTTTCTGAAGCATTAACTCTAACCCCGGGTAGACAGTGCCAACCTACATCCCTCTACATCTGGTAGCCTACCACTAGAAGAGGTCATGCAACTTACTCAACTATGCTAGAGCCCATAATAGCTTGTGGCTGCACACGGAAGTTTCTAGCATGAAATATCTCAGATCCCTTTGAGCCTGGGTGGCGGACCGTAGGATTATCACACGGGTACTACGGGATATCCTAGGACAACACTGGATTCTCCAGGTGCCCAAAACAAGCAATCCACCCAGATGTGTATTAAAGTTGCCACCTTAAGTTGAACCATTAAATAATCATCTCACATCTGTCATGGATTCACTCACCCAAACCACGTCTACGAGCATAGCATAGCAGTTTAAGCATAACGTAGAAGTAACTCCCAAGGTTTGGTAATAAACAGGGCAATAGGTTCTACCTCATCATCTACTTCCCAATACCCACAAGTTAATCACATCCTAATCATGAAGTGTTTGAGGATTGAGTCTAATGCATAAAAACTGGGTATGAAAAGAGTATGATAAATGTGTTACTTGCCTTGCTGATGATCGCAAAACCTAGAGACTCGTAGTAGCACGCTTCACACTCCGGGAATTCCATCGCAAACAAACAATAGCATACATAAGCAATCAATCAAAGATGCACGGGTAAAACTCAAATAAGAAGATCGAATCTGAAACTCAACTGAAGAGATTTGATTTGCAAAAAGAATCAAATCCAACGGAGCAACGAAACTCAAACTACGAAAAAAACAAGATCTGCTTACTAATCTGGACTAAAGTCAAAGTTTACAGTACCAAAATCTTGTTTAAGTTTGTTAAACAGAAATACGGCTTCGAGACGAAGATCTAGGCGCTTGAATCGCCTGATTCTGATAAACGAGCGAAAAGATAAACTAAAACGAAAATCGGGTCAGAAATCGCGATCCAAAATAATCGCGGAAAAACCCTGGAAAAAAGGAAAAACTAACGAACAGGCTAATGAACGAGCGTTCGCTGTCAGTGACTAATGAATGAACGGCGTTCATTAAAACGAACGTACGGATGAACGTTCGCACAATAAGTTTACCGCAGGAAAAAAAACCTAACCTATCTATATATATAAAAAACGAATCTAGGTTTTTAAAAAAGTAGAACGGTTTTCCAATGAAAACCGGCGGCGGCTACCTCCGGCGAGGTCGACGGCAGCGGTGGACGGCGAGGCGGCACGGCTGGTCGGGCGGTGGCGCTGCTCGGTCGGCGGCGGCGGCTCGGGAGTGGGGCTAGGGTTTGGGGCGCGGGGCTGGGCTGGGGCGGCTCGGCGCCTCGGGCTTTAAAGGCCCGGCCGGGTCAATGTCCCAGGCGAACACGGCCATGTAAGGTTGGTTCGTTTTTTTTAATATTCCGCCGCGCAGAAAAACAGAGAAAAGAAATACTAATCGGACTCCAAAATCCTGAAATAAATTTTCTTAGTCCTCTAAAAATCTACCGGACAAGGTGAACATTTATTTAGGACTCTAACGCAATTTTGGAAAACGCATATTTTCCTAACTCAAATAAAATAGCAATAAAATCAAAATAAAAAATGTTTATTTGTTTTTAATACTTTTCCTCCAATATTTCATTATTTTGTGGAAGTCATATTATCCCCTCTCATATATTTCTCTATATGAAATATTTTCATAGAGAAAAATAATTAAAACAAATGACCCTTGTTTCAATATTTGGTAAAATTCAAATATGAAAACGGTGAAATCCCCAACTCTCTCCGTGGGTCCTTGAGTTGCTTAGAATTTCTAGGATCGCAAAGCAAATATGCAAATGAAATATGATATGCATGAATGATCTATGTATAACATTCCAAATTGAAAATTTGGGATGTTACACTTGCATGTTGCGTATGATGTCTAGCTTGTATTGCTTCTAATTTTGTTGAATTGCATTTGCTTGCTTTACACATAATGCCTGTGAATATGACACGTGTTCCTGTTTCTAGAACATACGTGTACATGATGAGCACATCTCACCTACTCCACCATCACAGGTGCTTGCTCTAACTTGGATCTGTTATATGTGGTTGCGTGTTCTGTATGATGTCTAGTTTGTATTGCTTCTGATTATGTTGAATTGCATCTGCGTAGCTTACAACTTATACCTGCAACGATCACTTACCCATAAGACACATTTAACTTGGGACTGTGATGTTGGTTGCATCTTGCATTATCTTCTAGCTTGTACTGCTTCTAATTTCTTGAAATCGCACTTACGATGAGACACTTTTTACCTGATAGAGTGATATTGGTTGCATGTTCATATGATGCCTAGCTTTCATTTCTTCTAATTTTGTTGAAATGCCTTCTGCTTACTATTTTTTCATACATATTCCATCCTCCTATCATACGTGTGAATATGCAATGCTGTCTTTTTTTGTATATATTCCATCCTCCTATCCTCCGCTTGCCTTACATCAAATTAGTGTTCGTGTGTATCATACATCAACCAGTTATGCAGAGCTAATTTTATTCATCTTCTTGTGGTTTTGACTTCATAAGGCAATATCAGAAAATAGGAAGGAAAAGAGCAAGTTAGGGGATGTTGGTGGTCCTCCGCACCGAAGCAAACAGAGACTCTCTAGATTTGCCACTCCTACTGCTAATGAAGTTGAAGTCCCAAGTCTATATGATGAGTTCATCTCCCGTACTCCACCATCACAGGTGCTTGCTCTAAGTTGACAGTGTGATAATTGGTTTCATGTTGCATATATTGTCTAGCCTATATTTCTTCTGTTTTGATTAAATTGCACCTGCTGAGTTTATTCGTTATACATGTGCATATGACATGGCTTTCTGTGTCTAGAAGACACTGCATCTATCTATCATACCATGTTCTTACATCAAAGTACTGCTGTTGTGTATCCCGCATCAGTCACTCATGATTGGACGCTTTTAACATGGCAGTTTGATAGTGGTTGCATCTTGCATTGATTTCTACGTTGTACTTCTTCTAATTTTTCGAATTGCCACTTATGACAAGACACTTTTAACGTGGCAGAGTAATATTGGTTGCATCTTTCATATGGTGTCTAGCTTGCATTACTTCTATTTTCTTAAAAATCCTTCTGCTTAGTTTACACATCATAGCTGTGAATATGCCACGCCGTCCTGTTTTTCTTACATATTCCATCCTCATACGGTTGTCTTACATCAAAGTATTGCTTGTCTGTATTATGTATCAATGAGTTCTGAAGAGCGATTTTATTCTTTTGTGTTGTGGGTACGGCTTGACATGGCAAAGTCAAAAAAGAGCAAGGAAAAGAATATAGTAGGGAATGGTGTTACTCGTCGGCTGAAACGGAAAAGGATCTGCCCTCGAGATTCTGGTAGTTCTTATAGTGCAGTAGAAGGTCCAAGTCCACCGGCTAAATCTACAAACACACTATCACCTGCTCCACCAGCTGCAGCATCCGCTTCAACTGCATTCAGATCTCAAGGAGTTACTCGCTCATTTGCTCCGAACGCCAGTTCCTGCAAGCTGCCTTCACACCTAACACCACTTCAAGCATCACGACACAACAGAGTTGGCAAGATCAGATGAACCTCATGAGCATCAACACTAAGACGGTACCGACCGAGTCAAGTTGCGCTTGCATGCTCCTTTATATGTACTCTCACGCTTGATGTACACTAACACTTTCCATATTCGTTGTTGAACTAGCACCAAGGCGCAAGCGAAACAGACATTAGGGATAATGCTTGACATATTAACAAAATCTAAAGGAGGAAGAAGGAGATCCATTTTGAGGCAGGTTTAAAAGGCCACGGATGCTACAGAGTCAGCCAAGTTAGTATCGAGGCAGCCGCTGTCGTTAGGTGTCATGCACGGATCCTCCCAACGTGGATCCAAAGACAGAATGAGAAAGACAATACCCAGCTTTAACACCTTCCTTGACCATTTATCCGTAATTAATGTTATTCATCGCAATTAGTAATATTGTCTTGCTCGTCCCATAATTTCTAGCTTCCTCTTAATAAGACTCACATTCTTTTTTCAATGTATGAGGTTCAAGTTGGAACCGAAAGATGATGCAACTAAACAAGCATGCGCCATGTTTTTCAGATACCGCTCATGACAAGATTCGCACCACCTTAGAAAATCTCACTTTGAAGGCAAGGCTAACAATGAAATCGCCCAAACATCTCCAAAGGAATATATTACGATGAAGACCGGACAACCCTTGTTAAACACCGGTCCGATCCAAAGTATCGTAGGCTATATGTATTTGATCGCACCACATATTGAAATTGTATTTATGTATCTGCCTTACAAGTGTATCTTCTTCTAGGCTAACTGCTTGAAGAACAAGACCAACCGCTCTAAAGTGAAATTACGATGCATAATAGGATCTCGTAGCTAAATTGCACAATCGCAAGGCTCTTGTAAATAGTTGCTACTTCCTTCTTTTTTCGTGCCATATTATCGTATCTATATTGATTTGTTCCAAATACGAGAGGAAAGCCCGCGGACCAAAAAGAACCTGAACCGAATGCAGTGTAAATCTTCAAGGATTGCCACACCAAAGAAGATGAAGGGCATGAGCACACCAGTTCAAGCCGCTGTTGTAAGTCCTTACTCCTCCTGCCTTTGAACTGATTGGTACTGTGATGTGTTCATTTAACTGCTTGGTTTGCAGCCAATGTTAGTTACTGTGATCACTTTTGTACACAGTTGTCTTAACGTATCATTTCACCTTACATGGTTTAAAAGAGATGAAGGATATTCTTTTGGTCTTGATCTGTAATCTAGTTGTGATGTTCACGTGCGCACACAATGATAAAATAGCCTGTTTGTTTTATATCTGTTTGCCCATGATATGAATGATGTCATACTATGTTCATCCTACTTTAAACCATGTCTCTTTATCCTTAGATGTCCATGAATGTGAGGAAATAGACAATACAGTGGGCATGCTACATGGACATATGTTCCGAAAGTGATTTTATTGTGTAGTTGTCACTACAATACATGCTAATGTATTACAGTAGTTCACCAAAATAAGTTATGTATAGACGTGAAACCTACTTTGTTTGTTTTTGTCTCATTAGTAACTTATCAGGTACACTAATCTACAAGTTCAAACTTTCAGCAAGCTATGGAACAAATGATTGAACAGCCACAACCACCTGAAGGTGACGAGGTTACCACATGCACAATGTCACCTCTTCTCGCAGAAGGCCAAGATGTCTCCACTAATAAAGGCAAAAAGCACCTTCCTGCGTAATTTTGGGTTGGTTGTCAAGGTAACCTCGTCCAAATCGCCAACTGAACAAAATCTTCCGGCTAGACAAAGAGATATATCTATGCTCCAGACACAAGTCCAATCCCTACTGGACGTCGTTTCGGAAACAAGAATAGTGGTTGACAAATGTCGTCAAGATATGAATGGTTTTGAAACCATACTATCACACATTCGCTTCATTGTTCAAGAGCAATGGCGGAAAGAAGGTGAAGATCGTGCTGCTCCATCAGACTCTATAGCCTGAAACATTAGCACTCAGGTCAAATGATCTGTGCTTCTATACATCTAATGGTGCTTTTATCTGCAAGGACTGTAAACTTTATGCCAACAGGCCTTTTTTTGTATGGTTGGAATTTATTTTGTTGTGATACAACATTTATGATGTGCCAAAGGCTGCAGTAATTACGGCGCTATTTTTGTATAGTGTAGGTTTATCTTAGTAATGTATTCGGCCAAAAGCTTCATAGGAGCCCAACATGCCAACATTCGTCGGGCCCATTCCAATTGGGCTAAAAATGATTATGGGCCGAAATTTGCATGTAGCCCACTAAAAATATCTGGGCCTAAATCAACATAAGCTTTCATATTTTTCTAGTAGGCCTGTGCCCATAGTGGGCCTTTAACAGGCCTAACATAATTTGGGCCCTCAGTAACAATAGGCCGTTTACAGTTGTAAATATCTCGAGCCCATAAAAACATGGGCCTTTAATAGGCCGAAAGTGAGATTGGACCCTGATTGTGCCAAATAACCCACTGGTCTTAGGAGGCTGAAATGGTGGCCCATTTACAATGCGAATCGTTCACAGGCCAAAATTTGGACGGGCCATAAATGCGCCGACCTACAACACGGGCCTTTAACAGGCCGGAAGTACGGTTGGGCTTGATTAGTGTCATTTTTATATGGGCCGTTAATAGGCCTGATGTGACGTTGGGCCACATATGGCCCATGTATTTCGTCCGACGTTAACAGGGCGAAAATCACAACAGGCTGAAAGTGGCCCAAATCTATAGTGGGCCTCTAACAGGCCGAATGTCAGACATGGCCAAATATGACCCAAATCCTTCACGGTCGTTTATGGGCCGAAAGTTTCAATGGCCTATAAATGGGCCCAAATGAAGCAGGACCTTTAACAGGCCGGAAATACACCGGGCCGTAATTCGACCCAAATACTTAGCGACTATTAACGGGCCAGAAGTGACCATGGGCCGCGATGATGACAAGTTTAGGACGGGCCGATTTGACACTAGCCGTACGGGCCTTAACTGAGAATGTTGGGCCTTTAGCTGGGCCAGCCCATTATGGTCTGCAAAATCTTGTGGGCCTTTAGCTGGGCCGGCCCATTATGGTCCACTAAATCTTGGGGGCCTTTAGTTGGGCCAGCCCATTTAAAGTTTATGGGCCACTTTTGGGCCCGTCCACGTGTCAACATATCATAGGAGCATCTCGACTATTGGATGAGTGACACCTATGCCAACGCGGAGCTGACACGTGGTGCCGTCGGCCAATGAGAATTTTACACAGGGAAAATCCCATTGGTCCGGGCTGTTAACGGGTTATCGGATCCAAAACTAGACCCGATAGCTTAACGGTGAGCCGTTACGGTCGATGCCACGTGTTGGTCACCCTTGACGAAAGCACTTCTATGACACGCGATTTATCGTCATGGAAGTGGACACTTCCGTGATGATAATTTTGGTAATGTCATGGAACACTTCTACGACAGCACATGTATGACTATCTTGATTCTGTCATAAAATCGTTATGGATGTACATGCATGACAGAAAATGTGCCCTATTGTGACAAACATGTATCATCACGGAAGTGTATTTTTTTAGTGGATAGACATCCCTCGAGTCATATAAATGATCACGTGATCCAGATCAACTAAACCATGTCCGATCATCGCGTGAGATGGAGTAGTTTTCAATGGTGAACATCTCTATGTTGATCATATCTACTATATGATTCACGCTCGACCTTTCGGTCTCCAGTGTTCTGAGGCAATGTTTGTACATGCTAGGCTCGTCAAGTTTAACCCGAGTATTCCGCATGTGCAAAACTGTCTTGCACCCGTTGTATGTGAATGCAGAGCTTATCACACCCGATCATCACGTCGTGTCTCGGCACGACAAACTGTCGCAACGGTGCATACTCAGGGAGAACACTTATAATGCTACCGCTGTACTAAGCAAAATAAGATGCATAAAAAATAAACATCACATGCAAGCAAAATGTGTGACATGATATGGACATCATCATCTTGTGCCTTTGATCTCCATCTCCAAAGCACCGTCATGATCTCCATCGTCACTGGCTTGACACCTTGATCTCCATTGTAGCGTCGTGGTCGTCTCGCCAACTATTGCATCTACAACTATCGCTAACGAATATTGACACAGTAAAGCAATTACATGGCGTTTGCATTTCATACAATAAAACGACAACCATAAGTGTCGGGGATATACCCCACGACGTAAACCGGCCGGAAGTATAACCCAGCCGGACTTGGCGGTTTACTTGAGATCCGGATGACACTTGGCGATTCACTGGCGACCCGCCCTGACCTGGCAGTTTACAAGAAACCCACCTGGTCATTATGACTCACTGGTGATCCGGCGTGCGGGACAGACAGATGACAAGGCCCAAGGCCCAGAAGGCCGGTTTATGTTTAATGGTGGGCCGGTTTATGAGGAAAGCGTAAGGACTATTCTCCTACAAAGGAAGCAAGACTAGACTCCACTTGTAATAGAGTAATCCTAATCCAACTAGGACTAGTCATGTAAACCGCCCCTTCAACATATATAAGGAGGGGCAGGGCTCCCCAAAGAGGGAGAGGCTACAAGCAAGAAGAAACAACCTTAGGGCTAGACACAAAGAGGGGAGCCGGTTTACGGCGACTCCCTCATGATGATAATGAGACCTAGCCTCAAACATCGTGTAGGGTTTTTACCGATGATGTTTCCGGGCCCGTTGTCTAAATCCTGTCTTGTGTTAAGCGTCTCTCGATTCCGCTCAACCCCTCTCAAGCTACCACATAGATGCGTTGGCCTCACGACCAAGTCCTGACACTAAGGACATCTGCCGTGACAAATCCACGACAGTTGGCGCCCACCGTGGGGCTCGCGCACGGTGGTGTTGAGTTCTTGGAGGGATCTTTTCCAAGGTTTGAGAAGATCGCAATTTTTCTGGTAAAAAATAATCAGTTTAGAAGGATCTACATGATCTCTGTGGCAACCAGCCGGAACGACGTACAAGAACGATTAAGAGGTTTTAGGGTTGCAAATTGTAAAGCCGCCACAGGCACCGTGGTGATCCGCCGAGTCCGATTCGCCAAGTTGCAAGTTAATGGACACGAGATTTCTGCCATGTGTTAGTCTCAAGGAAATTCCATAGCGGCGGCGTCCGCAAACCGAAGGAGTTTCGTGGCTGTTACTTTCTATGTGAAGATAAGGTTGACCAGTCAAATCAAAGGAGGGTAATCCTACGTGGAACCATCCAACATCAAAACTAAGTGATCACGACCGGAAAAGGATAAGGCAGCAAACCGGACTCTTCCGCTGCATACACACAGCCGCTGGTTATTGACTCGCCTCTCTGCTTGGTCTGCTTTTGGATCCGACATGTTCACTTGCGGCGAAGTACAATGAATCCATAACTAAAGCTCTATTTTTGTCCGCCTCCGCTTTGCCTCAAGTCACCGTGCCATCTCGAGTCGCGGATCACCCCGCCCTCCCCGCTCGCTGCGTGGCTCGTGGTCATCACCTATTCGCCATCCCGCCGCCTCCGCATTGAGTCGCCGCCGCCGAAAGCATAGCGAACGGTGTCCGCCAACATCCGCTGCTGGCGGGCTGTCTCTTCGCTCTTCAAACCGGTTCTGCATTTTCGCCGCTTTAAAGCCGCCGGCCGCGGCGCGCTGCCAGCCACTTTGACTCGCTTACCTTCACCTCCTCTCGCGCGCCGCCGTTCCTCGAAGCCTTCTGGAGCGCTGACGTTAAAACGCCGCTGCTGTCGTTCGCGGATTGTCCGTGGGCGCTTTGCCACGGCTGCATCTCCGCTCGGTCTCCAAAGCACCGCATCAACATGTCGCTGGCCTTGGGCTCTCGCCCTCATGCGCCATCTGCAGTCTTGAACCGCCGTAGCCTCGTACATCTCGAAGTCGCTGCTTCCACACCGTAAGCCGCTGCTGGCCAAGTCGCTGCAGCCGCCTATGGCAAAAGTTTCAAGATCAACATTGACAGCAGCAAGATGTGCATCATAAATCAGATCGGGCCCATATTCTACAGGTTGATCTGGTCAGAAAAGCCGCCAGAAAAGAGACCGAGTCCCGTTCCGACGCAAGTTTCCAAACTACCCAAAGCAATCGTGAGTGTACTCCAATTGGTGCTCAAGTCAAGTGTCAAATGGAAACTCCCTTCGATCCAAATTAAGTTACGGGAGTGCTAAAAAAAGCTCTTGCCTGCACAAGCTATCAGGATTAGCTAAAAGAGCTCTTGCCTGCACAGTCCTCTCGAGTCGATACATCCGTCTGTGCCGTGGCCGAGCTGCAGTCTCCGACGAATTATTTCTCCGACAGCCTGCAGTGGCCCCGAGTCGCCGCCCTCAAGCTAATTCGGTCTCGAGTCACCTCTGCCCTTGCCGGAGTGGCCTCAGGCAGCCCATCTCCGAGCCGCCGCCGGGCCTCACTTCGTCTGCGCAACCTGCACTGCGGGTCTTGAGTTGTCGCTCCAAAACCGCCACGACCCTTGGCCGCCTCAAATCGCCACCATCGCTGCGCCAGCCGGCTGGGTCTATTCTAAACCGCCTGCCCAGGCCCGTGGCGGCCACAATTCTGTTGCAACATGTTCCAGCGTCTATATTCACCGGACAAAATATACCAGGTGCTATCTTTTTATATACCTTATCAGCACATATTAAATTACTTGAGAACAATTACTCGCCTATATCTTTTATACAGACAAGTGTTCACTATAAAAGTGATGCCCTATCATGCGACGGCGCGCTTAGCTGTTCTACACCAAGATTCGCAGATATCACACCGATAAATCGAACACAAACCGCCGCCCGTAGTCCGGTTTACATCAACGCAGCCGCCGACTCGCCCGTCTGCATTCACCTTACAGCACCATGGACGACTCGCCCGTCCCGCCTCAGCCACAGTTCATGCGTCCGCGCCGTTTACAACACGGCGACAACTTGCTCGTCCGCACGGTTTATAACACCGCGCCGACCATCCGTCTGCTTGCGTCGCCGCCTCGGCCGTGATTAATTTTAGCATCACCGCAGTGATCATAAACTCCATGGCGGATAATTTCTGGCCTAACACATCAGGTGATATCCATCTAAAATATATTTTATTAGTGCATATTATTTTTGTCAAAGAGCAGTTTATCTTTGCCTTGGACTGCAATATTGTATGCAGGACAATTATTCATTATAAATGTGGTTTATACCATGGGTACGAAACACGCGCTGGCAACGTCCTGCCCGGTGTTCGTCCGTGCCACATTACACGGTGAATGGACGCGTGCAAGACGCCACCCTTACGGCCCGGTTTACATCAGCTTGCCGGGACCGTGCCTGCGTTTGACTCGCCCGTCCGAACCGGTTTACAACACCGTGGCCGGTTCATCTGTCCAAGCCACCTCTAATATTGTGGATGTCTCTACCGTCCATTTATTACAGCCTGGTCTACATCAACATACCAGGCCGCACCTGTCTGCATGAGCAAGTCACAGCTTGGGTAGCCCGGTTTTCTTTCAAAATGGAGGCAAATTATCATATACTATCAACCGCCGTCTACACCGGATGGTTCAATGGGCAGGCGCACAAGTCGCCGCCACTACAGTTTGGTTAACTTCAAATCGCCAGTTGGAAGGAACCATTGGCCAAGTTGCTGACACGGCTCATAAAGGGATCATTTATAACCCACCGCAGTCATCACAATTTTCTATGGATTCACATCGTGTTATCAACACCAATGATATACAAGTTATGCCGGTTTATATCGCGGTCAAATATGGAGAGTTTCAAGCCAACCTCGAGTCACCTTGAGACTCGGGGCTACGATGACATGACTAAGCAAATCTTGCCGCTTTCAGCAAATTTAAGAACCCCGGACGATGGAGGGAAAGATAACCCGTCCCGAGGCTATCATTATTTGAAGGCCGCCGAAAATTTCCGCCTTAGTAAGTATATGACAGTTACAAAATCCGGCTCAATGAAGAATTTCCGGATCATCGAAAGGATTCCGGTTTAAAATCCGCTCAAGGGAAGTCGGTCTCACTGAAGCTCTCAAGTATCCGGTTTACAATCCGTTCAAGGGAAATATATTCTCCCACAAAGCTCTCAAGCGCCAAATCCGGTTTAAAATGTCCGGTTCAAAAGGAATTAACTTCTCGCAAGTTCGAGTTGAAAGGCCATCGAAAATTTCCGCTGAAAATGAAGATTCCGGTTTACAAGCGGTTCAAGGGAAAGATGTCTCCCACAAAGCTTTGAATCTCTCAATATCAGGTTCAAGAAGGATTTATCTCTTGCAAAAAGTTAAAGGGTGCCAAAGAGGACCTGCTGCCATGATGCGCGGTCCAAACATGCGTATCATGCCTTATTGGCTTATCATATTATTGATCACTTGGGGCTTGGTCAGATCCGAACCATAGCCACGCCTCTTGATCGCCTAGTGCCACAACATCACTTGGGGGCTTGGTCGTGTCCAACCAATGCAACACCTTTTGATAGGCGAAAGCCACTAGATCACTTGGGGACATGGTCAAGTCTGAACCAGATCCGCCTCTTGATCGGCCTAAGGCCATAGAGTCACTTGGGGCTTGGTCGAACCCGAACCATTGCCACGCCACTTGATCGGCATAATGCCACGGTTTCAGCTTGAGGACCTGGCTGACTTGAACCATAGCTACACCTTATTGGGAGCTTGGTCGTGTCCGACCATGGTAACACCATCCGATCGCTCAAGAAAGCCTCTTTTTGCAAATGTTTTTATCATTGCCTTTGCTTCCATATTTTTCATAACTGTTATTTGATTTTTGTTGCGCTTTTAAACCGACATTGTTAATCCGCTTCAAACTGTCAATTACAAATTGGCGGAACACGGTCAAATCTTAACCGAGACTATCTGCCCGGTTTGATTTTATGTTGCCATCTTATTATGGAGTAAACCGTGTTCATTAACCCGGCTTGACTTTCAATTACAAATTGTCAAGACATGATTAAATCAGAATCCGGAGACTATCCGCCCGGTCTGGTTTGACTACGAGTCGCCAAGATATATATGGTTAAACCAAGGTGTTTATCATAACCCGCACGGTTTTATCATAAACCGACCGCGGATGAAAGGAGTTATCATTACTCAAGATTGGGGTTATCACCCTTAACTACAAAAAGTTGGTAAACCTACGATGTGATTCAATGTCACGGTATGATATATTTCATATTTGATTATTCTTAAGTGCAACCTTGGTTATAAACCCGGTTATATGTTGGGCATTATGATCCGTCCCATGTAAACCGCCAGACACTTTAAACTTGTTGTATGCGTAAACAGGTTGAATAAAGCATGATTATAAATCTCCGGCGTTTATTAAACCGGCCTGGCTTTCGACTATATGTCGCCAGTATGATGATAAATTATCCGGTGTTTATTAAACCGGCCTGGCTTTAAGACGATAAGTCGCCAGTATATATTTGAATTGCGCCATTGGAATCATGCGCTTATAAATCATTGGGTTATATTATTCAAATAGCCAAACTTGGCTGAATTTTCATTATGATATTGAATGAATAAGGTTTTCATACCGGATTATATTGTCTTGAATAGCCAACATGGCTGGATTTTATTATGGTTATTAATAACCGGTGTTATTGAGGTTTTCAAAGTCGCTTTAGCGCAATGGCTATTACTTTATCAAAGGATATGATTTATTCTACAATGGAATGAATAGTCCCGAGTCGCTGCAGGCTTACGACCTGGCACTTGGGGGCTACATTATTCAAATCGAGATTACATGCAAGTCTCATGTCGCTGCAAGCATGCACCATGACACTTGGGGGCTAATGCAAAGTCATTTTATTGGCCTTATTGAAGACCCGACTCATCATATCATAATGAGCCGGCCCTTGGGGGCTACACATCGCTGCTCAAGTCTACATGATCATATTTATAAAGTCCCTGCTCATTATTGCATAATGAGCCGGCCCTTGGGGGCTACATTGGTTGAAGTTTTATGGGCATCAATCAATTATAAGTCCCTGTGTTGTCGCAAGCATGACAACCCGACACTTGGGGGCTACATAATATGGAGTATTCAGTTTTTTACTGGTGACTGGGATAAACAACATGGATTTCTTCGAAAGTGGCAGCATTTATATTGAAGCAAGTCTTAAGCCATCACTTTGTTCTGCTCAAGACTTGGGGGCTACAAGTATTATATTATTATCAGAGAAATATTTTCAAATTCTCTGTTTTGAGCAAACCAGATTGATCCGTGTCACCAATTATTATGACCACAATATCGCAACCCGCATCATCAATAATCATGAACCGTGTTGGCAACAATCATGAACCGGCGTTAGCAACAATCATGACCCGGAACTATCAGTTTTTATAACCCGGTAATTTTGGTAATATTAAACCGGCAAGTTTACATCTTCAAACTGGCCGGATATTAGATGAGTATTTCAAGACCAAAATTTCTTAAGCCGACTCAAGTGGATTATTCTTCACAATATTTTTCTATGAGAAACCAACATCAGCAATTTAAAGTATGAAGCTGGTTATTGATCCGGATTTTCTAGAAGGAGGGAATGACAAGGACTTAAGGATGATCAGGTGCCGGTCTACAAGAATTCTTAACCCGGAGCACAACCCGCCAAATTTGTTCTTGTGTTTATGTTGCAGATCAGTTTAACATGGACAAATCCAAATTAAATCGGGGGCTAATGTCGGGGATATACCCCGCGGCGTAAACCGGCCGGAAGTATAACCCGGCCGGACTTGGCGGTTTACTTGAGATCCGGCTGACACTTGGCGATTCATCGGCGACTACTCGACCGGGCGGTTTACAGCAACCCACCTGGTCATTATGACTCACTTTGGTGATCCGGCGCGGGATGACGGATGACAAGGCCCAAGGCCCAGAAGGCCGGTTCACGTTTAATGGTGGGCCGGTTTATGAGGAAAGCGTAAGGACTATTCTCCTACAAAGGAAGCAAGACTAGACTCCACTTGTAATAGAGTAATCCTAATCCAACTAGGACTAGTCATGTAAACCGCCCCTTCAACATATATAAGGAGGGGCAGGGCTCCCCAAAGAGGGAGAGGCTACAAGCAAGAATAAACAATCTTAGGGCTAGACACAAAGAGGGGAGCCGGTTTACGGCGACTCCCTCATGATGATAATGAGACCTAGCCTCAAACAGCATGTAGGGTTTTTACCAGATGATGTTTCCCGGGGCCCGAAGCTGTCTAAATCCCTGTCTTGTGTTGCGTCTCTCGATTCCGCTCAACCCCTCTCAAGCTACCACATAGATGCGTTGGCCTCACGACTAAGTCCTGACACTAAGGACATCTGCCGTGACAAATCCACGACAATAAGGCTCCTGCTAGTTGCCGATAACTTTTACAAAACATGATCATCTCATACAACAATGTATATCACATCATGTCTTGACCATATCACATCACAACATGCCCTACAAAAACAAGTTAGTTTTAACCTTCAACAAGGACCGGCCGTAGTCAAATTTGATGAAACTAAAGTTGGAGAAACAGACACCCGCCAGCCACCTTTATGCAAAACTAGTTGCATGTCTGTCAGTGGAACCGGTCTCATGAACGTGGTCATGTAAGGTTGGTCTGGGCCGCTTCATCCAGCAATACCGCCGAATCAAAATAAGACGTTGTTGGTAAGCAGTATGACTATCACCACCCACAATTCTTTGTGTTCTACTCATGCATATCATCTACGCATAGACCTTGCTCTGATACCACTGTTAGGAAACATAGCATGCAATTTCCAAAAAATTCCTACGCTCATGCAAGATCTATCTAGGAGATGCATAGCAACGAGAGGGGGAGAGTGTGTCCACGTACCCTCGTAGACCGAAAGCGGAAGCATTTGTTAACGCAGTTGATGTAGTCGAACTTCTTCTCATTCCGACCGATCAAGCACCAAACATACGGCACCTCCGAGTTCTGCACATGTTCAGCTCGATGATGTCCCTCGAACTCTTGATCCAGCAAAGTGTCGAGGAAGAGTTTCGTCAGCACGACGGTGTGGTGACGGAAATGGTGAAGTGATCCACGCAGGGCTTCGCCTAAGCATCACGTGAATATGATGGGAGGCGTAAACTGTGGAGGGGGCGCCGCACACGGCTAGGAATAGTTGATGTGCGCTCTAGGCGCCCCCTCCCCACGTATATAAAGGAGGGAGGGGGAGAGAGGCAGCCCTAGGCGCGCCTGTCGGCGATCTGGGAACGGGGGTCCCCAAACTTGCCTGCCTGCGGCCCAGGGCGTGGCTCGCCCAGCGGCCTGGTACAGCCCATCTTCATCAGGAAACTCTCAAGACCCTCGCGAGGTGGAAGCCACAAGACCTCCTAAGGGGCAGCCTCGCTAGGCTGGCTCATGAGGATCGGAGATACCTATGCGAGGGGCACCTCGCGAGGAGCGCGTGACGCGAGCAAAGGATTTACCAAGGCGAGGCGGGCCTGTGAAGGCGCCAGCGGGCGCAGAGTACCAGTTTCCTCTTTGGTGCTAAAGAAGCAGGCGCAGGCGAGGAGTCCCGAGGCGTCAAGCAAAGGTTTCCATATTGGTGCAACAAGACCAAGACCAGCAGGACAGCAGGACGGAGGTCATCGTGGAGCCCAGGACGGCGTCACCGCCAGAGCCTTTGGCAGGCGAAAACTACTTTTGTCAGGATAGCTTATACTAGTTGTCCCCCTTCAAACATGGCCGTTGTGGGATCCCTTCCCGCCTAATATTTGGGAAGACGACGAGGGCCTCTATAAATAGGACTAGCCACCACCATAGAAAGGGGGAACGGATTGAATGGTCGATCCCTCCTCAGTTCACCAAGCCCAAGAACACCTCTCCCCTGAGGCTGTTCATCCCTTGTACTTGTTCATCCCCAGCCTACAAGGCAATCCACCACACCACACTGGAGTAGGGTATGACACCACAACGGTGGCCGGAACCATTATAAACCCCCGTGTCCCGTGTCCCTTGTGGTCGTCGAGCTAGGTTGTGGATCGTTGAGCGAGTGAATCAGGGAGAGAGAGATCTTCGCGCGCACCCCAGTGTTCGAACTTCAAGGGTTTGCCGGAACCCACAATCCGATATTTGGTGCGCCAGCTAGGGGTGCGCTGAAGCCTCTCTTCCGTCGGCTGATCTGCCAGCACCCCACGGTTCCGATGTCCAGCGACCCGAGGACCAACGCCGACAGCTGGGCAGCTTGGCCCGTCAGGGCAGCACCGTCCGCCCAGGAAGACCTCAACTCCGCACTCCAGCGCAGCCCGCATACCGCCGAATGCCGCGGGGCATGGACGATGCGGACTAGCACCCTCCACCCTCACGCCGCGGTGCGCGCGGGGTGCCGCAAGGGCCTCAAGCTACACAGCGGCGACGGCACCACACACTCGGCGGGAGCAGGCGAACATGTGGGCTGCCCTCACCGTGGCACGGGAGCTTTTACGGTGCAGGCTGAACGAGAGCGGCCGCGACGCGCTGCTGGAACGCATCGCCGAGCTGCTGGACTGTGCTTGCAGGGGCGCGCCGCCCTTCTGCTCCTTGCTGACAACTCAGGTCGTGGCAGAGGCGCGCGCAAGGCCCCGGTAGGCTCGCGCACCCCCCTGGGCAATGGAGGAGCCAGAAGACACCAGCATGGGCACTGGCACTGTCCGTCCTACCGCAGCGACTTTGTCACGGGCGGGAGCAAGCGCCGGTGGCCCACCACGAGGGCACGCCGGAGTGCAGCCCAGCAGCCGCCAGGGCCCGGTGCCGTGGCCGGAAGCTCAAGACGTGGGGCACTCAGGTGGTGGCCCCGGGGGGGCAACCGTCGATGCCTATGTGCCTCGCATGGTGAACCTGGAGTACATGCTCGGGGAGGGCCCCAATACACTCCTCGGGCCAGCATGGGACGACGGATCACTGGGAACAGGAGTCTTCCAGGATTCACCCGAAGGCTCCACCGACCCCTTCAACGACGATGATGGGGCACATCAGGTATCACAGGAGAAGGCATGCACTAACCATGGGCTGGAGGTGCACCAGGACGCAATGGTGGTCGGGGACCCAAGGGCGGCGTTTCCATCCCCGACCGGAGCGGAGCGCTGGGGGCTATGTGTGGGGGGCTTGGAGCCACGGCCTCCCACACGCCGCGCTGAGCAAGGTACCAGATGGAAATAGGTCTCTCGCCGGGGAGCGCCACAGCCCTCCCCCTCCCCGGGCAGAGGGCCCGTGGTCGCCAGGGGCGCCGCTGGTGTCCCCCTTGCCCCTTGGTCTCGACCTGGTTTCCGGACGCCCCAACGGTGGTCGGGGGTGGCGCAAGGTGGGGCCCTCGTCTGGCGATATGAAGTAAGGCTCACGCCTGTGAAGGTCTCCGCTCGTGACACTCTCACGTAATAATGAGTGGGGCTGTACACGCCCCTGAGTCTCCGGAGCGCCGCCCTCGGGCCTCGGGGGCTCTCGCCCACGTCCTAGTGGAAGCACCATGCTCCGAGCTGGCCGTCGACACTGTCCCCCAATGACTATGCCCATGACGAGTGGTTGCACTTAGCTCCGCGTTGGTGGAAGACAAGAAGGCTAGCTAGGTGCCAGATGCGGCTATTTGCTTTCCTCTCCCATTTTCGTTGTAACCTGGTTTATGGCCCTTTTGGCTGGAATTTGAAGTCTTTCTCGTTGTCAAAAAGTGGGGGGAGTTTTCCTTTGGTTTCTCCCGGTTCTATCGCTTTTTGGTCGTGTACCTCGTTTTTAAGGCTCGCGCCTCAGGCCCACCGACTTAGGGGCTGGACGACCGATCCCACCAGGCGGGTCTACTCCACCTCGGCAGGACCCCCTCGGGGCAAGAGCGTATGCGCCGCAACATTGTCGCGTACGCATCCTGCCGCGGTCAGCAGGACATCCCTAGCCAGGCTCCCCGCAGCAGGGTCGCATGCTGCTCAGGAGGCCCAGGGCCGCGGACCCCTAGTGGTTTATCTCAGGAGAAAGGCTTGCGAACAGCCTCACAACCAACACAAGACCCGGTAGGTCAGGATGAGTCGCGATAGCAACCCTGCTCAGGAGCCCGCAAACTCGCGGAAACGCGTCCCAGGTTTGACTTCTAAACGGGAAAAGAAGGGTACAACACCAATTTATACACATAGGGGGCTTCCCCCATCAAAATGCTCTCACACCCTGTGGGGCTGTTTCCAAGTCTTTGCGTGCAGGGTCAAAACAGAGGAGCGCGAGCTCAGTCGGACATGTCGCTCGCGGCGTTGTCCGAGTCACTCTCATGCACGCTGCCGGCACTGGCGCTGGAGTCATCTTCACCATCATCAACCGCGCCTCCTTCGTCCGCCACGACCACGGCCTCGTCATCCTTGTTAGCGAAGGCCCTAACCAGAGCATCCACGTTATCATCCACCCAACGAGCGAGGTTGTCCCGGATAACTCCGGGTAATGGGGCGATGGCGGCGTCGAAGCCGAAGTTGGGGTCAGCATTCTGAAGATGGCTAAAGACACGGGAGAATGCACGTCCAAGGAGGCCCCGGCTCTTCTCCTCGACAAGCTCACGAGCCCTTTCGGCCCGGTCCTCCAGGCGCATCACAATGTTGGTGAAGAAGTGAAGATGGCCAGCATAGTCCTCGGCATGGGGATGAGAGGCGTGCTCGTCGCAGATGGCGGCGAGCGCCAAGTTGGCCCTCATCCTGAGGTCTCAAAGCATGGGGGTGTGCTCGCGCAGCAATGTCTGTCGGTGTTCTAGGAACGGGGGTCCCCAGACTTTCCTGCCTGCGGCCCATGGCGTGGCTCTGCGAGCAGGCCCGTACGGCCCATCTTCACCAACAAGCATTCAAGACCCTCGCGAGGCGGACTACACAAGACCTCCTCGGGAGCGGCCTCACCAGGTTGGCTCGCGAGGGGCAAAGAGATCAAGGCAAGGCAAACCTCGTGAGGTTCTCGTGATGTGAGCCATGATGACCGAGGCCAGGCGGGCGCCAGTGCGCACAGTGTCTTTGTTTCCTCTTTGGTGCTAAGGAAGAAAGCGCGGGCGCGGAGTACCGAGGCGTCAAGCAAAGGTTTCCATATCGGTGCAACAAGACCAAGACCAGCAGGACGGCAAGACGGAGGTCACCATGGAGCCCAAGGAGGCATCACCACCAGAGTCGTTGGCAGGCGAAGACTGCTTTTGTCAGGATAAGTTGTACTAGTTGTCCCCTTTCAAGTTGGTCGTTGTTGGCTCCCTTCCCGCTCAATATTTCGGGAGAGGACCAGGGCCTATATAAATAGGACTAGCCACCACAGTAGGGGCAACTGAGCCTCCGGCATCTGATCTTTAGCCAACCCTTAGCCACACACCGAGCACAAGAACACCTCAACCTCAGGAGGCTGTTCTTCCCCTTGTAACTGTTCATCCTCAGCCCGAGAGGCAATCCACCACCACCACAATGGAGTATGGTATTACACCACAACGGTGGACCGAACCAGTATAAATCTTGTGTTCTTTGTGTTGCGAGTTCGTCGAGTTAGTCCTTGAGATCTTAGCAAAGCTAGGACGTGGATCGGTAGGGGGAGATCTTCGTGAGCACCCCATAGTTCAAACCATAATGGTTTTGTCAGAACCCGTGATCCGACATTTGGCGCGCTGTAGGGCGCCGCCAAGCTTCCTTCTGCCGCCCGCCCCGCTGTTTCATCGTCTCCATGGTGGACACACGCCGCGCTCGCGCCGAGTGCCGGGCTGCCCTCGCCACCCACGTTGCTCAGACGGCTTTCGTCGCCGGGCCACCCCATTGTTCTCCGTCGCCTGCCGCCAACGCCGCCACCGGCGCGGCGGGGAACGAGCAGCAAGCATCTTCGTTGCACCCTTCGGTGTGGCAGGGCGGCCGCATCGCCACTCCGTTCCTGACTCCTGCTGGTTCGTCGTCTCACACTCGTAGCGCTCCCACGGACGCGCGGGCCGCGAGCCTCATGACGCACGAGCTCCTGCGCTACCGCCCAGTCGACGAACTCTACGAGGACTGGCTCGACCGCATCGTCGAGCTTGTCAGCACCGCAGGGGGCTCCCCTGCGCCGTCCCTCTCATTGCCACGCCCTCCGCCAGCTACGGGCGACGTAGCTCACGGAGCACCTCTGCCACCTCTGCACCAAGACGGCGCCCTGGCACCAAGGCGCGCGGCTCCACGGCGCGACCTACCGCGTCCTGAGCCCGCGCGTGAAGAAAGAAGCTGTCAAGAAGTCCCTCGACCGCAAGAGAACGCTCCGCCACTTCCCGCACCGCCATGTCAAGATCGCTTGCTGCGGCAGGGCCCCGCGCCGCTTGGCGTGGCGGCGCGCGGGCGCCAAGACCAAGCTCCACCTCCAAGACGGGCACCGGTGACCACAGCCGGCTGTTGCGCCTTCACCCCCGAACTGTGTAGCGTCGCCAGGCCGGGCAAGTTCAAGCCGGATCTGCCTCCTCACTACAACGGCACCCCGACCCCGCGGAGTTCCTGCAGCTCTACAAGCTGAGCATCAAGGCGGCCAACGGCGACGAGAAAGTTATGGCGAACTAGTTTCCCATGGCTCTCAAAGATGGTGCCCGCTCCTGGCTCCTGAACCTGCCTCCAGGCTCGATCTCCTCCTGGGACGAGATGCGCGACCGCTTCGTCGCCAAATTCTAGGGCACTTGCGACCGCCCTCCGGCCGCAGGTGACCCACGCCACAAGCAAGAACCAGAGAGACCCTCCGTAAGTACACCCAGACTTCAACAACGTCACTAAGATCCCTAAGGTGACGGGCGAGGCCATCATCTCCGCGTTCTTTGATGGCGTCCGCGACGTCAAGATGAAGGAGGAGCTCGCCATCCACGAGGAGCTATGCACGTCCCTGGAGCTGTTCAACCTGGCGACCAAGTGCGCAAGAGCTGAGGAGGGGCGCCTCTCCCTCCTCGAGCTCCCAGCTGCGGACCCGGAGGAGAAGAAAGCCAAGGCCAAGGACGTGAAGCGCAAGGGAGCAGCCGTGCTCGTGGCGGAGCTGGACACCAAGCGCGACAGAGACCAGCCTGAGTCATCCAAGAGCAGCCGACCATTCTGCGCCTTCCATAACCTGCATAGCCACAACACCAGCGACTGTCAAGAGCTCATAGCCATTCGAGAAGGATGCTTCGGTCGACGCCCAGAGCGCAACGGCCGGGGCTACGACCGAGGAGGAGGACGTGGTGGCAGACGCTAGGATGAACGCGGCCCGCGCTAGGAGTGGGGCGACCGGCCTCGTGAGGATCGATGGCAGGATCAGCCTCGCGAGGGCGCCTGGAGGGACCAGCCTCATGAGAATCGTCCTCAGGGCAACGCCGATCTTCCTCCACTACCGCCACAACCAAGAAGGAATGACGACCACCATCAAGACGAGGAGGCTGGGGGCTTCTAGGACCCACGGGCTATCGCCTGCATCTTGGGCGGAGCCAGGCCCCAGCCTTGCAGCGTATCTTCAAACAGTTTGCTCGTGAAGTGAATGCAGTCCTCCCCAAGCTCGAGGCCACGCCCGCTCAGATTGTCCAAGTGTGCCATCACGTTCGGTTCGACAGATCATTCAAGTGCGTGGCTACCGCTGGCGCCCTCCCGATGCTTTGTTCCCCAGTCATCAGCAACATGTAAGTCACCAAGACCCTCATTGATGGCGGTGCAGGGCTTAACGTCTTGTCTGTCAACACGTTCGACAACCTTCAAGTGCCCTACGACCAGCTTCAGCCCACCAAACCTTTCTCAGGAGTGACCGATGGTTCCACCACACCGATAGGGCAGGTCCGCCTCCCTGTCACCTTCGGAGAACGCAACAACTACCGCACCGAGCTCATCGACTTCAACATCGGGCACATCCGTCTGCTGTACAATGCCATCCTCAGGTATCCAGTCCTGGCCAAGTTCATGGCAGTGACCCACCACGGCTACAATGTCCTGAAGATGCCAGGAAACGGCGGAATGATCACAGTCTCGTGTGAAGAAAGAGACGCGGTGTGCTCCCTCGAGTGTGCATTCCAAGCTGCAGCAATCGACGACCCCGACAACAAGGGCGAGTGCCCTCCTGAGGCCACCCCCAAGAAGAAGAAGCCGCTAAGCCGTGAAAGAGCTCAGGAGGGTGGCGTCGCGAGTGGTACCTCATCAGGATCAGCGCCCACGCCAGGGGCCCTCCATCGCATAGGAAAGCGCACCCAGCACCCTCTCGGGCAGGGCTTGGGGGCTCTCTTCTGGAGGGCCTCAGACCTTGCCAACATCACGAGGGAGGCGCTCGGGCACCACTTGGAGGCGTGCTTAACGGCACGTTTTCCTCAGGAGAACACAGGGCGAGGAACGCCCACCGCTCAGGAGTTCATCACCAAAACCACCCAGGAGCTGCAAGATGCAAGGGCCATGCGTGGCGATCGATGTTCACCTGGCGCAGCCTCCCATCCAGGCGAGGATGCCGGGCTGCTGGCTCTGATCGATGTCCTGTGGCTCAACAGGCCGCATCTTAGAGCTCTTCCGCCTTCGCAGGGACGCCAGAGGCCCACCGCGACACCACGCTCGCATGCCTTATGGCCTGCAGAGAATGGCATCCGCCTATCAGCGCAACTTGCGGCGCGCCCTGGCAACTCAGGAGGCCAGGCACCACGCCGTCCTGACAGAGATGGAGATGGTCCTCAAGGACCCGCCTGGATACCCAGAGCCTCCCGAGGCTCAGGGCCCCGGTGGCTCGTGAGGAGTGACCACTTCGCCGCATACCTTCAGCTGCTCCAACATCCCTTCATCAAAAGAACCAGGTGACATTTTCGAAGTTCATTTAACAGGGAGCACCCCTCGGGCTACATCATTCCCAGGCCACGTGGGTCCGTCCCTGTGGTATGTATCCCTTTTCATGTCTTTAGCTTACCTTGCTGGGGGCGCCCCTCGGGCTGCATCATCCCCAAGCCGCTCGGGCCAGGCCCAGTGGCATGTATCTTCCCTGCATTTACTTGAGCTAGTCTGCTTTCCATGCTGAACCTATCTATGACTATCACCTGCTTGATTGGCACTTACCCCGGGAATTGCTCACTCTGGCACGACGCTTGTGCTTGGGTCCGTCCCTGCAATGTCGATAAATCTGAGCGGCAAGATCTGGCCACGCGCACCACCTTACTAGGCCCTCAGTGCCCCCGTTCTCTGGCAAAGCGATCAGTGGCCGCCTGGCAACCATAATGGCAAACAGTGTCTCTCCTTGTGCTGGCTTGCAGGAATCTCCTGAGGACGACGGTAGGCGGCACAACGAGCTCCCTCTTCTCCCGTGTGATCTGCTTGCGCGTTAAAAGGGGGGCTCCTGAGCATCGCGACTCAGGAGCTCTTACCGGCTCTCCAGCCCTCACCCCCTGGCCTTGACCACGGCACACGACCTGGCATACCAGCAGCAGCTAAGCTCGTTCGAGGGCCAGGACCTGAGGACATAGAGCACAAAGGAGAGCATGGAGAAGAGGGAGAGGCTCGTCTGGGCCTGGCCTAGCTATGCAACGGACACCTATGCCCGAATCTGGTGCATCATGAGGAACCGACTACGGACCGTCAAGATAAGTCTCGTGCTTGGGTCGGCTAAACCTGTAAGGACTAGGAATCACTCTAGCCGCAGCCCTGTTGTGGCAACGTCACCGCCCTTTCCTACCTCTCAACGACTGCTTGAGCACTAAAGGGGACCTCCTGAGCATCGCGCCTCTGGGGCTCTTACTGGACCTCGGTCCGCTCACCTCCTGGCCTTGACCACGCCACGCGACCTGGCATACCAGCGACGGCTATAGCCTGCCTGGAGACCGGGCCCTGTCAGCGAAAAGCACCAAGTCATCGTGAGGTCGGAAAGGGGAGACCGAGCTGAAGCAGGGCTCGCGCTCGCGAAGTTTATAATAAGGACAATATTGACAAAAGACATTACAGACCCTTTACATGCCCCCACGGGGTACTCCTTGATTCCTCGCAGGGAACAAAAGACAAGAACTTCGGGAATCCTATCTACACGCGCCCTGTGGATGACGCCATCATCAACAGTGGACCACCAGAGGCCGGCGCCAACCTCATCCAGATCAGCGGCGGCGGCGGCCGGGCACTGCAGCCCTGCTCCGGGCTCGGCGAGAGCTTGGGGGCACGTAGCTGTCGTCACTCGTCTTCGAAGTCTCATAGAGCTCGGGAGAATCGCTGGGCTCCCAAGTGTCGCTGCGGCTTCCATAGGAGCCGCCGGCGACGCGGGCAGAGGGCCCTGCCTCTACGGCAGCGCCAGCTTGATGACCCCACCTCGGGCAACACTTCAGACGGCGGCCATCTGCATCGAAGACCTTGAAGAACAACGTGGAGGCACCGTCGTACAAGAAATGGATCGCGAGGGCGCCCTTCGCGCGACACACTCGGGAGACCTCACCCCAGCCTCGGATCATGAAGATCTTCCCCGAGGAGACGGCCTCAACCTCCGCTCCAGTTGCCGAAGTGTCGCAGTTGGCGTGCTGCAGCCAGAGCACAAGGGGCCCCCTCGGCGGCATCTCAACTAAGAAGAAGGAAGGAAAGCGGATCCAAGTGCTCGGGCGCATCACCGCCCACAGCACAAGCTCGCGTGAGGAGTTCGTGGTGTGGACTCTAGGGGCGGCGGCGCGCACCACCGCGGCATGGCGACCATGGCCATGGCGCGCGTGCCGACGCTCGTCGCCTCCCCCTCCTGAGCCCGGGCGTACTGGGGTGACGGATACCCAGGAGGAGGCCGCTCGCACCAAGGCCTTGTCACCACCTGCATAACCGCCGCGCCGCGGCGGTGAACGGCCTCTTCTTTGGCGGGAGCGGCACCGGCCCGTCGAGGGGAGTCTTTCCTTTCTCCGTGGCAGAAAACCTCCGGATGGGCACCATTGGAATCAGCGATAGAGCAGAAGGGGAGAAGAGAGCAGAATGGGAAGAGGTGGGCGACAGGGGATCCGCCCCTCCCCATTTATAGCTGGAGAAGGCCAACCAGCGCCCCCCACGATCACAGGTAATGATGGTTTTTCCTTGCATGTCGCAGGGACTTGTCAAGTCGGGCAGTTGCCGAGGCAGCGTGGGGAAGCGGCGACGCCCACGTCCAATCAACCGCCACGCATCGACCAAGGCCGCAGGCTATTGGGGCCCGCGGCGCTCCGCGATTGACCTTTGACTTTGCCTCGAAGCCAAGCCCGAGCGCGCCTTGGGCCCGGGGGCTACTGTCGGCGTTCTAGGAACGGGGGTCCCCAGACTTGCCTGCCCGCGGCCCATGGTGTGGCTCTGCGAGCAGGCCCGTACGGCCCATCTTCACCAACAAGCATTCAAGACCCTCACGAGGGGCCAAGCCTCGTGAGGCAGACGACACTAGACCTCCTCGGGAGCGGCCTCACCAGGTTGGCTCGCGAGGGGCGGAGAGATCAAGGCAAGGCAAACCTCGCGAGGTTCTCATGACGTGAGCCATGACGATCGAGGCCAGGCGGGCACCAGTGTGTGCAGTGTCCTTGTTTCCTCTTTGGTGCTAAGGAAGCAAGCGTAGGCGCGGAGTACCGAGGCGTCAAGCAAAGGTTTCCATATCAGTGCAACAAGATCAAGACCAGCAGGACGGCAAGACGGAGGTCACCATGGAGCCCAGGAGGCGTCACCACCAGAGCCGTTGGCAGGCGAAGACTGCTTTTGTTAGGATAAGCTGTACTAGTTGTCCCCTTTCAAATTGGCCGTTGTTGGCTCCCTTCCCATTCAATATTTGGGGAGAGGATCAGGGCCTATATAAATAGGACTAGCCACCACAGTAGGGGGCAATTGAGCCTCAAGCATCTGATCTTTAGCCTACCCTTAGCCACACACTGAGCACAAGAACACCTCAACCTCAGGAGGTTGTTCTTCCCCTTGGTTCATCCTCAGCCCGAGAGGCAATCCACCACCACCACACTGGAGTAGGGTATTACACCACAACGGTGGCCCGAACTAGCATAAATCTTGTGTTGCGAGTTCGTCGAGTTAGTCCTTGAGATCTTAGCAAAGCTAGGACGTGGATCGGTAGGGGGAGATCTTCGTGCGCACCCCAGAGTTTGAACCTTAAGGGTTTTGCCAGAACCCGTGATCTGACATTGTCTGCCTGCGGAGCGCCTCTTCCCTGCCTTGCTGCGTGAGGGACTAGGCGACCATAACTCGCTGCTGAAGCGGGAGCGACGCAGCATGGGCGAAGGCCAACTCGTCCTGAATGGAGATCAGGGCCGCAGCGGCAGCCTTCTCACGCTGCTCCACTTCATTCAGCTTCGACTGGAGGGCGGCGGTTCTACCCTTAGCTTCGTCTTCCAAGAACTCCAGCTTCAGGCGTACTCATTAGCGAGACCATCGCGAGCCTCCGCCACACTTCTGTCAACTTCCTCCTGGATCTTGGCCTCACGCACGCTGGCAGCATCTTCCGCCAGGGCGACCTGGCGCTCCCTCGTCTCCAACCGCTCGAGCTCAAGGCTGCGCTCTGTGGCCTCCAACATCAGTGCCTCCTGACGTCTCAAGATCTCTTCTTCTTCGGAAGGCATCCCTTTCATCGACGCTAGGGCGGCCCTGCGTGCCTCAGCTTGCTTCTCCAGGGAGGTGTTCAGGGCCTGGAGCTCCTGCCTGCGCCTCTCCGCGGCCTCGCGGGGTGTTCGGCCTCCCTAGCCTCCTCCAAGGCTCAGGCACTGGCCTCACGCAAGGTTTCAAGGGATGCATCGACTTTCGCGTTGGCGCGCTCGCGCTGAACACGCCCGAGGTTGATGGCCACCTTCAGTTGACACCATTCATCCACCAGCCGGAGGCCCTCGGTTTCAAGGCGAGTGTCGACATCCACAAGCACTTCCCCAAGCCGGCTCACAGCACTCATTGCCTCCTGGAAAAGCTCATGACGGATAGTGCTCCGCTTGCGCGTGAGCTCAAACGCACGACCTGGCTCACCATCCACGTAGGAAGTCGTTGAAGAAGTTCAAAGAGGCTCGCCTCCTCCCGGCAGGGGGCTGGAGGCCGTCCTCTTTCCAATCGTCCTTCGGGCTTCGGCAGGGGCCCGGAGGGGTGGAGGATCACTGCTTGAAGAAGATGACAGGGCCGAGGTCACCCAGCCGCGGCCGATGACCAGAGGGGGAGCCCTTGGCACTCCTTCCGCACCCCGGGTAAGGCTGTGAAGGAGGAGCGGCAAGAACGTGGGGTCGAGATGCCAGGCCGGTGAGCCCGCCTCCACGGCCGACCTCGCGTCAAGTATGGTAGGCTGTCTAGGGGCGCTCAGGACCAGCGGAGGACTCGGGGCAGGAGGAGGATGCTTCTCGGGAGACTTTGTCGCCTTGGCAGAAGGGGACCTTAGGAACAACGGTCAGGAGGGAGCGGCACACGAGAAATCACAAAGATAAGGTGCTCACTCATCGACGATGATGTACTTCCTCCGTTTCAGTGGCTGGAAGGCATCACCGCCGCAGCTCGGAGATCCTTTCCTCTTCTAGAGCACGTCAAGGTTCAGTTGGGGCCGGCCAAAGCCCTAGGTGCGGTCGCCAGCACTGGGCGCAGCTGGCGTGGCTCCTGAGGAGGCAACCTCAGGGGAGCTCGACTGCACGAGGACCTCAGCTCCAGCCTCGCGATGACCCGACATGGCCTCGGGGGCTTCGGCCTCCGGAGCATCGGGCTGCACCAACCCTTCCGCCGCTTCTTCAGGGCAGCCCTCTCGATCCCTGGGAGGAGATGCTTCAGGAGACCCGAGAGGCGCCTGTGCCTCAGCAGCCGAGCCACCAGCACTCAACCCCCCTGCACCGCCTTCTGGGGCGAGTACCACGCCAGCAGCGGGCAATGGAGCCACGCAGACAGGACTCTCGCGAGGTCCCTCAAGGCCAACTAGGCAGAGCCCCCATTCATCGAAGAGCGGCATCTGCTTAACAAACTCCACTTTGTTCAAGCCGCAGTACACTAGACAACCTTCCTCTGGCAAGCTAGCTGGTGCTGGTTCGCCCGTCAGGAGCCCGAGCACTGTGCGCCGCACCTCGAGGGGAAGGGCAGACACCTGAAGCCTCATGCGATCCTCATAGCCGGAGAAGGTCCACATCAGCCGAGAATGGTGCTGAAGCGGAGCGATGCGACACTGGATGTACTCCTTCACCACCATAGGCACCGTCACCCCAAGTTCCTTCAGCCTGGCCATCTGATGCCAGACATAAGCAAGTCGCCGGTCGACAAGCTTCTCGTGCTCTCAGCCGGAGCTCGGGGCGGCCGGGACCCACGGAAGAAGTAGCAGGGGGTTGCGCAGACCGACATCCACAAACACCCATCACTTCCTGAAACCTCCAACAACCAGCGAGAGTTCGAAATCAATCCCTGAGCCGGCCGTCGCCGCGATGGCCCGGAAGGATGCACACCCAGAGCGCTGAAGGGCGTTTGTCAGGTGCAGCGAGAATAAGTGGTGAAGCAAGGTCACGGAGGGGGCAATGCCCACCATGGCTTCACAGACAAAGGGGAAGACGGCAAGGAGGAGGATGGATTGGGGATCTAGGTGCAGCGCGTTGATCTGGTAATGCGAGAGAACCGCATTGAAGAAGTCGGAGAAGCGGGGAATCGGACCCGCCTAGAGGGCATGAAGATGGAGGGGGACCTCAGTGGCCGTTCTGTCAACCTCAATGCGGGAAGCGGGCCAGGCCACTGTCGCCCCCCACTCGTTGGAATCGGCGGCGAGCGCCGGGCGCGCCTTTTCCATCGCCTCTTGGTTGAGCACCACCGACCGCTCGACAGCAGGCTCAAAGACCGGCGGCGTTGGAGCCGAGGTACGGGACTCTTTCTTCCCTCTCTTCTTCCGGCTAGGCACCATGGTGGTGGAGAGAGCTGGAGTCAGGCCGAGCTAGGAGAAGGGGTTTGCTGTTTTCCCGAAGGCGGAGGAGCTGTGGAGCACGCAGCTAATGATGGAGGCGCGGTTGTGTAGCCAACGGTGACCGCCTAGCCGGGCGGAGATCGAGGCTGCGTGGGAAGTGGAGACGCCCACGTCCTGTCAGTCGCCATGCGTCAATCGAGGCCGCAGGCTGTTGGGGCCCACGGGGCTCCGCCCTTTCCCTTTGGCTTCGCCTCGAAGCCAAGTCCGAGCGCGCCTTGGGCCCGGGGGCTACTGTCGGCGTTCTGGGAACAGGGGTCCCCAGACTTGCCTGCCTGCGGCCCAGGGCGTGGCTCGCCCAGCGGCCTGGTACGGCCCATCTTCATCAGCAAACACTCAAAACCCTCGCGAGGGGCCAAGCCTCGCGAGGCAGAAGACACAAGACCTCCTCAGGGGCAGCCTCGCTAGGCTAGCTCGCGAGGAGCGGAGATACCTATGCGAGGGCCACCTCGCGAGGAGCGCGTGAGGCGAGCAGTGACGACCAAGGCCAGGCGGGCGCCAGCGGGCGCAGAGTACCAGTTTCCTCTTTGGTGCTAAAGAAGCAGGCGCATGCGAGGAGTCCTGAGGCGTCAAGCAAAGGTTTCCATATTGGTGCAACAAGACCAAGACCAGCAGGACGGCATGACGGAGGTCATCGTGGAGCCCAGGACGGCGTCACCGCCAGAGCATTTGGCAGGCGAAGACTACTTTTGTCAGGATAGCTTGTACTAGCTGTCCCCCTTCAAACTTGGCCGTTGTGGGATCTCTTCCCTCCTAATATTTGGGAAGAGGACCAAGGCCTCTATAAATAGGACTAGCCACCACCATAGAAAGGGGGAACGGATTGAATGGTCGAGCCCTCCTCAGCTCACCAAGCCCAAGAACACCTCTCCTCCTGAGGCTGTTCTTCCCTTGTACTTGTTCATCCCAGCCTACAGGGCACTCCACCACACCACACTGGAGTAGGGTATCACACCACAACGGTGGCCTGAACCAGTATAAACCCTCGTGTCCCGTGTCCCTTATGTTCGTCGAGCTAGGCTGTGGATCATTGAGCGAGCGAATCAGGGAGAGAGAGAGATCTTCGCGCGCACCCCAGTGTTCGAACCTCAAGGGTTTGCCGGAACCCGTAATCCGACAGCGCCAAAGTAGTAGGAGGAATCCTTTTACCGGAAGGGGGAGAAGGCACTACTGCAGGATGCTGCTAACGCGACACTACAATCAGAGACCCTTCAAGAAATTGTGTGCAATGCAATAATCGCAAACGATGGTGTATGAAAACCGTCAAAAATGTATAAAACATATGCGATGGCGAAGCCATCAAACACGGTTCAACTTTTAGTTGCGTGTGCGATCCAGGGCATACGGTTCAATCCAATGAACTGTTTACGATGAGGCGGAACAAAAGAAACATGCAGCCTGATGAAGGTGTGTGCGATATAGAGCATACGGTTCACTCGAATGAACTGTTTGTGATTAGGCAGCACAAAAGAAACGGTCAGCCAGATCAAGGTGTGTGTGATTGAGGGCATACTCTTCGGAAGGATTAACTGTTTGTGATTAGGCAACATAACAGAAACGGATCAGCCAGATCAGAGTGTCTGCGATTGATGGCATACACTTCACATGGATGAATTGTTTGCGATTAGCCACAACAAACTGAAACAGTTAGATAGATCAACGTGTGTGTGTTAGACTGGCACACACATTCTAATTAAAAGAAGCGTGCGCGATGGTAATAACGAGCGCACACGGTTGTTGGAACAAGACGTGTGCTGACACTACCTATTGTGGTGCACCCTATGGTGCAAACGCAACGTACACGGCCGAGAAGGCGTACGTGCCCATGTTACGCCTTTCGAGATTAGTGCCGCACTTATAACCGTCAGTAAATTTTGAGCATGCGTCCCGTTACAATTTTTTTATAAGAACAGGGAGGTCGCATCCCGTCACATTCCAAATTGCAAACCTTTTCACACCGATCAAAACCTAAACGGTTTCCCACTTAGGAGCGTATTACTACTCGGTTATTTATACTACTACTCCAAGATGACTACACATTCCTCCTGAACTCCTCATCCACAAAAAACAAACAAGTCATTCATCATCGTTCCCTTGCATCTACCATGACCAGCGTGAGTTCTGGGTCGAGAGATTGCCACCAAGGAGAGGCGAGCCTGGAAGCAGAAGAACGAGAGATATCCCGCCTCACCGCGAAAGCAGCCAACATGTCCCGCCGCGCGGCCGTAGCAGCAGAGAGGTCCCGCCGTGCCGCCGAAGCATCACGGAGGTCCCGCCGCGTCGTCGATGCAGCGGACTGGTATGGCCGCGCCGCTGAAGTAGAAGAGATGTCCCGCCGCGCCTAGAATGCAGTAGAGATGTCCTCCCGCGCCGCGGCGGCCTGGGAAAATGTCTCGCGGGCAGGCGAGGACTCTTACAGGCGCATGCGTGCCCTCGTCCTTAGGCAGATGGATCAAATCTCCAGGTGGGCGAGGTTGCAGGATGACCTGAAAGCCTCGTTTGAACAGTCTACCGGCGTCATCCGACAACTAAATGAGAGCAATGCGAAGCTCCAGGCCGAGTGCGACCTGCTGAGGGCGACGATCGTTGGAAGAGTGGAGCAGCAGGAGCTGACCACTGCCTTGTTGAAGAGGACCGGCGTCATCGTCGAGAAACTTATGGACGAGAATGCCATGCTGCGCATCGAGCGCAGAAGGCTGGTGGAGGAATCCGTGGATGCTCTCAAGCAGCATCTTGAGGACAAGAAAGAGCTCATCGCCGCTCTCCGAGGATACTAGTTCCCGCGGCCTGCAGCAACGCATCAACAAAGTAGAGATCAGCGAGCCAGATCGTTGTCTTCGTTCTTATTTTGCCCTTGTGTATTTCGGGCGTCGCCGCATGTGCCTTTTTTAGTTATGTTCCTAAATATGTAAGACAATTATTATCCACTGTCATCGTCCTTATATTCATCATGCTTTTTATAAGTCACAGTCGATGCTATATAGGTCCGTCGGATCTTACATCAAGATCCGTGCAAAACTTTCTTTTTAGATTTTCATTTTTCTCTCTTAAATCTCAGTCCAGTGAGACATATAGCCACGCCATAGAACAGGTGCTCGGGCGCCATTAATGGGGACGTTGGGAGGGAGGTGCACGGCAGGTAGTGGTCAAAGGGCTCTCCTCCCGATGAGCACGCGCAGGGGTCTGATCGCACGCCTCCCGTACTCAAATAGCCACCCCACACGGCACGTCCTAGCCAATAAAAAAAGGGTACGCATGGAGGCACGTAATTGGTAAGTAGAACGCCCACGGTTTCAATAATACTTGTGTTTCTGATTTGTAACGTGACAACACTTGTTCCAAAATGATTTTGTTGATTGTTAATGTGTGCGTCTTGGAAAATCGGACAGAAAAATTACCACAACATGTTGGTGACATGTCATGACACCATGCCAACTTTCATGATTTTCAGGCGTGTTTTGGATTTACAGGAAATTAAAAAACCAAGTTTTTCAATCTTTCCGGTCGAGCCACGATGCCCAGATGTTTGAATTTCATTCCCATCTCTTGCATAGGACCTAGAAATTCACCCAAGGACACACATGTGGTTTTTCAAACAACTTTGGTGCACTAGAGCTTGTGCTTGTAGTTCAAATTTGAATTATGCACATTAAATGCGCAGAAACTCAATTAATGTATAAAAAAGGCCAAACGAACCCTGAATAATTCAAAATTTTAGCACGATACTTCTATTTGGTCTAATCTACCTGTGTAAAAAAATTAAGGCAGGAGAAGGCAGTGTACGTATGTCCTTTCGCACACGGAGGTGGCACATTCCCTCTCGGAACCACGAGCCTTCTTGACAGAAGCTCCGGTTAGCAGGAAGCTTACACCAAAGCTTGTCCCAATTCGGCCAGAAAAATTACCGCAACATGTTGGTGCCATGTCATGAGACCATGCCAAGTTTCATGATTTTCAGGCGTGTTTTGGATTTACTGGAATTAAGAAACCAAGTTTCTCAATCATTCCGGCTGAGCCACGACGCCCAGATGTTTGAATTTCACTCCCATCTCTTGCAAAGGACCTAGAAATTCACCCAAGGACACACGTGTGGTTTTTCAAACAACTTTGGTGCACTGGAGACTGTGCTTGTAGTTCAAATTTGAATTATGCACATTAAATGCGTAGAAACTCAATTAATGTATAAAAAAGGCCAAACGAACCCGGAATAATTCCAAAATTTAGCACGATACTTCTATTTCGTCTAATCTGCCTCTGTAAAAAAATTAATGCGAGAGAAGTCAGTATACGTATCTCGTTTGGCACACGGAGGTGAAACGTTCCCTCTCGGAACGATGGGCCTTCTTGACGGAAGCTCCGGTTTGCAAGAAGCTTACACCAAAGCTTGTCCCAATTCGGCCAAAAAAATTACCACAGCATGTTGGTGCCGTGTCATGACACCATGCCAAGTTTCATGATTTTTAGGCGTGTTTTGGATTTACAGGAATTAAAAAACCAAGTTTCTCAATCTTTCTGGGCGAGCCATGATGCCCAGATGTTTGAATTTCACTCCCATCTCTTACATGGGACCTATAATCACCCAAGGACACACATGTGATTTTTCAAACTACTTTGGTGCACTGGCGCATGTGCTTGTAGTTCAAATTTGAATTATGCACATTAAATGTGCAGAAACTCAATTAATGTATAAAAAAGGCCAAACGAACCCAGAATAATTCCAAAATTTAGCACGATACTTCTATTTAGTCTAATCTGCCCGTGTAAAGAAATTAAGGCGGGAGAAGGCAGTATAC
This sequence comes from Aegilops longissima, assembly GCA_021605205.1. NCBI lineage: Eukaryota > Viridiplantae > Streptophyta > Magnoliopsida > Poales > Poaceae > Aegilops > Aegilops longissima. The sequence continues at coordinate 505,549,900 of CM038679.1, forward strand.
GTATCTCGTTTCGCACACGAAGGTGACACGTTCCCTCTCGGAACCACGAGCCTTCTTGAGGGAAGCTCCAGTTTGCAAGAAGCTTACACCAAAGCATGTCCAAATTCGGCCAAAAAAATTACCGCAGCATGTTGGTGCCATGTCATGACACCATGCCAAGTTTCATGATTTTCAGGCGTGTTTTGGATTTACAGGAATTAAAAAACCAAGTTTCTCAATCTTTCCGGGCGAGCCACGACGCCCAGATGTTTGTATTTGACTCCCATCTCTTGCATGGGACCTATAAATTCACCCAAGGACACATATGTGATTTTTCAAACAACTTTGGTGCACTGGAGCCTGTGCTTGTAGTTCAAATTCGAATTATGCACATTAAATGCGCAGAAACTCAATTAATGTGTATAAAAGGCCAAACGAACCCCGAATAATTCCAAAATTTAGCACGATACTTCTATTTGGTCTAATCTGCCTTTGTAAAAAAATTAAGGCGGGAGAAGGCAGTATACGTATCTCGTTTCACACACGGAGGTGACACGTTCGCTCTCGGAACAACGAGCCTTCTTGAGGGAAGCTCCGGTTTGCAAGAAGCTTACACCAAAGCTTGTCCCAATTCGGCCAAAAAAATTACCGCAACATGTTGGTGCCATGTCATGACACCTTGCAAAGTTTCTTGATTGTCAGGCGTGTTTTGGATTTACAGGAATTAAAAAACCAAGTTTCTCAATCTTTCCGGCCGAGCCACGACGCCCAGATATTTGAATTTCACTCCCATCTCTTGCATGGCACCTATAAATTCACCCAAAAACACACATGTGATTTTTCAACAAACTTTGGTGCACTGGAGCATGTGCTTGTAGTTCAAATTTGAATTATGCACATTAAATGCCCAAAAACTCAATTAATGCATAAAAAAGGCTAAACGAACCCGGAATAATTCCAAAATCTAGCACGATATTTCTATTTGGTCTAATCTGCGAGTGTAAAAAAAAATAAGGCGGTGTACGTATGTCGTTTCGCACATGGGGGTGACACGTTCCTTCTCGGAACCAAGAGCCTTCTAGTGGGAAGCTCCGGTTTGCAAGAAGCTTACACCAAAGCTTGTCCCAATTCGGCCAAAAAATTTACTCAAACCTGTTGGTGCCATGTCATGACACCATGCCAAGTTTCATGATTTTCAGCCATGTTTTGGATTTACAGGAATTAAAAAACCAAGTTTCTCAATCATTCCGGCCGAGCCACGACGCCCAGATGTTTGAACTTCATTCCCATTTTTTGCATGGGACCTTTAAATTCACCCAAAGACACACTTGTGATGTTTCAACAAACTTTGGTACATTGAGCATCTGCTTGTAGTTCAAATTTGAATTATGCACATTAAATGCCCAGAAACTCAATTAATGCATAAAAATGCCAAACGAACCCGGAATAATTCCAAATTTAAACATGACACTCATGTACTAGTTGCATGTTCACTGTACGTAAATGTTCTAGCAATTCAAACACCATCCTTTCCCTCCGTAACACCATTTTGTCTTTCAAAACATAATGAAAAAAATCAGGTATACCACAAACAGTTTACTAGAAAGATCGTGTGGGATGCAATATAAAATATCTTGGCGCACCGTCTTGTCTAGCTTACGCAGGAAGCTTCGTCGTCTACAGTCCACCGCCCCCACTTGAACCACACTTGCGCGCCAGTTTCTCGCGGCACCGAGTGAATTTTTTTTTGCCACCGCGGAAATATCTATCTCCCCGCCCCCTCCCTCCTAACAAAAGCCACATTTCTACTGTTCCTCCTTGCTTTCCAAGTTCAACCTTCACTGCTGCTTACTGGCAGATCAGTCTCCTTGTCGGCGACCCTTCTTCTTGCAGCACCGCCTCCTCACCGGCTCCCCTTCTTCTTGCAGCGCCGCCTCCTCGTCGGTGACCCTTCTTCTTGCAGCACCGCCTTCTCGCCAGCGACCCTTCTTCTTGATGCGCGGCCTCCTCGCTGCCGACCCTTCTTCTTGCTGCGCGGCCTCATCGATATGGTCAGGTAATCCATACCCCACCCACACCATCCTCCTCCTTTCCCGTCCCACATGCCCCGACCGACGGAGCGACACCTTCCACCAAAATCACTGCCCCCCCCTCCTTGAATTAAGCGCCGCCCACAGCCATTTTGCATGCTGTATAACATGGAGCTCAGTAGAATGCGGCCGCACACATGAACGAGGTCGCTATGGCTGCCATGCGTGTCAACTGCCAGATGTTGGAGGAGCACCTCATCTTTGAGGCCACCGTCGACACCGCCACGCGGTTGTCTACTTTAAAATACAGTTTGTGATGTTTTCTCGAGGCCACCACCGGTGCCTTCTATTGATTTGTCCTCTGTAATGTTAATATGCAATTTGATGTTCAGTTAACAGTTTGGTCCTCTGAAATGTAATGTTCAGTTAACACTTTGGTTCAACAATTGCTACATTTCGTAGTACTGTTCTCAAGAATTCTTTGTTTTGTTAACTGTATTATCTTCTAGTACATGTTTCTATTCTGCAATGTCGTGCTTAGTTAACTATTTTGGTTCATTTGGTCTGCCGGTCATTTAACTGTTTGGTTCAGTTCTACAATTTGATTTTCATTTGCTGTGGGTACAATTTTGTATTGTTATGCACGTGACACCAATCGAATTTGGCTGTACTCATTACATATTCTACTGATAGTATGTCAAGTCTCAGTTAACCTAATCAAGATCTTCCTTATGTGTGTTGTAGGGAAACAATGGGAGACACTGCAGTTTACCATCGAGGTTTGTTCAAGCAGGGTCCTTTGGCTAATAGCACATTATTGTGCAGTTGCAGGAATCATTCAAATATTTAGGTTTCTTACAATTTGGTCTTGCACATGTAGGTCCTGCTGTCAGAGGCTAGACCCACTATTCACCCATTTTGCACATGGGGAAATGAGATGTCCATGAATATCACCAAGTCAAGAAACTCGTAAAGATTGTTAGGATGAAGAAACTTGCGACGAATAACAGCAAGATCTTTGTTTGCACAATGAAGAAGACATCAGTCAACTATAGGATGGTACCAACTATTTTACCTTGTTTTTACCCCTTGCGCCATTTCAAAATTTACAACAACGATTTATGCATAGCTTTGTTTTCAGTACTTTTCAAAGCAGTTCACGGATGATTACCTCTCAAACCACCTGCATGGTCAAGAGGCGAGGAAGGTATTCATTCAACACCCACGGTACAATATTGAAGTCTTGCTGAAGAGGACGAAGGTTGGGCAGGCAATTATCCATAGCCACTAGCCTAAAGTTGCAAGGACATTCAACATCACCGAAGGCTCAATATTTGCCTTCCGCTTCTGCAGTTTCCCAGATGAGATTCATCTGTCTATTTACCGTGTATGATGCTACTTTCCAAAGGTTTTTGATGCTGCATGTGAAACTTAGTGCTGTTGTGTAATGGCGTAGCTGAGTGCCGAAGCTATCTGATGTAATTCGATTATGAAATCCTGGTTGCTTCTATACGGAAATGAAATATCCGGCATGTTTTATAAGAAATATCAGTTTGATTAGTACATGGATTATCAATAATAGGCTAATTACCTTGATTATTGGGGTTTTCTATTGCAAACGGTTACTCAGACAGCACCATGGGCGATGAACTCAAACAACCCGCACATTTTCTAGAAAGTAGGCGTGTTCGATCAACTAACAATCACACACGGCTTCCGGCAGCGAACTGTTTGCGTTAGGCGACCTTGCACAAACGTTTCCACAAAAAGAACTGTGTGTGATATACATACCTACGGAAATGTTTTTCTAGGATTCACCGTGTGGCATGTACATACCTACGGAAATGATTTTCTGGGATTCACCGTGTGGGATGTACATACCTACGAAAATGATTTTCCGGGATTCACCGTGTGGGATGTACATACCTACGGAAATGATTTTCTAGGATTCACCGTGTGGGATGTACATACCTACGGAAATGATTTTCTGGGATTCACCGTGTGGGATGTACATACCTACGGAAATGATTGGGTTTCGATGCCTCGCCCGATCGCACACGGCCCCAGCCTCGGTCCCAGGAGGGCCTATCCCCGATGATTTCTGGGTCGTTTGGGAAGGACCCCCCTATCACCCACACTCACTTGGCGACGGTTCCAAATGCCGTAGCGGAAAGGGGTTAACAACCGTTTGTTTAGCACGTCGCTGTACCCGTGAGGGAATAGAGGGGAAGAAGGAAAGAGGGGGGCGCCGCCCCCTCCTCCTAATCCAATTAAGCCTCCTTCCTTGGGGGGGGGGGGGCACCCCTATGTGGGCTGGTGTGCTCCCTCCTAAGGCCCATATGGCCCATATCTTCCCCGGGGGGTACGGTAACCCCTTCAGTACTCTGATATGTACCCGATACATTCTGGAACACTTTTGGTGTCTGAATACTATCATCCAATATATCAATCTTTACCTCTCGACCATTTCGAGACTCCTCGTCGTGTCCATGACCTCATCTGGGACTCCGGACAACATTCAGTCACCAAATCACATAACTCATATAATACAAATCATCATCGAACATTAAGCGGGCAGACCCTACGGGTTCGAGAACTATGTAGACATGCCCAAGACTCCTCTCCGGCCAATAACCAATAGCGAAACCTGGATGCTCATATTGGCTCACACATACTATGAAGATCTTTATCGGTCGAACCGTTATGATAACATACGTTATTCCCTTTGTCATCGGTATGTTACTTGCCCGAGATTCGATCGTCGGTATCTTCATACCTAGTTCAATCTCGTTACCGGCAAGTCTCTTTACTCGTTCTGTAATGCATCATCCCGCAACTAGCTCGTTAGTCACATTGCTTGCAAGGCTTATTTTGATGTGCATTACCGAGAGGGCCCAGAGATACCTCTTCAACACTCTGAGTGACAAATCCTAATCCCGATCTATGCCAACCCAACAAACACCTTCAGAGATACATGCAGAGCATCTTTATACTCTCCCAGTTATTTTGTGACGTTTGATAGCACACAAGGCATTCCTCCGGTATCCGGGAGTTGCATAATCTCATAGTCAAAGGAATATGTATAAGTAATGAAGAAAGCAATAGCAATAAAACTTAAAGATCATTATGCTAAGCTAACAGATGGGTCTTGTCCATCACATCATTCTCCTAATGATGTGATCCCATTTATCAAATGACAACACATGTATATGGTTAGGAAACTTAACCATCTTTGATTAACGAGCTAGTCTAGTAGAGGCTTACTAGGGACACTGTGTTTTGTCTATGTATTCACAAATGTATCAAGTTTCCGGTTAATAAAATTCTAGCATGAATAATAAACATTTATCATGATATAAGGAAATATAAACAACAACTTTATTATTGCCTATGGGGCATATTTCCTTCAGAAATAGACCCCATCTTGTTATCCTTAATTGCAACGATACATACGGGTCGGTTCCCCTTCTGTCACTGGGATCAAGCACCGTAAGATCAAACCCATCACAAAGCACCCCTTCCCATGGCAAGAAAAATCAATCTAGTTGGCCTAACTAAACCAAAGATTCGAAGAAGAAATATGAGGCTATTAGTAATCATGCGTATAAGATATCAAAAGAGTCAAATAACTTTCATGGATAAAAATATAGATCTGATCATAAGCTCAAAGTTCATCAGATCCCAACAAACACACCGCAAAAAGAGTTACATCAAATAGATCTCCAAGAGACCATTGTATTGAGAATCAAATGAGAGAGAGGAAGCCATGTAGCTACTAACTACGGACCCGTTGTCGGTGTCAAAACCGGCGGATCTCGGGTAGGGGGTCCCGAACTGTGCGTCTAAGGTCGATGGTAACAGGAGATAGGGGACACAATGTTTACCCAGGTTCGGGCCCTCTCTATGGTGGTAATACCCTACTTCCTGCTTGATTGATCTTGACGAATATGAATATTACAAGAGTTGATCTACCATGAGATCGTAATGGCTAAACCCTAAAAGTCTAGCCTGTATGACTATGGCAATGAGTCTCCCCATCCGGACTAAGTCCTCCGGTTTATATAGACACCGGGAGGATCTAGGGTTACACAAGGTCGGTTACAGAGAAAGGAATCTACATATTTGATCACCAAGCTTGCCTTCCACGCTAAGGAGAGTCCCATCCGAACACGGGTGCAGTCTTCGGTCTTCGTATCTTTGCATCCCATCAGTCCGGCCCATGGCAAGCAGGTTGGATGCCTGAGGACCCCTTAGTCCAAGACTCCCTCACCCGTAGGTCTACAACGAACTACTCACGCATCATCGGAGAGGCACCAATGAGGATGATGAACCCTCCGTGATGGTGTCTAGATTGGATCTGTGGTTTCTGGAACTTGCAGCGGCTAGAATTGATTTTCTGGAACTTGCGGTAGCTGCGTTTGGACTCCGTTTGGTATTGATTTCATGCGAAGTAAAAAACAAGCAAAAAACATCAACTAGCCCTGGGCACTATGTCAATAGGTTAGTCCCAAAAATGATATAAAGTTGCTATAAAATGATTGTAGAACATCCAAGAATGATAATATAACAGCATGGAACAATGAAATATTATAGATACGTTGGAGACGTATCAGCATCCCCAAGCTTAATGCCTGCTCGTCCTCGAGTAGGTAAACTACTAAAACATAATTTTTGATGTGGAATGCTGCCTAACATGTTCATCACATATTCTTTTCTTTGTAGCATGGACAATTGGACTTATATATAATTCAAAGCAATAGTCTAATTTTGACATGAAGATTTCAATACTCAAGCATATCAGCAAGCAACCAGGTCTTTCAAAATATCAACACCAAGGCAAGTTATCCCTAGCCCATTATGCTCAATCATTGATCAATTCATGAAACACACTCGCATATTAGCTAGGCCGAATGCTCAAGTACGATCATAGTGCCCCTTAGTTGGTGCTTTATAAGAGAAGATGGAGACTCAAATGAAAATAAAAATTGCATAAAGTAAAAGAAAGGCCCATCGCAGAGGGAAGTAGGGATTTGTAGAGGTGCCAGAGCTCAAAGCGAAAAAGGTAGAGATAAAACATTTTGGGTGGAATGCTTTTCGTGTCAACGAAAATGATCGAGTAGTTACCAATACTTTCTGTGATAGATATATCATAGGCGGTTCCCAAACAGAAAATAAAGTTTATTCCTTTTTCCACCATACTTTCACATTCCACGGCTAACCGAATCCACGGGTGCGTCCATACCAACACTTTCCAAGGAATTTGTTATTTGACAACATAAAGTAAATTCATTTTTCATTTCAGGACTAGGCATCCCTAATAATTTTGCCGTACTCTCGTGCAAAGACAAGTGAATAAACACTCATCTTGAGAATAACATATCTAGCATGGAAAATATTAGCCACCCCCTACTGTTTCATGAGCGGTACGAGCACACAAAAGAGAAATTTATTTTGAAATTTAGAGATGGCACATACAAATTTGCTTAGAACAGCAAAAGAATACCGCATATAGGTAGGTATAGTGGACTCATGTGGCAAAATTGGATTTCAGGATTTTGGATGCACAAGTAGTGATCATACTTAGTGCAAATGAAGGCTAGCAAAAGATTGGGAAGCATCCAACCAAGGAACGAAAAATCTCTTAAGCGAGAATTAAGCATAACTAACACCAAATAATGCACCACAAGTAGGATATAATTTCATTGCATAACTATTGACTTTCGTGCTTGCATATGGAATCACAAACCTTAACACCAATATTCTTACTAAAGCATAATTACTCATCAACATGACTCACTTATTATATCAACATATCGCAAAACTATTACAAGGAATCAAGTTCATTTTGTCCAATGATCTTCATGAAAGTTTTGTTTATATCCCTCTTGAATATCTATCACTTTGGGACTAATTTCATATGTTGCTTTTGATAGCTCAAACAAATCTAAGTGAAGAACATGAGCATAAAAAATTTCTTCTCTCAAAATAATTTAATTGAAGCAAGAGAGATTTTCTTAATTTTTTACTAACTCTAAAATAAATCTAAGTGAAGCATGAGAGGATTTCTTCAAAAATAATAAAGCACACCATGCTCAAAATGATATAAGTGAAGCACTAGAGCAATTCCATAGCTCATAATGATTTAAGTGAAGCATAGAGAGCAATTTTAACAAGTCATAACATAATTTTGGCTCTCTCAAATAGGTGTGTCCAGCAAGGATAGATGACTTAAAACAAAAAGTAATACAAGAAAAGACTCGTATTATACAATACGCTCCAAGCAAAACTCATAATATGTGACGAATAAAAATATAGCTCCAAGTAAAATACAGATGGTCGTTAGAAGAAAGAGGGGATGCCACTCGGGGCATCCCCAAGCTTAGTTGCTTGCTTCTATTTTAGATAATAGCTTGGGATGCCATGAGGCATCCCCAAGCTTAGGCTCTTCTTACTCCTTATTCTTTCATCCATCATGATCTCACCCAAAACTTGAAAACTTCAATCACACGAAACTCAACAAAACCTTCGTGAGATCCGTTAGTATAACAAAGCAAATCAATACTATAAGTATTGTTGCAAACCCATTCATATTTTATTTTTTCATTATATATACTATATTACAACTTTACTATATCTTATACCCTCCAATACAAACCATAAATTCATCGTAATAAGCACACAACGCAAAGAAAACAGAATCTGTCAAAAACAGTACAATCTTTAGTAATCAAGGAACTTCGTATACTTCTGTAACTCCAAAAATTCTGAAAAATTAGGATAACATGGGCAATTTGTATATAAATCATGTGTAAAAATATTTAGTGCAAAAGCACGTTTCTGTGATTTATGAAAATTGTTTTTTGAGCGCAAAAGTTTCTGTTTTTCAACAAGATAATCAACTATTACCCAACATGATCCCAAAGGCTTTGCTTGGCACAAACACTAAATTAAACACAAAAAACACAATCATAACAGTAGCATAATTTTTCAAATACTCAAGAACATAAAGAAGTAGACAAAAATAAATTTTATTCATTGGGTTGCCTCCCAACAAGCGATATCGTTTTATGCCCCTAGCTAGGCATAATGCAACGATCTAAGTGTTGTCATCTTTAGTTTCCAACTCTTCAATCAAACACTTGGAATTCTTCAAGGATTTAGCATACAAATTTCAATAACAATACTTCTAGGAAAGAGATTGTAAAATTCATTCTTGCAAGTAGGATCTCTTATAACTTCAACAAAATCAGGGTGAATAGTAATCATCTTAAGATCTTCTTTGTTATTATTAGAAGTTGCACCCTTGTTTTTAGTGGCTTGAGTAGTCTCACCTATTTTTACCGGAGTTTTTTCAATAGTTTTAGCGGAGGAAAAAGCCATGCTTAGATTACTAAAAATTTCCCCCAACTTATCAATTCTAGCGGGACTCTCCTCTATTCTTTTGTTGAATGCGGGTTCTTTTTCTTATAGTACTTTAAGAGCATCTCCCGCTTTTGACCCGATTTTATTAGCAAGATTGTGCATCCTTTTATCTAATTTTTCTATATTTTCTTCTGTGAGAATTTTCTTTTCAATAGCATCTAGCCTCTCCATAACATGTTCGAGAGTTAAAGTTGTTTCATTTATCAAAAGAGGTGGTGATCCCACTAAATTTTCCCCATAGCATTAAAAGCATCTAGAGAAGGACACATCAAGAAATTCCCACCGGTAATCGTATCAAGGATGGATCTATATCAAGTGGTGATGCCCACATAGAAACAACAAAGAAGAACTAAGGTAGATTGCTTGCGAATAGATCTATTATGACCATTGCAAATCCTATACCAAGCATCTTTTAAATTCTCCCATCCCCTTTGTTTAAGGTTAAGAACCTCATTCTCGGGGGTGCAAGAAGTAGAGGAATAACTGTCCATAACGACAAAAAGTGGCAAAGAAAATTGCACAAAAAACGGATCTGATGAGAAAACGGCGAACGAAAAAGAGGGCGAATAAAACGGAAAATATTTGTGAAGTGGGGGAGAGGAAAACGAGAGGCAAATGGCAAACAATGTAAATTGCAAGGAGATGAGATTTGTGATTAGGAACCTGGTAGATGTTGATGATGTCTCCCCAGCAACAGCGCCAGAAATTTCTTTTGATGTCGCTTGAACTACGTCGGTATTTTCCCAAAGAGGAAGGGATGATGCAGCACAGCTACGGTCGGTATTTCCCTCAGTGATGAGTCCAAGGTTATCAAACCAGTAGGAGAACCACGCAACACCACTAAACAGCTCCTACAGACAAAGAACTAATACTTGCAACCAACGTAAGAGAGGGGTTGTCAATCCCTCACGGGTAAAAGATAGGTAAAATTGTAGTAGATTGGATAAATAGGTCTCGCAGGAACGCGAGATAAAATAAATAAATAAAACTTTCAGCAAGGTATTTTTGTGTTTTTGGATTAATAGATCTGAAATAAAAGCAAATAAAAATAGATCTTGCAGGCAAATATAAGAAATAAGAGACCCGGGGCCGTAGATTTCACTAGTGGCTTCTCTCGAGAAAAATAGCATACGGTGGGTAAACAAATTACTGTTGGGAAATTGATAGAACTTCAAATAATCATTACGATATCCAGGCAATGATCATTATATAGGCATCACGTCCAAGATTAGTAGACCGACTCCTGCCTGCATCTACTACTATTACTCCACACATCGACAGCTATCCGGCATGCATCTAATGTATTAAGTTCATGAAAAAATGGAGTAATGCAATAAGAACGATGACATGATGTAGACAAGATCTATTTATGTAATAGACCCCATCTTGTTGTCCTTAATAGCAACGATACATACGTGTCGGTTCCCCTTCTGTCACTGGGATCAAGCACCATAAGATCAAACCCATCACAAAGCACCTCTTCCCATGGCAATAAAAACCGATCTAGTTGGCCTAACTAAACCAAAGATTCAAAGAAAAATACGAGGCTATAAGTAATCATGCATCTAAGAGATCAAAAGACTCAAATAAGTTTCATGGATAAAAACATAGATCTGATCATAAACTCAAAGTTCATCGGATCCCAACAAACACACCGCAAAAAGAGTTATATCAAATAGATCTCCCAGAGACCATTGTATTGAGAATCAAATGAGAGGGAGGAAGCCATCTAGCTACTAACTACGGACCCGTAGCTCTATAATGAACTACTCATGCATCATCGGAGAGGCACCAATAAGGATGATGAACCCCTCCGTGATGGTGTCTAGATTGGATCTGTGGTTTCTGGAACTTGCGGCGGCTGGAATTGATTTTTGTTGACTCTCCTAGGGTTTTTGGAATATTGGGGTATTTATAGAGCAAAGAGGCGGTGCGGGAGGCCACCGAGGTGGGCATAACCCACCAGAGCGCGCCTGGGCCACCAGGCGCGCCCAGGTAGGTTGTGCCCCCCTTCGGGCACCCCTCTGGTACTTCTTTGGCCATCTGGTGTCTTCTGGCCCAGAAAAAATCACCAAAAAATTTCGCTGCATTTGGACTC